>OZ023268.1:93158384-93758384 GCA_964006375.1 Tillus elongatus
CCCAAACACAAAAAGAACATATGCAGAAAAAATCAAAAAATACTTACCACTGGCAGACGAAATTAAGCTAATGTGGAGCATGGACAAGGAAATCGTAGTACCAATAGTTCTGGGTACGAACGGCGAGATTCCAAAGAAGCTGCATACTGGTCTACAAACGTTACAACTTGGGAGCGACCTTTATTTACCTATGCAAAAGGCGGTCCTCCTGGATACATGCAGCATAGTTCGGCGTTTTAGGGGTGGCCAAATAGATCGTTAATCAACACTGTTGCTTGCTGAAAGTCAGCAACAGTGAAGACAAGGTGCCGGCAAAAACAAAGCCATGAAATGTGAACAATAATAATAATAATAATAATAATAATCATAATAATAATAATAACAACAATAATCATAATGGAGGGCAGATAGTGTCCGAGTGATTCCAATAGTCATGTCGTCAACTGGTGTGGTTCCTAAGAATCTTCGAGAGAACATTAAGAGACTGGGTCTTGGAGAGCATCTTTATAAGGTTATGCATAAGGCGGTAATACTTGCAACTGCCCACACTGTGCGGAGATTCCTGGGAAATGAGGATGTGTCGCGTTGTCTGTCAGGGCCCGATAACTTGAAAAGGGCTCCATCTGAGCTCAGTCCCTTTGGTATCTGAGATACCTGGGATGAGTGAATGTTCCCCTTTGAGGGGGTGTGAAAGCCCCACAATCTAAAGGCGATGTTGCCTTGTGGCCGCAATCATGACTCTGCCTCCATGATCTCTCTCATTTAATTGCACTTTGCGTACTTCATCAATTCGTTCAGGTTACCCACAAGTTTCGCTATTGATCTACCTATCCCCGTTTGTCTAAATATGTATCCCTCAAATAATGTTAGAAAATTATGTGGTGGCAGGCTGGAATATGCCAAACACCAGTGACCTTGAATACTTCTAAGGAAAGGCTAGTTGGGCCGATAAAATTATATACACTTGCCAATACTCTAATTAAACATGCTTTTGTATCTCTTTCTGACCACTGTCAACATTATTTCTTTACTACTAACCCAAGTGAGCTTTGACTTACGAAACCGCAGCTACCGTCGACAAATGAAACATCGTGCCTTTCCTTGGAAACAAGTTTAATGTGAAAAGTGGTTGAAAGGTGCGTTCTGGTTATTCTTACGCAAAAATACACGGAATCACAACAGGCAACCAATGCACATTTACAGCAACATTCGGAAGACCCTGTTGTGACTGTGTTGTTGCTTCTTCATCCAGTGTGTTCCCATCATCACCTCGCTGTGCCGTACTGATGATAGCTAATAAGCTTGAAACACGTGTATGCGGTTGTCTCATTGGGGCCTTGCCCTTAACCTTTCTCCTTGTATAGTATAGAGAAATTCCGTGTTAAAAATCCTGTTACAAATATATATATATATATATATATATATATATATATATATATATATATATATATATATATATATATATATATATATATATATATATATATATATATATATATATATATATATTAATCACACAGATAACTTAAAAAATAATCGGTCGCTTGTGATGAAATTTGGCAGGTGCCTTTCGCTTGTAAGTGGCTTTGGTAAGTTCGCTAGCCAGACAGATTGAACGAGTTTTTCCAAGAACAGTTTTGATTTTCTTTCAGATAATTTTTGTATCACCAAAGATAACAAAGCTATGACAAACAAATGGCACGCAGGTTGATATTATAAAAGGTCAACCATATACTAAAATTGAGATCTCTAAGTTCAAAGAAAAAAAAGTTATAAGAGAAAGAAATAAAATTTGGTGCCACTGGAGGTCACAGCGGGGTATATAACTACAATATTTGTTTGTTAAACAAAATCTACTAAATATTACAGACAAATATTATTTTTCTTGGCGCATAAATAATTTTCTTAAAAAACTGACGTAGGTATATCATTTCTATAAAAATTCATCATATTCATCAAATAACGCACTTCCTGCGTCCAGACCTTTTTGGGTTTTAATTACTTCATTTATTAAGGTCTACGTTCATGAAAATTCGTTACTGAAACCAGTGGCGTCTCCTGACCAAAATGTTCGGGTGTGCGGTAACGAGTTGCTGTTAGTGGTGGTTTTAAAAATTATTAACACTAAATGTAATATATATATATATATATATATATATATATATATATATATATATATATATATATATATATATTCGACCTATATGGGAATGATACGTAGATAAAGAAATTAATTTCCCACTGCAACACTAACAAATTAAAAAGTCACTTAAAACTTTAAAACACGAAAAGAACATGGAATTATTATCAAGCTCTTCTCTTCACACAAATTTTTGTTAGCGTTAGCACTGTCCGGAACGGGGTGAAAACTGTAAACATTAAAAGTAGTTGAATGTTAATATACTCATACTCATACTCATTTATTAGTGGTCAAAATTATACATTATGTCTTACAAAGAAGCTGTGCTTGTGCTTGTATCAACATAATTTTGTAAAAATCCTCAAATAATCAAACTGCCAAAACAATTTTAGTTAATGTCACTTTCTGAATTTTAATCAACCTTGCTTTTTCTTCTCTTTCTTCTTCCACAAACATTTCTATAGCCATTACAAAGATTTGTTTTTACTCTCGCCTCACTATTTCTCTTCATTTCAACCAAAGTTTATTAAAAAACATAATTCTTTAGCACAGAAATTTTGACATTTTACATGACATACACGATTAAGGTCGTCCAGTCTTTTACCCCGGAGTTGTGATAATAAAATGTGTAAAAATCCTGGATGCAGCAAGTGCGTTATGGTAGTGAATTTTCATAGAAATGATCTGGCACAAAATATTTTATTATAACTTTTTTATCTTGCAACATAGAAATCTAAATTTTGGTGTATAGTTTAATTTTTATATCGTAAACCTACCTACCAAATTTGGTTATCTTATCTTTCTTATTTTTTGAGATACAAATTTTTTTCGAATAAAAACTCAAAATTTTCCCGGAAAACCTCGTCCGATTTTCCTGACTAACGAAATTATCCAATACATTTACAGAAGGAAGGTACATGCCAAATTCTATCAAAATCGGCCGATTATATTTTGAGTTATCGGTGTGATACCTATGTATATATATATATATATATAGTTTATAGTTTATTGTTATATAAATAGTACAAAGCATCTTACAAATAAGTCTAAACTTGTGACTGCAAATAATGCAATTTTGACTAAATTTTAATCTAAATGTCAAGTGTTCTAAAGTTCTGTCATCTGATTTCTAATCTCCAAAATTACCTCACCTCATTATGTACCATTACAATTTCTAGAAATATGGATGGTACTTGAAATCAGTTTCTTCATTTTAATCAAAAATTTCTATATTTTAAAACTTGACTCAAATTAAATTCTTATATATAAAAATTGAAACTGACCCCGGATATGGGTTCTAGGGGTCCTAGTTCGCGCTCATTTGCAAACAATTTTTCAAAAATCAAAAGTCGAGATCTCCCCATTAGTGAATCTTTTCTACGAAAATTTACTAAAATATATTATAGTCTTTGATTCTAGAATACTGTGGTCCAGGCAAGCGCAGTTGTAATGTTTGTAAATAATGCTATCACAACGTTTGTTAAACCGGCGTTCCATTCATTTGTCTTAAGCGGTATTTTTACCGCTCACTGCAGTGTTAAAACGAATGGTATTTCCTTACTATTTTAAACACATGGGTGGGGGACTGTATTGTATACCAATACAGCTCTGTTGAGTGAAGTTGTTCGGAAATAACAACGCACACCTAACCCGAATTCATTCCCAGTTGCTATTGACCTACTCATATTTTCTGAATGAAGACGTGGTGCCAACTTCATTCCAAGTCACTATTAACCGACTATTTATGAAATCAAATAAGTAAATTAAATCGATTGTCATAACATATGTAGTGTATTAAGACTAAGGGAAAAAGAAATAAAACATATTTAACTGTGCACATTTTAATTATATTTAAGGGTGTGCGGCGCACACCTAGCTCACTAGGAGAAATCGCCACTGACTGAAACGCACTTGGGGCATCAAAACCTTTTGTAATGTCACGCAGCATAGTGAAGAAAAGAGAAGGCCACCTCATGTAGTACTTTCTCATTTGGTAGTTACTCAACTTAAATGTTATAGTATTACACCCCATTTTACACTATCCATTTATCATAAAATGTAAATTATATACTCCAGGCTGAATACGTAAAATACGCATATAATAACATTTTGGTGTCTGGTAACTCCACAGTTCTAGGTAAATTTCTACCGGTGAATGTACAGTATGATATTTTACAAAGAATAACATGGTACGATATCGTTCACAGAATTCTACTTTTATTAAGAGTTAATTGTTTTAACATTGATAAATTGCAATGTGTCATAAAATAGTGCAATTTATTATCGTCACGTACTTTTCGTGTTTCGTCTCACGTATCAAAATCTTTTGAAATGTATATCTTGCCTTATCAACTTTGCTCCACATGCTTAACAGAATAAACAGATTAAGTATTATATGTTATTCTGATATTCCATAGGCTAGGAGATACAGTTAGATTACAGAAGAAATGTAGCTGCCTCTTTACGACTGGTAGCTCACAGTTTAAAAGAGATACACAAACAGTTACTTAACCTACAAGTTCCGCTATCGTAAGGGGCGTTAAGATGTCGGTCCGTGTACCATGCGGTGTTGGGCACGTAAAAGATCCTTACCATTCATACAAGCGACAGGGCTTCGGTAAAATTTCTACGCTAGTTAAGTAAAACTGCTTCCTTGCGTCGGTGATGGCCATAGTCGCAGAAATAGTCGACATTAAAGAAACACACATTAAGAAACAAAGATACACAAAGCTCTTGAACATACAATTTTTTTCGTATTAGACACGGTGCACGTTTTCAAGGGCAATCATTGGGATATCGTAAACTATAAGAGAGAGGAGGTTTCTGATATATATATATATATATATATATATATATATATATATATATATATATATATATATATATATATATATATATATTCCGTAATTGTTGCAATACGTAATTTTCAGGATATTTTGTTTTTGCTATAATTGTTTCACTAGTGGTCATATCGAGATCGGATTTTCACCTTCTTGGGCACCTTCCATTTTAGAAGATGCCTGCTAAATCAAATTTCTTAAAAACTATGACGAAACCCGTGTATGTCTCTTGCCACACACACACACAAATAAATATATATATATATATATATATATATATATATATATATATATATATATATATATATATATATATATATATACAGGCTGGCGCATTGAAAACGAAACAGACCGATTTGCGTCCAGAGAATTTTTTTTTAAGAAACGCTGAAACACGTCAATTTTAATATTGAGAGGAACATGTTTTGACATAAAACTCAACTTTGTC
This sequence comes from Tillus elongatus, assembly GCA_964006375.1. Classification (NCBI taxonomy): domain Eukaryota; kingdom Metazoa; phylum Arthropoda; class Insecta; order Coleoptera; family Cleridae; genus Tillus; species Tillus elongatus. The sequence goes on from OZ023268.1 coordinate 93,163,813, forward strand.
ACATCAACCCCTTAAGGGTGGTGATAACAACCCTTATATTTTAAATTGGGAATATGAGTCGAGTGTTACATCATTTGAAAGCTCTTTGTTTTCTGAATTCAGCACACAAATTTTTTTGGACATTTTATCAACTCGTTTGAAAATTATTCACAGTTGGAGTTGCAAGAACGTATTTCATTCATTGTGATAATAAATGCACTGATTAGTCAATTTTTCGTTAAAATAACTAAAAAACAAAACCAAATGTTTATAAATGTTTATCCAGTTAAGTAAGTGTTCAAATTGTTGACCACCGGCTTCCATACAAAAGTACAAATTGTGTTCAAAACGAGCTCTGACAGTATTTGTGGAGTTATTAGACGGCATTCTTCAACAATGCGTCGTCGTAATGCTTCCAGAGACTCCGGTTCTGTTGCGTAACTTCTACTCTTTAAATGACACCATATAAATAGGTCTAAGGAGTTAAATCCGGTGATTTAGGGGGCCACTCAATAGCACCTCTACGCCAAATCCATTGTCCTGGAAACTCTCTGTTCAAAAACTCCCTAACACGTTGTGAAAAATGCGGATGAGCTCCATCTTGTTGAAACACCAATTGATTTTCTTGACAGCAGTCATCATTTTCAACATTGTCAATTACTAGAGGGTAAACGATATCTTCTATTAACTCCAAATACGTTTCGCCACTCAAATTGCCATCAAGAAAATTAGTCTGATTAAACGGTCTCCAAAAATGCCAATCCAGACATTCAATTTCTGTGGAGTTTGAGTGTGGACTTCGTGACAATTTCTTAGATTATTTTCTGCCCAATAACGACAATTATGACGATTGGCTGTAGAGTTAAAAACGTACACTTTTCTGAAAAACAGATATTGAACAGAAAGTTCCCGTTATCAGCTATTCGTGCAGTGATAACTTCACAAAACTCCAGCCGCCGATCAAAATCATCTTCATTCAGTTGTTCTCCAAGATGAATTTTATACGGGTGAAATTTATGATGCTTCAATATTCGCTGAATAGATCTTCTTTTGATGTTTGAAACAGTGGCCAATTTTCTCGTGCTCAAAGTTGGGTCTGTAGCAATTTGTCCTAAAACTTCAATCTCAGTAGTCTCATTTATAACCGGAAATTCACGTTCAGGATCCCGTTTTTTGTTGGCTACTGAACCACTTTGTCAAAACTTTGCAACTAACTCCAAAATCTATTTTCTGTTAACATGTCTGTTCATTAAACAAATTTGCGGTACGGTTGGCACAGTCATCGTTTTTGAAAAAAAGAGTAATTATTTCAACTCTTTCTTCTACAGAATACACCATTGTGAAATTAATTTTCGGTAGTACTATCAAGTATCAAACCGACCGATAAACTGAAATAATAAACCGTATTTCTCTCATTCCGATAATAAATGTTATAATAGTCAATTTTTTGTTTACAAACCAACAAAACATTGACTATCAGCACATGTCTTATCGGAACGAGTGAAATGCGTTTTTGCATCTTCAACTGTAAATAATTTTTAAACGAGTTGATAAAACTTCAAAAAAAAAATAGTGTGCTGAATTTAGAAAAGAAAGAGCTTTCAAATGGTGTAACACTCGACCCATGTTCCCTATTTAAAATATAAGGGTTGTTATCACCACCCTTAAGGGGTTGATGTGACAAAGTTGAGTTTTATGTCAAAACATGTTCCACTCAACGCTTTTCAAAACACTGTTTTCAGAAACCTGCCTATGCCGCCCCCCTGAATCCACAAACCCCAAGAAAAATTTCTTGTTCACACACCCCAAGAAAGTTACGGGACCAGGAGTGAGTGTATAATTTTTTTAGCTAATTTTCGTAGAACAAATTCGTTAATGCATTTTTGCATTTTTTATCGAAATATGATGCGTTTGTAAGAAAAAAATGTAGACGCAGTAAGTGCGTTTTGGTAGCGAATTTTCGGTAAATTTGCAGTTTACCTCCCGAACGTTTTTCAAAAACCTGTTTTCAGAAACCTGCCTTGACCAACCCCCCTAGCCACACACCCCTCCCCCCCGGGTCCACAAGCCCCAAGAAAAATTTCTTGTTCACATCCCCAAGGAAGTTACGGGACTAGGAGTGAGTAGGGGTGCTGGGCGGGGTAGGTAGTAAAAAGGAAATCTGAGCAGAAAATTCAAATAAAGCGGGCTTGAAAGCTGTATTTTTCGCATCTTGAAGCCATATCCCCCTTAAACACTGCCTACCCCGCACAGCACCCCTATTCACTCCCAGTCCCATAACTTCCTTAGGAGGTGTGAACAAGAAATTTTTCTTGGGGTGTGTGCATCCAGGTGGGGTCCTAGTAATGTTTCTGAAAACAATTTGTTGAAAAGCGTTCGGGAGCTAATGTGCAAATTTACCGAATTTTCATTAAAGCCTTCAAATTTCAATAACTCAATTTGCTATTAACGTAAGCTTTGTTGGTTAGAAAACCAACATTTAAGTTTATTTTCGGAAAATTTTTGTATATTTTCAAATCATAAGTAATTTTGATAAAATATAGTACATTGTTTCTACCACATAGGCTATACATTTTAATGGAAATTCACCTCCATAACACATTTGCTGCATCTAGACTTTGAAAATATTTATATATTTTCAAACAATAAATTTATTTCGATGAAATATGGTATATTGTTTCTACTATATAGGCAACCAAGTTTGATGCATCGTTTCATCAAAGAAAGGCATTTGCTATAAAAAATATTTTTAAGAAAATTCGCTACCATAACGCACTTGCTGCGTCCAGAGATTTTTTTATTTCAAATGTCCTGGTCAATGTCTTATTTAACGGGACTATTTGTAGTAACATTTAAAAAATTCAGAAGTCACAGTCTCTTCACAAACGACAGTCTCCTCATAAGCGAATATTATCAACGAAAATTCGCTAAAATTTAAAAAAATAGATATATGAATACTTTCGTTAGACATGTTTGTTGCTAGGCGGTTATTGGTGTGCACAAACAACTATGAAATGTACTTTGCAGTTCGAGCATGTATCTATTATTCCCGATATCAATAGTCATTAATGTGTCATAAGTACCATACACTTGTTTGAAAACTACCGGCAAGTATAACACAAAATTAAGTGTCTAAATATAACTCGAGGCACTGTAATTGTACTGTCACACTTTTTCATTCATTTACGTTATATTTGTACCCAAAAATAGTATTCAATTTGTGTTATCTGGACCACTCATGTTGGCTGATTTGTTATAAAGCGGACAAACTTACTCTTTTTTAGCGAATTTTCATTAAGAAAATTTTGCTTTCAAGAAAGGTAGCGACTTTCGAACTCGCACAAAAATATTAAATAAAAGCGAATTAGAGCCCCTAGAATCCATATCCGAGGTCAGTTTACGACTTTTTTTATATATATATATATATATATATATATATATATATATATATATATATATATATATATATATATATATATATATATATATATATATATAATTCAAAAAGCAGACATAAATTTCACGTGCCATCTGGGTTCCCGGTAACGACTTTTGATTTTTGTGTCTTCGCGGATGACAGATAAGCTCACGAGTGCCAACACATGGACGGCAGATGAAGATGGATACCCAGAACCAACAGAGTATATGTGGTCACAGAATAGACACCACATTTTAGCATGAAACCAGGTTTTGGAACCACTGACTGATAAATATTCATTAACCATTGACTAAAGAAACAACAAGGAAATTTGAACCCGACTTTTAAGGAAGGGTTGTTTTTTGGCAGATTATATTTGCCCACCTGCCATTGGGATGATGCATTAAAAATAGTATCTAGATACTTTTTTATGGTAAAATGGGGCGCAGGACAAGACAAGAGACGAGAAGACTGAAAGATGGACGGTGGACAGACTTCTTGAGGTCCAAAGTGCAGCACATAACGATGCACCCAAGCGGGAAAAGTCAGCAATATAGTGTCTGTTGCTTTCTTTTACGTACACAACAGGGAGAAGTTTTCATCGCAGAAGTTTGTTATATCTTCTCACGTGCCAGTGAGCAGATGCGTTAAAAATAATAACTGAGTACTACTTCATGTCACCGTAGTCGTGACATAATGGACTAAGGGGCAAAACACGAGATGGCACATCCTATTCGAGATGTGGAGATGTGTAAAGCTATATTAGGTATTTCTATCTAAATATAGTAATAAACTATAGATATTACTAAGGTTGTGAATATATGATCTCGAATTAACTGTCTCATATTCTTGGATGCAGCACATTTCGAGGAAAGTTCCCTTATCTAGTCTTCTTTATCTGTGTAATATCTTGGTGTTGTCGAAATCCACTTTATGTCCTGTTTTCTTAACGTGTTCGGGCAATGTATACGTATCAGTATGACACTTGCAGTCACTTTTGTGCAGAGAAATTATTCTATAAAGGGTCTGTGATGTTTAACCTACGTATTTGAGATGGCAGTTATCGCACTCCACACAGTAAACCACGTCTTTACATTTAGCTATAAGAACTGGGTCTTTCTTGTTGTTGAAAATCTCTTTATCAATGAGCACGTTATGCTTAAAAAAAACTTCTAAAAATACTCATCAAATGTTCAGTCATTCGCCGTAGGTATGGTAAAATGGCGAATGCATAACGACCTTCTTCTTCTACCTGGTTTTTGAACCGAATCCGCAGTAGCATAAGTATTATATGTACACTCCAGGTCCACTGGTCTAGGGATGACACATATCGGACTGCGTATCCTCTCTTTCTTATTATATCCATGTATCCCTGGACAGCAGCCTGTCTGAAGGATGTGTGGTCTGTGATCTCAACTATTCTTTTTGCATACCGGTATTAGGTTCCTTTTCATGTCTTGGTAGGACAATAAGTACACTTGGAGAACACCCAAATCACCACAACACATATTTCAGAGACCTTACGATCGTTTCGTTGACAAAGTCAACATCTTCAGAGGAAGAAAAATTCTGAAGAAGATATTGACTTTGTCAACGAAACGATCATAAGGTCTCTGAAATATGTGTTGTGGTGATTTGGGTGTTCTCCAAGTGTACTAATTAGTGCTCATCGCAGGTTCCAGTTTTCACATAGTGAATCTTGGTAGGATATATATATATATATATATATATATATATATATATATATATATATATATATATATATATATATATATATATATATATATATCTACAAGAGCTAAATGACTTTTGATATCAGTCCCGGTTGATGGTGTTGTCGAGGTCTCTAAATACGCTAGTGACGAGGAAGGGGATTGACCTCTTATTTTCATTTTCTATTGTGAACTTGATGCGGTCGTCAAAACGGTAAACGGGGATACAGGTCTTTAGTAGCAAATACATCACCTTATTGGCCAGAACTGGACAAAAACTGATCGCTATTGGGCATCCGAAAGACTGCTCCAGTATGCCAATGAACTCAACTTTAGGGATAGTAGTGTTTCTTCTGTCAGTTCCCAATTCTGGTCTACGATGTCAACTGCAAGCCCTAACGAGATGTTTGTCAAGAGTGACACCACATTCAAAGACACAATCACATATCCGCCCAGCAGTTGGAAATCATTTATCTTGTCAACAAACTCTCTGGAATTAACATCACATTAATTGAATTGTTGGGATGATATCCTTAGAATTTTGTCTATAAATTTTCTGATGTTGGTGAACGGATCGTGGACACTATTAGCATCATCGGACAACCCCTTCTACGCAGCTTGACGAGACCGTTAGTAGTACAATATGTGTGTGTTTTGTTTCTTTAACGTCGGCCTATTTCCGCGACTATGGCCAATCATCGACGCCAGGGAGCAGTCTCACCTCACTATCCTGGAATCGTTGCCGAACCTCTGCCTTTCTGTAAGGAGGGTAGTGATCTTTCACGTGCCCAACATCGCATGGACACGTGACCGACGGCTTTACGCCCCCTCTGAAGGGCGATACGTTCAGGCATGCAATTTGTTCAAATACAATACCAGAACCTCGGTTGATGTTAATTGTACAGGATTTACTGAAAAAGTGCAAGGAGAACCATGGGATCGAACCCAGTACCCTTCGGTTCAGAGGCACACGTTTTTACCACTGAACCATCGAGGCCCTTAGTACAATATTTGATAAATTATTCTCTTATTTTTGACTTTACAGCTGAAATATTTCTGGCCACTAACTACAGTGCTAGAGTCGGATATGTGTTCCAATAATTTCTCGTTGTTATGAAGAATACGGTCCTGAAAATATTGGCATTATTGCCAGGTTTTTATAACTGTTTACAAAGAGTAAGTTTCCATATAATATATTTATTTATATTCTGGAATAATCTATCTGGAAAAAAATTACTCTTAATAAACAAAAGAATTTATTTTGTAGTCGAGTTGGGGGGTTTAAAGAGCTACGAGTGAATGTCGTGTACATGTGGTCCTCTAAAATTAGACAAAAATAAAAGCTATTTATACGTTTTTTTCCTGCTGTAACCTCGCTATGAACATGTGAAATGGTAAACAAAATACAAATGTAATCTGATTTTTGTTGCAATGCAAACTTTGATTTCACGTTATATAATATGCCATCAATTATGTTTGCATATCGCATGTTGGACTATTTATTTATATCTCTAACAATACAGAACTTTCTGGATATAAATAACAGCACGGTTTCTGTTCCATGTATTTAAAAAAAATAATTAACCGATTTTGATGAAACTCGGCAAGTGCCTTTCTTTTATTAATGGCTTGGATGAGTTCGTTAGTCAGAAAAATCGGACAAGGTTTTCCGGGAAAATTTTGAGTTTTCTTTCGAAAAAAAAATTTTTTCTCTGAAAATTACAAAGCTATTTTAATGATGTTTGGTGGATATGTTGCCTTGAGAAAGACCTTACTACATACCAAAATTCAACTTTCTAAGTTTATAGAAAATTGAGTTTTTCAAATTTTGAGTTTTCTTTCGAAAAAAAAGTTATTTTAATGGTAGTTGGCGGATATGTTGCCTTGGGAAAGGTTTTACTACATACCAAAATTCAACTTTCTAAGTTTATCGAAAATTGAGTTATCCAAGTTTGAAGCATGTAATAAAAATTCACTACCATAACGCACTTGCTGCGTCCCTAACTTTTTTTCATGTGGCGACTATTCTCGGACATATTTTAAGAAATGAAAATAACATTACTAGAAATATTGGAACTACGAAATGTATTAAAAATTAAAGTGGATTGATGAAGCTTTATTTCCTCCGACCATAGATGCTCGCCTCTTAGCTGGATTGAAACTAGAAGCTATGATTGGCAGAAAGTCTAGCAACCCACTAAGTAGACCACGGCCGAACAGCCCAGAAGCCAGCTATCAGTCCAAGCAATGCTGGACGTGGAAACATTTAAATCGTTAAACTCAAAGTGCTTTTGAGAGTACTAAGTTTAATTAAGAGTCAATGTTGCACCACTTCAGCATCATCAATTGAGCTAGGTTTGCCAAATCTTTTCCACTTGATCTACCCCTTCCCGTTTTCCAAGTATACGTCCTCCAATTAATGCTGCCAGACAGTTATTATGTCTGGAAATATTCTCAACAAATTTTGCCTTCCTCCTCTTTTAATTTCTTTCAGCAATTATCATTTTTCTATCATTTTTAGCGCATTTTTTTTTGTCCTACTATCGGGGTAGGTATCTTCATTTTTTCGATAGTTGCATTTCAGAAGCTTTTTTTCCCTTCATGTCCTAGTTATTCAAGGTCCAGCTTGCTGCCTCATGAGATAAATTCAGTATCTCATTTATTGTGCATATTTATAAAAAATCCCAAAACACGTCAATTTTATAGTAAAAAAAAACTCTAGACGTAGCAAGTACGTTATGGTAGTGAATTTTCACAAGAATTGTACACTATTAGTAAGATCTATTATTAAAACTAATTCTTTAAATTTAAATGGACCTTGGAGATCGGTTTTAGAGTCCCAGTTAGCGTTTATTTGAAAAATTTTATATTTTATATGGAGCTAGAAAATTAAAATTTGGTATTATATATAATATGTAAGTACTGCAAGTGCCTTTAAAAAAATTGTGTTACAAATTTAATTAAAGTTAACAACGTTTTTCAGAAAAAATAAATGATTTGCAAAGGGAATGTACCTGTCGAATTATAAAAATATATAACAAGTGTCTTACAAAATTGTGTTACAAATTTCATTAAAGTTACAAATGTTTTTCAGAAAAAAATAATTATTTACAAAGGGAATGTACCTGTCGAATTATAAATAAGACAGGTATTTTTCTATATTAATTGTTTGTATGGTTTTATTTTAGTAAATCCATCCAGTTTTTGCAAACAATAAACAACAAAAAAGGTTTTTTATGTTATGGTAGAAAATTTTCGTAAAAATATTTCAAATCCGATAGCTCAATAAATTTCCCATTAAGCCAGAATCTTCAATCTTGAACCTTAGTAACACCTATGTAAACGCACGTGGGTAAAAATTAAAGAAAAATAACATATTGAGCTTCGTTTTGTTTAAAAAACCTTTTTTGTTGTTTATTGTTTGCAAAAACTGGATGGGTTGACTAAAACAAAACCATCCAAACAACTAATAAGGAAAAATACCTGTCATATTTATAATTTGACAGGTACATTCCCTTCGTAAATAATAAATTGTTTTCTGAAAAACTTTTGTAACTTTAATGAAATTTGTAACACACTTTTTTTAAAGACACTTGCAGTATTTACATATTATATCTGAGACCAAATTTGAATTTAGTAGCTCCATATAAAACTTTTTTTTTCAAATAATCGCTAACTAAGACTCTAAAACTGATCTCAAAGGTCCATTTAAATTTAAAGAATTAGTTTTTAATAGTATATCTTACTAACAGTGTACAATTCATATGAAAATTCACTACTATAACGCACTTGCTGCGTCCCGAAATTTTTCTGATACTGGAACCAATAAGTATAAGTTAGTATTTGTTGCACTTGCCAGGTTATTAAAAATATGGAAGAACACAAATAACGATAAGCATGTGCTACTTACCTTTGATCAACAATTGTGTCAGAAACTTTAGGACCAAATCAAAAGAACACTTTTTAATTACAACTCTAACATAATATGTAGAGATATAATAATAAAGAGCTTTATAACAACAAACGTGGCTAGTCGCTAACACTCCATGTAAGGATATTTTGCAAAATAAAACCATAAACAATAATACCGAATCTTCGAATTTTTTGAGGTTAGATTGATATTTAAAAGTGAATAGATTTCTGGATTATAATGCTACTGGCGCTGAGGTGTCGGAAATTAGTACTGAAATTATAGCTTTAAACCATTTCATTGAAGTGAAACTTCTATTTGGTATATTCTGTAATATAACAAAATATTTCAGTTTAAATAGATGTAAATAACACGTTGAGTGTCTCATGTTTCGGCGTCTGCGATCGGCGGCTCCCGTTTCGCGATGATAGTTGGCCTACCATGCAACGGTGTAAGATTGAGTAAATTATAATTTATGATAAATCGAATGAGAAATTGTTGGTAACACAACATTTATTAATATTAAGCCACATTTATTTGTCTTCAATAAGTACCAATATGTGTTATTACCATATGATTTACATTTTAAGATTCAAATGAAATTTTATTAAATCTGACAACCCGGCTCCTTTATATTTAATTGTCAGGTGACTGTTTCTATTTGAATAATCTACTCAAAATGACGTATTCACAGTCTAATCATCCTTATCAACATTGAACGTAGGAAATGCTGTATGAAATTCAACTGATATCTTACACTGTTTATTCATTTATAATTTTGATTTTTAATAACTCCTGTCCTCGTATGCCATTTAATTTGAAATTTGGTAAACAGCTATATTGTAACATCTCCTATATATGTGCAAATTTTCATTCAAAAGACTTCAATATTTCAAAAAGTATTGCGTTCTCAAAATTTTCTTTACTTTTTTTAAGAAAAATTAGACGCACGGCGCCCATCTACGAACTCATCCAAGCCATTAACAAAATCAAGGTCATTCCCAAATTTGGTCGAAATCGGTCAAGTATTTTTTGAGTTAGCGGTTGGATACATACATACATACATACATACATACATATATATATATATATATATATATATATATATATATATATATATATATATATATATATATATAAACAAACATATAAAAATTGAACCTGACCCCGGGTTCTAGAGGCCCTAGGTCGCGCTCATTTGAATTTTTTTTTCCAAAAGTCTTACCATTGATACCTCTCTATTAGTGAACTTTCCTAATGAAAATTCACTAAAATGACATCCTGCAACATGAAAAGTTCACCCTTACATTTAACTCACTTCGAGTAACAGTTGCAAACCCCAAAATTTTAAATAGATAGTAGGAGTTTGCGATACCTCATTTGTCAGATCTCCTCATTCTCTATTCAAAAATGCCATGCTTTTAACACTTATTGCAAAAATTAACAGTAAAAAAAAGAAATTCATCTGACTGACGAACTTTGCTACAACACATTAAAAAATTTATAACTAATCGCGTTTCATTCTTGATAATGAGAAAAAACTCATCAATCTTAATAAAGCAGATGCGTGCCTTAAACGTATTAGCAGCATCCTAATCGTAAATAAAAATGTCTTCTAACGCTAGTCAAACCTGAGGCGTGATCGATCTAATCGCAATCGTTATTCTTCTTCTTAAGTCACTTAAACCGCATGGTTAGTTATGTATACCATACTTCTCACACAACCTTATAAAAATAAGTCTAATAGCGTAAGATCGAGTGAGCTTATTAGCCACTCTAACGATCCTTGCCAGCCTATCCACCAATTTGAAGATATTAAGTTAAGATCCTGCCAGACAGTGATTTGGCAATGTGCTGGTGCTCTATACTGCTGGAACCATATCACATTCGCTGGAACTTGTGGGTTTGTTCGATCTGGACATACGTTTGCCAAAGTTGACACAGTCTTATTTTGGAGCAGTGCTAAATAATTATTTACATTCAAATTGTCATCAATGAAAAGGGGATCAATGACATGGTTTACAGCTATTCCTGCCCAAACATTAACCTTTCCAGGGTATTGCGTACGTTGTTCTCTCATCCAGTGTGGATTTTCATCAGAAAATAAAACATGTTCTAGTTGGATAACGTTGGTATCCAACATTTAGATAATTTGTTCACAAAAAAGTTTTTCTATCTAGGTTAGGTTAGGTTAGGTTTGTTTGTGAGTGGGCCATACCGGTCCCTCCACCGCAACCATAAGGTCTATTGTGGCTCACCCCTAATAGTTTATATTTCGCCCAACAAAGCCAGCCTCCTGCAGAGGTCGATAATCTTCGTGGGCGAAAGTTGATCCAGATCCTCCGGAGCAAGCTTTATCTTGCCAAAGAGCAGGTATCTAGTCCTGTCCGCTGCCGGACAGGAACACAGTACGTGCTCTGCTGTCTCGTCACTCTCCATACACAGCCAGCACTCGGCCTCCTGACCGACCCCAATACGATGCATGTGGTGACATAAGCGGCAGTGTCCTGTATACAGGCCGACTAGAGTACTCAGTTGTTGTCTGTTTAACTCTATAAGTTTTTTACCCCTTGACTCAGACAGGCCATTTATGAAGGCGTTACAGTGAGCTAATCCTGGAAGATTTTGCCAATACTGGATTGTCATTCTTTCTGTTCAGGTCTTCAAGGTGCGTTTTGCTGTGCATGATGTTATCCCTAGCACCAGTTCTGGTCCAACAAAGTCTTCCTGGGCACCACTCCTGGCAAGCGCGTCGGCCGCAACATTGCCATCATGGTCCGAGTGACCCGGTATCCAGACCAGCGACACCTCATTACAGCTGCCCAGTTCGTTAAGGGAAGATTTACAACTCCATACCGTTTTTGAATTACACCGGTAGGAACCAAGAGCCTTTATTGCAGCTTGGCTATCTTCATATATCTTTATCGATTTGTGTTTGCACTGGTTTTTATACTTTCCCCTGCACACATCTCGATGGCATACACTTCTGCCTGGTATATGGTTATGTACTTGCCGAGGCTAGCTGATAGTCTAGCATCGGTGCTGCCCCCATATGCGCCGGCTCCTACTCCCATATTGGTTTTGGAGCCGTCAGAGTACCAGCAGAGATCGGCTCTCAATAGGGTCGTTTGATTTCGTTCCCAGTCCTCCCTTTCCGGGAGGATGGTCTTGAAAGACAGATATCTACTGATCTTTGTGAGCATCAAGTCTGAGACCATTCCCAGAATCCCGTGACCCTCAATGTCATCGAGGAGTCCGGACCCTCCCAGACTGATTTCCTTCGGTATACTGTCGGCCGTTTTAGTCTGTACGTTGTCCAACTCGCCACCCTCTCCAACCATATGTAAAAAGGTGGAATATTAAAGAGGACCTCCAGAGCGGCTGATGGTGAGGTGCTTATCGCTCCCGTTATCATCAGACAAGCTTGTCTCTGTAGATGAGCCAGTTTGGCCCTCGCGATACCATGAAGTGCCTTAGGCCGCCAAACTATGGCTCCATATGTTGTCATTGGTCTGATAACCACTACATAGAGCCAGTACATCTGTTGGGGGTTTGTTACCCAGTTGTTTTCACAGATTCTCCGGCATGTCCACAGGGATAGTTTAGCCCTGCGGATTACATTCTCTAACTGTATGTCCCAGTTGAGCTGCTTATCTAGGGTGACCCCCAGATATTTTGCTTGTTCCGAAAATGCAATCGTTTCCCCCATAAGAATAGGTGGTGTTAATTTGTCCAGCCTTCTTCTTCTGGTAAATAGAACAATGATCGTTTTGCGGGGGTTCACAGACATCTGTTCCCTCCGGCACCAATCATTCACTACATTTAGTGTCTCCTGAAGAGTACTTGCTAGTTCCTCCTCATATTTGCCGCTAACCATTATGACTAGATCATCAGCATACGCCTGGACCTCAACCTCCCACAGTCCAAGGATATCCAGCAAATCGTCCACAAATAGGGATAGAACTCACCCCTGAGGGCAACCCCTCGCAGCCCTGAAGCCGACCACCTCCCCCTGCAGCAAGGTAATAACGGTCCGATTGTAGAGCATGCTTCCGATCCAGCCACAAATGGTAGGTTCCACCCCTCTAGCGATGGTGGCTTCGTAGAGGGAGATAGGTAATGCATTGATGAATGCTCCTTCAATGTCGAGAAATGCAGCCACCGCCACCTCCCCGTTATCCAGGGAGTGTGTGATCTTCTCGACGAGGTTATTGAGTGCTAACTCAGTAGATATGCCAGTTTGGTAGGCATACTGGTGGGTATTAAGGGGGTTTTTCTATCTAAGTCGTCCTTCGTAAGCTCCTGGGTTGGCATCAGAGATGCATTTGATTTACTTTTAATATTGGAAGAATCGATGAATGGCTAACATCCAATATTGTGGATGCTTGGCGACTCGAAGTGTGGGTTGTCCTCAAACTGAAGCATTACATCCAATTTGGTGTCGTTACCCAGTGCATTAAAGAGTTTTCTTTGTATCTCCCTTACATGTCCAAGCTCGCAAAATTGCTTTTCAATTTCACTAATTGTCCCTTGGGATATAGGCGGAAAATCGCGAAATTTCTCTCGAAAGCAAGTTGCTAACGCGTTTTAAGCAAAAGTAGCAATTATACTAGCACATCATTAATGCTGGGGTACTGGACTGGCAACACAATACGTAACGTCACAAGACTTGTGATACCAACATGAGTGTGATGCCCTGCGGCATCTCACAGCACGGTTGTCAAGTTTACTTCTGAAATCACGGGGCCTCGGCGAATAACTGAAAATTCTTTAATGGCAAACATTTTTACGAAAAGTGAAGTAAAAAAATAAAATTCGCTACCACAACGCACTTGCTGCATTAGGATTTATTTTTAATATCTAGCACAGCTGCTTTTCAAAGATACACTTTATTAAATAACAGAAACATTCACAACAAGCCTGTGATGCAATTGAAACAAAGTTGCGAAAATGTAATTAAACTTCACTTAAAAACAATTTCAATGTCAAAAGTTATCGGCAAAATGGCGGATTATAGAATATTTACGGTGTTACATATATTTTATTTATTAAGTGTACAACTTTTTCAACACTGTTACGATAATATGTAATAAACTGGTATACACACTTATTCATATGCAAACTGATAAGCGAATTCTGGACCTAGGGATTACAGTTCTGGTTAGGTGACTTAATTCGTGAATGTAAAAGCATTTGACGTGATGTTTTTGCTAAAGGTCGAAAATGAATCAGACCACTAGAGTGTTCTAGTATCTATAGATAAGGTCTACACACCTACAAAATTAAGATAAGTGGTAAAAAATATGTTGTTTACGAGTTAGTCTAGTAATTCTGATATCACAGTTCATTTGAATTTAACTTCAAGATCAATGAAGCGAGTAACAAACAAGAAATATAGTGAAAGATTTTGTAATGAAATAACGACAAATTGGACAAATCTCATATTGGAACTAATCATCTGATAAGTACACCTGGGGAACCCAAATCACCACAGAATATTTTAAAAAACCTGACAATGATCCTGATGAATAATTCAGAATTGTTCATCCTCCGATGACGCTAGCTTGGTTAGTGAAACGAGTTAAGTTTTTTAATGTGTTATGGTGATTTGGGTTCTTCAAGTGTACTTATCAGTTCTCATCACAGGCTCCAATCTCCACCTAATTAATCATCTGCATAAGGGGCTACCGTCACACATAAGAACAGAAACCAACTTTGTGTGCATAGTTGGATGAATACGATTTATACTTTTAATGTAGGTACTGGCGAAAGCAAATAATATTTTAATCATAATAATAATAATATTTATTTACCATTAATTCTTACACGGTAGGTCACAAATATCAAATGCAAAATAGAATGACAAAGTTGTAAACACAAATGTAAGACAAAATCAATATGTCACAGACTTCCAAAGCATGCAAGAAGGGATACAAATAAGATTAGAGAGACGCTACACTAATATCACGAGGCTTTGTAGAAATAGTTGCTGGTATTGAAACGGGAATTAGAACACATCCAGAACCGCCAAAAAATTTTATTAGAGAAGCGTGTAAAAGTAAAATTTCAAAAACTTGAAAGAAAATAAGTCCACAAAAAAACTAAATTGTAATCAAATGAAAATAGTCAAACGATTGCGAGAGAAAGATTGTTTCTATGTTAAAGCAGATAAAGGCACTAAGTGAGTAGCGAACGTGTCGCCACCTAGTTCGGAACCAAGTACTTGTTGTCACGCCCGCTCCAAATAATACAGAGTATTAAAAATAGAGACGGTATACAACTAACTAACAATTTTAAAAATTTTTAGCCCTGGCCCATTTCTACCCCAATATAGGGACAAAGTATGTAAGACTAGATGCATTCTCGCAACAATTAGAACCGTAGACCGGTTTCGCTCTCATTAGAGCTCTTCAGTACGGCATACTAATTGCAGCAAAAATGCACACTAGTGTTTTGAGACTGGCTATACGATAGCCGTGTTATTTTTGGTGCATTTTTGCTGCAATTAGTATGCCGTACTGAAGAGCTCTAATGAGAGCGAAACCGGTCTACGGTTCTAATTGTTGCGAGAATGCATCTAGTCTTACATACAGATAAAGGCAATAAGGTAGTGATTTTGGACAAAAACGATTATAAAGATAGAGTGTATAACGCCATAGCGACAGGACCGTATAAAAAACTAAATAAAAACCCGCTACCAAAAATGATTTCGGACGTTAAAAATAGTCTAAAAAGTTGTCACAATCTCATATCAAAAGACTTAGGAAGAAAGTTACAAATTTCTAATCCGAAAGTTCCCAAGAAGTACGGTCTCCCAAAAATTCATAAACCGGGAAATTCAATTAGACCTATTGTTTCGGCTATAGATTCCCCGACTTATAATTTAGCTAAGTGGTTGACAGATGAATTTAAAGGCTTGCCTGTAAAACAGAAAAATTTTTCAGTAACAAATTCTCTTGAATTTATTAATAAGATCAAAGAGGTTAAATTGACTGAAGGCGAGGTTTTAATTTCATTCGATGTAACCTCATTGTTTCCTAGCGTTCCCACGGAGTAAACTTTAAGATATTTAGAGCAGTTGCTAAAAATGTATAACATAAATGAAGATGTCTGCAAAGAGTATTTAACTCTAACAAACCTTTGCATCAAACAAAATATTTTTCAATTCAACAATGAATTTTTTCAATGAAGATGTCTGCAAAGAGTATTTAACTCTAACAAACCTTTGCATCAAACAAAATATTTTTCAATTCAACAATGAATTTTTTCAACAAACACAAGGCACGGCAATGGGCAATCCGCTATCGCCATTTATTGCAGACCTTTTCATGAGCAGATTTGAAACAGATCTTGAAAGTGAAAGTGGTTATTTTCCTAGAGTGTGGTGTCGTTACGTGGATGATATTTTCGCGGTGTTTAACACAAACATTTGCAGAATAGAAGATTTTATTGCCAAATTAAACAATAAATTTGTTTCTATAAAATTTACCCACGAATTAGAAATTAATAATAAACTACCCTTTCTAGATGTACTAGTTATCAAGAATAAAGACACTTTAGAATTCGATGTCTATAGAAAAGGAACCACTACCTTAAGCTACATCCCGAGCGAGTCACATCATACGTACGCACAAAAAATGACCAGTCTGAATTTTTTAGTAAATCGGTTAATTAATTTTCCTTTAAACAAAAGTAGATATACCAAAAAATCAAATTATATTAGGAACGTGGCCGAATATAACGGATACACTGCTTGCCTAGTGGAAAAATTAATCAACAAACAGAAAACAAAGAAAATGTTGACGGAATTAACGACGTTCAGAAGAGAAAAATCGGAAAAAACTTTGTTTGCTTACCATTTGAACCTAAAATCACGAGGTGTCTAGACAGCATTTTTAAAAAAGTCAACTTACAGCTAACATTTTCAACAACAAATACCTTAAAAAACTTGCTAGGTAACCCAAAAAACAAGGATAGCGCGAACAAAATGTCGGGAATTTATGAAATAAGTTGTAAAGATTGTAATCTTAAATACGTCGGACAAACAAAAAGATCGATTGGAATTAGATTATAAGAACACATATCCCAATTACGTTACGGTACTGTAGATAAGTCTGCCGTCGCCCGACATATTTGGGATAATAATCATCACGTTGATAAAGATAATCTGAAATTAAAATTTTTTAGAAAACCAGGACAGCTAAATGGGTTCGAGAGCGTATATATTGCGAAATATAGTTACAACAAAAAATGTATAAACACTCCACCAGCGCCAATTACGAGTCACTTGATCGATTGCTTTGCTAAATAAAATTCTCACGTTTTCGGCACGTTCTACCGATAACATAAGTATATAGTTATTGCCGCCAAAGGAATCGTTGTTAATTTAGCTGTCGTTGAACCTTCTCAAAACTATTACAGATGGACACTTTTTAGATAAAGCAGTAGGGATAGCTCAAAGACCTTGTCCGGCGATAAAAATACAATACACTGTGGAATTTGCCTACGACTAGTGTCTCATCTCGGTTCGATCTCTTTACCTGAGATTCGGTATATAAAATGATGTTAGTTTTTTAAGTATTTAGAATGTTTCATCCTCTGATGACGCTAACTTGGTTAGTGAAACGATCGTCAGGTCTTCTAAAATGTGTTGCGGTGATTTGGGTTCTCCAAGTGTACTTAAAGGTAGCCAGCCTCGTAGAACATAGTGAGATGTACGACAGTGTCGCCATCGGTGGCGTAGCCAGGTAATATGTTGTCACGGCAGCTCTAATAAACACAACGTGTTATATAAACAGCTAACTAACGATTTAGTTCATCAGTGCGCTATACCAAATTACAGCTGGAATACACCCAACAGAAAGTTCGGCGCTATACCAAATTACAGCTAGAATACACCCAACAGAAAGGACGACTAAAGGTAGCCAGCCTCGTAGAACATAGTGATATGTACGACAGTGTCGCCATCGGTGGCGTAGCGAGGTAATACCTTGTCACGGCAGCTCCAATAAACACAACGTGTTATATAAACAGTGACAGTGTACAACTAACTAACGATTTAGAAAATCGCTAGCCCTGGTACTTTCTTCCTTAATTAGGGACCATGTATATATGTAAGGCTATGATGAGCTCTAATGAGAGCGAAACCGGTATTCATTTCCAATTATAGTTGGAATGCACCTGTCCTTATATAGATACATGGTCCCTAATTAGAGAAGAAAGTACCAGGGCTAGCGATTTTCTAAATCGTTAGTTAATCGCACACAGTCTCTGTTTATATAACACATTTTGTTTATTAGAGCACGGGTAGATACCAGCCACCGAAACATCTCATAACCACACAGACTCAAACGGGCCACCTCGCAGACAAGCAATTATAAAATAAGGCTTTTTGAGCTATTTCTACTTGTATCGCTTGAGTTACCAAAGTATGACCTTTTTGCAGCACTTATTAAATTGTTCAATGAATTACGATAGTGCTTGTATTCTCTAACTAACTCCTCATTATCTGGTTCCCTCTGTGCCCATTTAAATAAACAATTTTTATGTTGTATAGACACGGCAATGCCCCGGGTGATCCAATCTTTCTTTTTCCTTGTCTTTAACTTATATCTTAACCAGATCATCTACAAATACCTGGGTTACATTTTCAATGTCATCTGAAACATAAACATATGTCCAGTCCTTAAGAAACAACCTCCGCTCAACTTCAGCTTCATTTAAGCTATATCTATACCGATCCAAAACGCTTTTTCTGTTTTCAGGAGGTAATGATACATTTAACACCGTGGAAAAATGATCCGTTATGTAGGATTTTGAGACAAATGGTTTAAAATCATTTAAGTTGCCTTTAGAACTTAGGAATATGTGGTATATAAAACTTTTCGAATTTTTATAAATTCTAGTATATTCGTTGACCAAAGAATCATATCCCCCAGAAGCAAGAATACCCAAGTAATCGTGTACAGCAGAATCACTAGACAGTATATCTATGTCAATATCGCCCACGATCAAGTTTATTTGTTTAGAGTTTGTACGATACAGGAAAAAATCTTGTAATGCCAAGTTAAAAAGCCCAACGTCCGTGGAAGGAGGACGATATACCGCTAAGATGAATATCTCATTTTTACCAAATGTTGAATCGCCTTCCACTGCAGTGACCTCGACCAGTTCTACCATTAG
This sequence comes from Tillus elongatus, assembly GCA_964006375.1. Classification (NCBI taxonomy): domain Eukaryota; kingdom Metazoa; phylum Arthropoda; class Insecta; order Coleoptera; family Cleridae; genus Tillus; species Tillus elongatus. The sequence goes on from OZ023268.1 coordinate 93,183,014, forward strand.
TTATTCGTGAGCAATGTTTTTCTTCACATATACTACTACACCGTCGTTTTGATTCACGCCACCACCACTATACAGCATCTCATATCCATTCAAACCACACACATTCACATCCTTTAGTTTCCAAGTCTCACTCAATATGATGCACTGCAACTCACACACCAGCTCATCAAGATATACTTTTAGCTCATCATAATGAGTCATCAGACTCCGTATATTCATATGAAAAGTCGGTCCCAGTAAGTGAGTGCATATGTATATACATACATATATATATATATATATATATATATATATATATATATATATATATATATATATATATATATATATATATATATATATAAACATATAAAAATTCAAACTGACCCCGGATATGGGTTCTAGGGGTCCTAGTTGGCGCTCATTTGAAGACATTTTTTCAAAATTCATAGGTCGGGGTTTCTCCATTAGTTAATTTTTTTCTAATAAAATTCACTAAAAAGTGGTTTATTATAAAAGCACTATATTTTAATAGATACTTTCTGGAAAAATAATGTAATTTCAAAATACAGATGCTAAGAGCCTTTGTTTGTTTAGAAAATATATTAGTGTGGGTGTGTGGTCACATTGTATTGGCTGCGGTATGATTGCCACTTAAAAAACATGTGAAAAGGAAATGTAAAATAAAAACGTGACCACTGTAACACACTTTCTAACTAAATTGTTTGCTTTGTAATTTGGCGACAGATAGTGAAAAAATTAATCATTATTGTGCCTGTGCTTTGTTTCTTTAATGTCGGTCTATTTCCGCTACTATGGCCAATCACCGACGCCAGGGAGCAGATTCACCCCACTAACCTGGAAGTTTTTGTAAGGAGGGGAGGGATCTGTAACGTGCCCAACATCGCATGGACACGGGACTGATGGCTTAGTACCCCTCCGAAGGGCGGAACGTGCAGACATTCAACTTGCTGAAATAATAATAATTGTACAGTATTGAAAAATTACTGAAAAAGTGAAAGGAAAACCCTGAGATCTAACCCAATACCCTTCGGTTCAGAGGCACACGTTCTTACCACTGAACCACCGAGGCTCTAAATCGTTATTAAAAATTCTAAAAACATCTAAAACATTTTAAAAATATGGACTAGAAATTTGGAAACATGAAGGACAAATGTTTACTTGACCTTTACATTTCGTTTGACATTGTCCTATTTGCTAGTTTAGAATATTTTTTAGAAAAATTTAAGGTTCCTTTCGTACCTATAAATATATACAATATTTTGATGGTTCTGCAAGAAATACTCGGACCTTTACCGTTCCCATCGTTTCATGGCACATGGAATCAACAGCTCTACGTCCGATCCGTCAGACAGAATGTGCAGACATTCAACACGATGTCACCTCATTGCTTAGTATTAATTTTACAGAATTGCAAGATAACTACACTTGGAGAACCCAAATCACCACAACACATATTTCAGAGACCTTACGATCGTTTCGTTGACCATGTCAACATCTTCAGAGGAATAAAATTCTAAAATTAAACTACTAGCTACCGTGTATTTATATCGCGTCTAGGTAAACGAACTAGTCCGAAGTAAAATTGTCGTCGAAGACCCATCGTTTGTTTATTGTGTAGTGAAACTACGAGGTCGAAGACCTGCTTGAATATTCTGGTCGACAAATTTATGAGCCCTTATCTAATATAAGGATAATTAGCTTAAAAGGAAAGGTGCCGAGTTATTTAAGGAATCTGCACGTTCCCTTTCGATCTAGAAATTTACTGTGTGGATATTGGAGCAAGCCGACAACCACATATGGCGAGACAAACACTATAACCTCCGCTCATCTTTTTTATATAGAAAACTAAACCCGGGTGTTTGGCTCAGAATGTTAACTCTAACAAAGGATAAATAATTTAACTAAAATACTACATAAAAACTATATTTATATTGATTTTAATTCTTCGTAAACAGTATTTATATTGACTTCATAGATACACAGAAAACGAAAGGGTCTTTAAGTCGAGACAAGCGTAGAGATTAGTATATGTATAGACCGGCCGAGTTATTGACAGTAATTTATTATTCTAGCAGACAAATTAGGAGTGTTTAAGTGGTCAAATGCAAAGTGAAAATAAAGGGCTTGAAATTAAAGGTGCCGCACGATTAAATGAAGTTTTGTTCTTAATCGATCTTGATATAAAAAATACTTTCTAATGAATCAAGCATAGTTTGATGTCTAACATTTTTGACAAGTTTCAAATTTTTTTTGTCAATGTGGTGATTATCATTCCATATATGTTGTGCCACACACGATTTGTCCACCGTACCATATAGTAAATGTGCGAGATGTTCACGAAATCTGGTGGCTATGTTTCTCCTAGTTTGACCCACGTATTTAAGATTGCAATCTTTGCAACTAATCTCATAAATACCGGACATTTCAGTGACTTTGTCTTTATCTTTCGTATTACCCAACAAATTTTTTAAATTACTTTTCGTCGAAAAAGTCACATGTAAATCGGCTTTCTTAAAAATACTTTCCAAACCCTTTGTGATTCGTGGTTCATAAGGTAAACACACACATTTTTTCCTCTATTTTATCTTTCTTAAATGTCGCACATTCAGATATCATTTTCTTTGTTCTGTGTTTGTTAACCAATTTGTCTATTAAACATAGAGGATTACAAGATGTACCGAGAAAGCACCACAAATCTTACAAGGATTTGAACCCACAACTCTTTGCTTAGAAATCCATGTTCTAACTACAGAGCCACGAGGGTGCTTGGTTTCTTTCGAAGAATATTTGTAGTTCTGAAAATATAAAAAAAATATTTGCTTAAATGTGGTACACATTTTGGGCTACTAGAGACTATGTCATGAATCAAAACTAAAGTATCCGGTTAATATAAATTTGAATTACTAGCTATTAAAAATATTTTATAAATAAAATTCGGATCACGTGCAAAAAATTGAAAATTTTATTCAAGTCTAGTAAATACAGACGTGAACAAGGCTAGATGCATTCTCACAACAAATAGAACCGTAGACCGGTTTCGCTCTCATTAGAGCTCGTCAGTACGGCATACTAATTGCAGTGAAAATACACCTATAAAGTAATACGGCTAAAGTAGCCAGCCTTTCAATACTAAGTGAGTGGTGAACGTGCCGCCACCTAGTTGCGGAACCAAGTAGTATGTTGTCACGCCAGCTTCAAATAACACAAAGTGTTAAAAAATAGAGACTGTATACAACGAACAATTTAATAAATTGTCAGCCCTGGCCCATTTACGGCTAAAGTAGTCACCACTCACTTAGTGTTGAAAGGCTGGCTACTTTAACCGTATTACTTTATAGGTGTATTTTCACTGCAATTAGTATGCCGTACTGACGAGCTCTAATGAGAGCCAAACCGGTCTACGGTTCTAATTGTTGTGAGAATGCATCTAGCCTTGCATACTTTGTCCCTATATTAGGGTAGAAATGGGCCAGGGCCGACAATTTATTAAATTGTTAGTTAGTTGTATACAGTCTCTATTTTTTAACACTTTGTGTTATTTGGAGCTGGCGCCTCAACGTACTACTTGGTTTCGCAACGAGGTGGCGACACGCTCACCACTCACTTAGTGTTGAAAGGCTGGCTACTTTAGCCGTATTACTTTATAGGTGTATTTTCACTCCAATTAGTATGCCGTACTGACGAGCTCTAGTAAGAGCGAAACCGGTCTCCGGTTCTAATTGTTGTGAGAATACATCTAGCCTTACATACTTTGCCCTTACATTAGGGTAGAAATGGGCCAGGGCTGACAATTTATTAAATTGTAAGTTAGTTGTATACAGTCTCTATTTTTTAACACTTTATGTTATTTGGAGCTGGCGTGACAACATACTACTTGGTTCCGCAACTAGGTGGCGACACGCTCACCACTCACTTAGTGTGACAGACGTGGGCCTTATTTCTCTGGCTTGACAAATGTTTGTTTTCGTTTCTGGTACTGGTTTCGATACTTGACAGCATCTTTGGACACCAGAAAATATCTCGTCAAATTAGGATTGATTTGACAGGTGTAATGAGCCTATTAGGAACCTAATTGTCATTTAAGCGCCCAAGTTTTAGCACAATATCTAAATACTAATCGAAAGAACTCTTCATATAAATTAATGGTTTACAGAATAGTTTTTAATGCTCCTACTCAAAACAAGATATAACTCGTTTTCTTTCTTTATAAAATAAGTATCCAAGATGTGTATCTAAAGCTTTTTATAATGCTTGGCTAATAGTGGTTTCGGGCTTTCGGGCAAGCTGATCGCATACGGCGAGTCAACAGGGTTGCCAAGTCTGCTGGATATTTCTCTTGAGATATATCACAATCATTTTTTTTTAAATTCTTTAGACACTTCTTAAATAAAATCAATTTCACCAAACGTCTATAAACTCTTTTGGCAACTAAGTCTTAAATAGAAAATCCGTAAGCTACGAAGAAGAGGAGACTTAAAAACACAAACACCATCACAATAAAAAGGCAACGACGTGTTGTCGTCGCAATCATGACTCTGTCCTCACTAGCCATTTGGACCAGGTTTTCAAAAATTTTCCGTCTTGGTCTACCTGTCCAAGTGTGTGATTAAAAAATTGTGTTAGAAAGTAACTATGTCTCTGCGGTGCTATCGGGGCGGCAAGGCCGCGGACGAGCCCTGAGGGAACAAAAAAAAAAAAAAACTATGTCTCAGAATGTGCGCAATAAATGTTGTATTCGTTCTCTTAATTTCTTTCAGTAAGCCTCTTTTCCTGACCTCTTTTTATCCCATCTCCTGTAGCACACTTTTTAGTTAATTTTCTTAAAATAGATTCATCAAGGAGGAGATCGCGACTTTTGAATTTTGAATTAATTTCTTCAAATGGGCGCATGTTAGGACCCCTAGAACCCATATCCGGGGTCAGTTTCAATTTTTATATGTTTATATATATATATATATATATATATATATATATATATATATATATATATATATATATATATATATATATATATAGGGTGGCGCATTGAAAAAGAAACAGACCGATTTGCCTCCAGAGAACTTTTTTTTAAGAAACGCTGAAACACGTCAATTTTAATATTGAGGGGGACATGTTTTGACATAAAACTCAACTTTGTCACATCAACCCTTTTTCTGAATTCAGCACACTAATTTTTTTGGAAGTTTTATCAACTCGTTTAAAAATTATTCACAGTTGGAGTTGCAAGAACATATTTCATTCATTGTGATAAGAAATGCACTAATTAGTCAATTTTTCGTTAAAAAAACTAAAATACAAAACCAAACGTTCAAAAATATTTATTCAGTTAAGTAAGTGTTCAAATTGTTGACCACCAGCTTCCATACAAAAGTACAAATTTTGCTCAAAACGAGCTGTGCCATTCTGGAGCATTTGTGGAGTTATTAGACGGCATTCTTCAACAATGCGTCGTCGTAATTCTTCCAGAGACTCCGGTTCTGTTGCGAAAATTCTACTCTTTAAATGGCCCCATAGAAAGAAGTTGGCAGATCTTGATATGGTTTGATACTCACGCTCTTTTCTGTGGTGCTCTGCCTGAAGTCTTATATTTGTGAGCGCCCCAGGCTAGGGCCTGGTTATATAAAATTTAAGGAATCCAGATAAATGATAATTGGAATTTATTAATTGTGTTGCTGCCAAACAGGGGAGATATTAGGGAGGAATTTCTCTTCAATTAAACATATATGTTAATGTAACAATAATATTAAATTTATTCATATAAATAAATTTGGGATAGCAAACAAAATAAAATTGACATGGTTGGTAAATTTCAATTAAATATTAACTCATACACAAATAAATATCAAATAAACAGTAAGAATTTCAAGAAAATTATCATCTCATATAGCATATGACAAAATAATAAAATAAAATGGTTCTAGTTTATAAAAATATTAACATTACATATTTGAGGTATATTAAGGATCAAATGATGTATTTTACAGCTCAAAAGCAAATACAAATTATTATCTAAATTGTTTGACGCTCGTGAATTTGTTCGGTTGCTTTTTCAATGAATTAACTGGCCAGTCTTTTGAGCGAGGCTCCATTTGAGAAAAATATTACTATGTTAAATTTCTACTTTAATGATTTTAAAAATTTAATTTAATATTTAATATTTTTAAATATTTTTCATTGACAATCGTCAATGAAAAATATTAAAAAATGTACAGGTTAAATATTCTACAAACAAAAATCTGCTAATTACAATTTCAAGTATTATGTATTTAACTTCACAATATTGACAAAATTCTAAAGAATATACAGGAAATTTACAATCGCCCTTTGCAGACACCTCACTGACACTATTGAAGTTCAAATTTGCTCATGTTACTTTGAAAATTCAAATTGTAAAGGTTCAAATAATAGACTGCTGCATGAAAGGTTTTGGTTGTTCCACACAAATAAAGTTTAATCGACTCACCAAGTCCTGACACCTGGAGTTACCTGTTGAACCTTTGAAGATGCTCTCCAAGTAGAGTCAACCATCAGGGCCTAACGTAGGCTTACCAGTTCCAATACGAGAGGGGAGGTTGGAGAGAATAAGTGGTACTTTCCATAAACGGTTATTAGGCAGGTGGTTCTTGTTGCTCCAGTACTGGGTGGGACAATTCGGCCCATAACATTAAACCGTCTTAAGTCGATGTTCGGAATTAATTTGACTAAAATGTCTCTACAGCAATTAAAATGTAAATTGGGTCAAGTGAAATTTATAATGCCAACTGATTCAGAGCTCGGTAATAATGGGAAACTTTGTCTGATTAACTTGAGGGATTCACCAGGTCGGTGAACAAAGGATTACTGCTTAATTCGCGTTTTTCTGTTAAACACGTCGTTAATTTAAATTCAAAATCCGACCAAAAGACATGAAACATTCACTGACAACTGTTGTTAGATATTATCGACAACGAAAAGGAATTTTATCACTTATTTTAAGATAATTATGAGCCACGATAATTAGAACGATGTCAGTTTGTCAACCGCCTAGCTAACACTCCTCTATGGCAACTCAATCTTCCTCTTGCGAGAGCTGCGCGAAAAATTCTTTACATGAACTGTTAGTGGCTGTGCGCGAGCTCTTTCTAGCTTCCTCTCTTCGAATGAGATAAAACGATACCTCTAATCGGTGGCGCAACCACGCTGTCTACTATACAAAACAATCATGGACTTAGTCCACCGTTTTCTAACCGAATTTTTAAAGAAAATTCACTAAAACGATCGCAAAGGATGCTCAGGATACTGGATCGTGTGCTGAAAAAAGCAAACTAGAAATCAATATGACGAAAACACGCGTAATGAAGATAGGTTTATATTAATAAACCCGCGTACTAAATTTGATCCGGGCCGATTTTCCTGAATAACGAACTCATCCAAGCCACTCGCAAAAGGAAGGGGGTCACCAAATTTGATCAAAATCGGCCCATTCTTTTTTGAGTTATCGGTGTGACACCCACCCACCCACACACACACACACACACACACACACACACACACACACACACACACACACACACACACACACACACACACACACATATATATATATATATATATATATATATATATATATATATATATATATATATATATATATATATATATATATATATACTGACCCCGAATATTTGTTCTAGGGGGCCTAGTTCGCGCTCATTTGAAGACATTTTTTCAAAATTCAAAAGTCACGATCTCCTCATTAGTGAATTTTTTAAAGAAAATCCACTAAAAATGTGATCTCAAATCATCCGGCTCATCCCTTCCATTTAAAGCATTGACTGTTTTCTGTAAGAATGTTACAAGATTTTAATTTTGTGTGGTGTTATTTAATAAAGGTATGAATCAAAACCATACAAGGTGGCACTGCATATTAGGGGCGAACTAGTTTTAGGTAAATCAACTGCTGATGGATGAAGTTCACTAACATATATGCTCTTTGATACTATTTTTATGCTGTGGAAATTCGTTTTTACACTCCGGAAATCTGTTTTTGTTGCCGAGTCATTGACATTATTAAATCGTCGCATTAAATTGTACATAAACAAAAAAGTTGTCCTTTTAACTCCTAAAGGGGGAAGGACATTATTAACAGAAATTGTTGATGGAAAATGTAAAAAAAGCTGCTTATAGAAGTCCAATTAAGTGATTTTTGTCAATGTTCCTTCTTCATTTCTTTCCCTCACAGCACCCCTGCTGACTCTTGATCCCGTAACTTTTGGGTTGGTTGTCTCCACAACATTTTTTTTCTTGCTTATGCATACTGAAGTGGTTTCAAGCATGTTTTTGAAAAAAAAAAGAAAATTCGGTTGGCCCCTAGTATGCAGTATTATTACCCTATACATGTTTTTTATGTTCCACTCTACAGTAAACCCTATCAAAGTGAGTAGCTCTGTGTCAGCTGTCAAGAACACGTTTGAAGTAGATGAATTTGTAAACATTTCATACCTATTAGGAAGGCATGGGGACCATGGGTAGAAATTTGAAAACCTCTGGTTTAGATTGAGAATAATGCGCCTATATCCTCAATCAAATCCGTCTCTCTTCCATACATGTAACACTAGTGTACGATCCATATTAGCGAATGCTTTTTGCTGGCTGCATTTCCGCGCGTCCACCGTTTTTAAAATAGTAATACTTTTACTCTTCATAAACTAATCATCATAGCTGGTTCTCCCGATTTGTAATATCTCGCAATCAGTCCATCTTTCGTTTCTGCACCAGAATGATTAAAAGTGCCGCACTAAAACACGAGACAACTATTAAATAGATTATTATGAAGTTATCGCTTATGATGCAATGAAAATAATGTTTGGGTAATGCGTGGATATAATTGATACAAATTCATAAACATGAAATTCTAAAGTTACTATATTCAACAATCTAAAACCAACCACCATTCAAGCAGATATCACTGGGGCACGCGTACATGCTCATGCGAACAAAAGCAAACATAGAAACTTCCCTATATAGGCATATATTATTATTATTATTATTTATTAGTACATAATTTAACAATGTGTTTTACAAATAAGCTTAATGCTTGTGCTTGCAATTAACACAATTTTCACTCTTTTGATCTGCCTAAAGGGAACTGCCAAATATGCTACTGTCACATTTCAAGGAATATTCAATAACTTGGAACTTGCATACCGCTGCCAGCATTTACAGTACCATTCTGAATGTTCAGCTCTCATTTTACAGAAACTTTTTCTCTTAAACTACTAAAATTCTTCGACAATACTACGATAAATTACAGTACAAATATTTTGACATTTTGATTTGACAATGGTGAATTGAAAACGAATCAGACCGATTTGCGTCCAAAGAAATTTTTTTAAGAAACGCTGAAACAGGTCAATTTTAATATTGAGGGTACATGTTTTGACATAAAACTCAACTTTGTCACATCAACCCCTTAGGGATGGTGATAACAACCCTTATATTTTAAATAGGGAACATGGATTGAGTGTTACATTATTTGAAACCTCTTTCTTTTCTGAATTTAGCACACTAATTTTTTGGAAGTTTTATCAACTCGTTTAAAAATTATTCACAGTTGAAGATGCAAAAACGCATTTCACTCATTCCGATAAGAAATGTGCTGATAGTCAATGTTTTGTTGGTTTGTAAACAAAAAATTGACTATCAGAACATTTCTTATCGGAATGGGAGAAATGCGGTTTATTATATCAGTTTATCGGTCGATTTGATACTTGATAGTACTACCGAAAATTAATTTCACAAAAACGATGACTGTGCCAACCGTACCGCAAATTTGTTTAATGAACGGCATCCGAACAGACATGTTAACAGAAAATACATTTTGGAGTTAGTTGCAAAGTTTCGACAAAGTGGTTCAGTAGCCAAGAAAAAACGGTATCGTGAACGTGAATTTCCGGTTAGAAATAAGACTACTGAGATTGAAGTTTTAGGACAAATTGCTGCAGACCCAACTTTAAGCACGAGAAAATTGGCCACTGTTTCAAACATCAAAAGAAGAACTATTCAGCGAATATAGAAGCATCATAAATTTCACCCGTATAAAATTCATCTTGTACAACAACTGAATGAAGATGATTTTGATCGGCGGCTAAAGTTTTGTGAAGTTATGACTGCACGAATAGCTGATAACTGGAACTTTCTGTTCCGTATCTGTTTTCAGACGAGTATACGTTTTTATTCAATTCTACAGTCAATCGTCATAATTGTCGTTATTGGGCAGATAATAATCCAAGAATTTTCACACTCAAACTCCACAGAAATTTAATGTCTGGAGTGGCATTTTTGGACACCGTTTAATCGGACAAATTTTTCTTGGTGGCAATTTGAGTGGCGAAACGTATTTGGAGTTACTAGAAGATATTGTTTACCCTCTACTAATTGACATTGTTGAAAATGATGATCGCTATCAAGAAAATCAATTAGTGTTTCAACAAGATGGAGCTCCTCCGCATTTTTCACAACGTGTTAGGGCTTTTTTGAACAGAGAGTTTCCAGGACAATGGATTGGGCGTAGAGGTGCTATTGAGTGGCCCCCTAGATCACCGGATTTAACTCCTTTAGACTTCTTTCTATGGGACCATATAAAGAGTAGAATTTACGCAACAGAACCGGAGTCTCTGGAAGAATTACGACGACGCATTGTTGAAGAATGCCGTCTAATAACTTCACAAATGCTCCAGAATGTCGGAGCTCGTTTTGATCAAAATTTGTACTTTTGTATGGAAGCTGGTATAGTCAACAATTTGAACACTTACTTAACTGAATAAACATTTTTGAACGTTTGGTTTTGTTTTTTAGTTTTTTTTTAACGAAAAATTGACTAATCAGTTCATTTATTATCACAATGAATGAAATACGTTCTTGCAACTCCAACTGTGAATAATTTTTAAACGAATTGCTAAAACTTCCAAAAAAATTAGTGTGCTGAATTCAGAAGAAAAGAAAGATCTTTCAAATGATGTAACACTAGACCCATGTTCCCTATTTAAAATATAAGGGTTGTTATCACCACCTTTAAGGAGTTGATGTGACAAAGTTGAGTTTTATGTTAAAACATGTGCCCCTCAATATGAAAATTGACGTGTTTCAGCGTTTCTTAAAAAAAATCCTCTGTACGCAAATCGGTCTGTTTCGTTCTCAATGCGCCACTCTGTACGTTAAAAACGAGAGTTTCGCTAGTTGCTGAAGAACAGAGGTGCCTTCTAGCTCTTGGAGTTGGGGAAAAATGTTTTGTAATGTAATTTGAGAAATAAACTACTACTACTAGACCACTACCAGTTAATATTGTGCGGCCGTGCTGACCCCTTTATACTGCATCCTTATCCCCACAATACAGGTGTATCAAAAGTAAACCGATAAATGAAAACAGCAGATTTTGGAGATGATTTGATGACGATTTGACGTTAATCTTCTTGTTTAAAAATGCTTCCTAACGGAGCTGCAGCTCTTTCAAGATGGCGTTTCAAGATCAAGTTTTTTCAAATATCTTTTGAACGCGTCCACCTAATGAGGTGACACCTGAGACGCAAATTTATCTTAATGTATTTAATTGTTAGCTGTAAATTCTGTATTTCAAATACTTTCATACGCGTCTAGTTTTGGGGGGACCAACGGGTATTTTTAACCATATTTTTATGTTATTCGACTTTTTTACGTTTTTCATGTCAGATTGAAAAACTTTGAAGTCTTTTTTTAAAATAAGGCATTTGTATTTATTATCGCTGGTACACACCATTTTCGAGAAAAATCAATGTGAACTTTTGAAGTCCTCCAAAGTGAGTATTTTGTTGCTTCTAAAAACATCCCTACACATTTGATTATATTCGAGACCAAAAACGCTTCGCGGGCATTGTTTTTGAACGATGAAAAAAAGTTCAGCCTCAACGGAGCTCCCCAAAAAATAACCCCATAAATAAGCAGGGACGAAACGCACGCAGAAAACGCATACAAGCAGGTTGCCATATCTGCCGACCCTAAAACCATTCGAGGGGCATATATGAAAGACGAAATCTTGGATGATATGTAAGCAACATGTGCCTTCCAATTCCACTGACTGCCAACTACCATTCCCAAGAACATTCTACTGTAGGCAGTAAATACGGTCTTATTGGAAAATGGAAAGACAAAACACTTGTCTTATCCACATTAAGTCGTAGGTTGTTTTCGATCGACCACTCGCTAAACTGACTCAAACACTGTCCAAATACACCAGGTATGCTATGCTGCCTGGGAACTCTACAACAATTGAGGTATCGTCCGCACAAATTGTTAACGGATAATTTTTCATAACTTGAGACACATCCGAGGTTTATATCAAAAACAAAAGAGGTCTAAGGGTAGACCCATGTGGAACACCTTGCCTAATCTGTAGTGATTCGGAATATATGTTTTGTCCGGTTTGTATGTCAGCGTACCTTACGCATTGATACGTGTCACTTAAATATGATATAATTAACCTCCGTGGTACTCCTTTTATACCCATTCTATCCATTTTACCAAGTAACATTTCACGGTCGACAAAATCAAAAGCCTTTGATAAGTCAAAAAATACCTATAAAACTTGCCTTTGTTATTAGCTGCCTGAATGACATTTTTACAAGTTAGTAAATAGCTCGTCCCCTGTGGGTCCGGGGATCAATTAAAAGAATAGACCCATGGTAGCACCCGCCTGTCGTAAGAGGCGACTAATCGGAGTCAAACACTGGCGGGGTCTGGTCTAGGTGAGTCTGGAGGGATGCGGATATCTTTGCGGAGCGATGTGCACACGGATTTTGACGCCGCCACTGTGGGCTTAGAATTGACAATTTGCCTCGCTTGGTTGTTACTCGGGAGCGGGGTTCCAGATGGTACCGCCTTGGGTTGAGCGCTGGCGGGTGTCGTGTGTCCAGACGACCCGGAGGGGGTAGAGATTTATGATAAGTGGTCTACACCCGGAGTTTGAGGCCCCCCATCGTGTGCTTCGAAACAAACGGACGGCCTCGCTTGGGTAATGCTCGGGAGCGGGACTCGATGCGATGTCGTCTTGAGCCTAGCACTGGTGGGTGTTGGGTCTAGACGAACCCGGCGGAGAGCTGGGGTCTCTAGGGGTTGATTACAACTAGAAATTGAGCCCTCTTCTGAGAGCGGCGAAACGGGTAAACGACCTTACTTGGATGCAGCTCAGGTGCGGGACTTCCTGATACCGCAACGAGTCAAACGCTGAGGGCTGTCTGGTCGAGACGAACTCGGAGGGAGGTTATCTCTCTTTGAGCTTTGAAACTGGCTACCGACTTCACTTAGATGACAGTACACCTGTCAAGCCAACTTTCACCCTCACAAATATCGTCTCCTGCGGGTAGCTCGATTTGTTTGGTGAAATTTAAGAAAACACTGGTAGGTATTTGGTCTAGACGAACCCTGAGAAGGACTGGGATCTCTATGGATGGATTACTCCTGGAGATCTAAGCCTACTCTGTGAGCTTTGAAACGGGCTAACGACTCAACGTGGATGCTGCTCGAAGGCGGGACTCCCTGATACCGCCTCGAGTCAATCAAACATAGTGGGAGTCTGGTCCAGGTGAGCCTGGCGGGAGGCAGATATCTCTGGGGTGTGATATGCACCCGGATTTTAATGCCTCCACTGTAGGCATATAAATGGACACTAGGCCTCGCTTGGTTGTTACTGAGGAGCGGGGTTAATACCGCCCTGGGTTGAGCGCAAGCAGGTATCGTGTGTCTAGACGACCCGGGGGGAGTTGAGATCTCTGATGAGTTGTATACACCCAGAGTTTAAGGCCCCCCACTGTGTGCTTCAAAACGGACGGACGGCCTCGCTTGGGTGATGCTCGGGAGCGGGACTTGATGGGATGTTGGCTTGAGTCTAGCACTGGTGGGTGTCAGGCTTAGACGAACCCGAAGGAGCGCTGAAATCTCTAGGGGTGAATTACAACTGGAGATTGGATGCTACTCGAGAGCGGGACCTCAAGTCAAACACTGACAGATGTTGGGGTCCAGAGAACTATGAGAGAGATTATCTCTCTTTGAGCTTCGAAACGGGCAAGTGACTTCACTCAGATGGCAGTACACTTGCTAAACAAAACTTTCACCCCCAAGAAAAGATCGACTTAGGGAGCTGGAATTGATGGGTGAAATTTAAGTAATTAGACGTGAGCCACAATAAACCTAAGGTCGCCGTGGAGGGACTGGAATAGCGAACTCACAATGAATCTATCTATCTATCTAATAAATAGCTCTTGCTGTAGATCTCCCCTTAACGAAACCATTCTGTCTCACACTTAAAATATTTTTTTTCTAGAAAGTCATACAGTCTGCTAAATTTTACTTATGTTAGAAAATATGGACAATTTTCGGTAGTTTTCAACTCGTTGGGAAAGATTCCTTCCTCCAGCGATAACTTATGTGTAAAATATACTAACCCTATTACTATTTCTCATTGTAATAAATCGTATAGTTATCGCTAGATTTCAAGAAATTTCCCAAGTTTGGCAACTCTGTCACTAAGTGATGGTTCTCGAACAAATGGATAGATAGGTATAGGTGTTCTGGAAATTTCCATAAGTTGTGATTCGAGAAACTTAACGCTATAAGAAATCGACGAATCAACGTGTCATTATATCATTATTTTATACAGAGCCTTGGGGTATCCGCAAAACTAATTAAATAGAAATAAAACCATAATCAAATTAAGCAGCCAGCTGGTTGTAGGTGAAACAGATAATGTGACTCATTTAACACATCTATATCTAGATACAGAAGTGGCGTGATACACTTTATGACTTGGAAGTAATAAATAATAGGAAATACCGTTATCGATATGATTACATGGAATAGACCATTTAATTGTTCGTTGTTTCCTATAAAAATGACTAGAGCTATACTGCATATAATAGCTAGTATGGTAATGGTTGAATTTTTAGTGAATTTTCTTAAAAAAATTCACTAATGAGGAGATCCCGACTTTTGAATTTTGAAAAAATTTCTTCAAATGAGCGCTAATTAGGCCCCCCAGAACACATATCCGGGGTCAGTTTCAATTTTTATATGTTTATATATATATATATATATATATATATATATATATATATATATATATATATATATATATATATATATATATATATATATATATATATATATATATATATATATATATATATATATATATATATATATATATATTTATATATATATTTATATATATATATATATATGTATCACACCGATAACTCAAAAAATAATGGTCCGATTTTGATTAAATTTGGTGAATAAATTCATTTTGCAAATGGCTTGTATAAGTTCGTTAGCCAGGAAAATCTGCCTAGGTTTTCCCGGAAAATTTTGTGTTTTCTTTCTAAAAAAAATTATATCTCCGAAATTAACAAAGTAAGGGCAGCCAAATTTGGTACGCGGGTTTACATCCTTATAGGTAAGTTACCTACCACAATTTAGCGATGTAGGTCAAAAGACAAAAAAGTTATAGGCATTTAAAGAAAAATAAATTGGGGTTTTCTTCAAAACGTCAAAGTTGCGATATAAAACGTCAAAATCGGCAACATTTAGGCAAATAACGTGAATCTAATACGGGCTATGGGAATCAAATGTCTCAAGAAGGATGTTTTACAAACCCTGAAGTCTTAGTTTCAACCGTCATTGTCCTTCAATTTACTAAACTGTTTCCAGAAAATTCATTTCAAATAGACCCTTTCTCTGATGCTGGGCAGTAGTTTTAGCTATAGAGTTTATCGTTTAATGGTATATAATTTTTGTCGAATTTTCGTAAAAAATCAATAAAGCTCAATATATCCGTTATTATACAAGATATGAAAAATATCTTTATACATTAATTATAGGGTGTCTTGAGCTACATCTTCAAAAAATATTTCTACAATCACAGGGTGGCCCAAAAGTCGTCGGTGATACAAATTTTCTTTTTTTTTTAATCAAACACGCCTTATGTTATTGCATTTTTGCATTTTCCATAGAAATATAATGCATGTTTGTAAAAAAGAAATTCCGGATGCAGCAAGTGCGTTATGGTAGCGAATTTTGATCAAATGCTTCATATTTGTATAGCCCAATTTGCTATTAACCTATAAGGTTGACCAAGAAACGAGTTTTTCCGGGAACACTTTAAGTTTACTTTAGGAAATGTTTGTACATTTTCACACAATAAAGTTAGTTTTATGAAACATGGCACATTGTTTTTATTTACCATATAGGTTATACTGGTAACCGAAATTGATGCCTCTTTTCTTAAATTAAAAGAAAAACACATATTTGCAATAAAAACATTTTTATGAAAATTCACTACCATAACGCACTTGCTGCGTCCCGACTTTTTTTGTTTACACGAGCCTCCTATATGTTATACAGTGTGGAGCAGTCAAATGGAATAAATCCAGTATCTGAATTATGGTGTACATTTATTAAAAATCCCGAATCACGTAAATTTTACATTAAACAGTCTGGACGCAGGAAGTGCGCTATGGTAGTGAAGCTTCATAAAAATGTTTTTAACAGCAAAGATGTTTTTTAAAGAAAGCAGGCATCAAATTTGCGTTCAGTATAACCTGTATAGGCGAAACATACTGTACCATATTTCATCAAAATAACTTTATTGTTTGAAAATGTACAAACATTTTCTGAAAACAAACTTAAACTGTTCCCGGAAGAACTGGTTTCCCGGCCAACGAACCTTATAGGTTAATAGAAAATTGAGCTATGCAAATTTAAAGCATTTAATGAAAATTCGATAGGTCCAGAATTTTTTTTTCCTACTAACATGCACTCTATTTCGATGGAAAATGCACAAATGCAATAATATAAGGCGTGTTCGATTAAAAAAGCCTGGACGCAGCAAGTGCGTTATGGTAGTGAATTTTCATAGAAATGATCTGGCACAAAATATTTTATTATAACTTTTTTTTCTTGTAACATAGAAACCTAGATTTTGGTGTATAGTTTACTTTTTATATCGTAAACCTACCTACCAAATTTGGTTATCATAGATTTTTTTATTTTTTAAGATAAAACTTTTTTCAAGTGAAAACTCAAAATCTATCCGGAAAACTTCGTTCGATTTTTTCGATTAACGAACTTGTCAAAGCCATTTACAAAGGGAAGGTACTTGCCAAATTTTATCAAAATCGGCCTATTATTCTTTGAGATAAGAATTTTTTCGAATAAGAACTCAAAGTTTTCCCGGAAAACCTCGTTCGATTTTCCTGACTAACAAACTTGTCAAAACCATTTACAAAAGGAAGGTACATGCCAAATTTTATTAAAATCGGCTTATTATTTTTTGAGATGAGAATTTTTTTCGAATGAAAACTCAAAATTTTCCCCGAAAACCTCGTCCGATTTTCCTGATTAACGAACTTATCCAAGCCATTTACAAAAGAAAGGTACATGCCAAATTTTATCGAAATCGGCCCATTATTTTTTGAGTTATCGGTGTGATACACACACACATATATATATATATATATATATATAAACATATAAAAATTGAAACTGACCCCGGATATGGGTTCTAGGGGTCCTAGTTCGCGCTCATTTGCAAAAAATTTTTCAAAATTCAAAAGTCGGGATCTCCCCATTAGTGAATTTTTTCTACGAAAATTCACTAAAAAAAAAGGAAATTTGTATCACTAACAACTTATGGGCCAGCCTGTGATTGTAGAAATATTTTTTTAAATGACGTCCAAGACACCCTATAATTAACGCATACAATTTTTTTCGAGCTTGTATAATAACGGATATATTGAGCTTTATTGATTTTTTACGAAAATTCGCTAAAAATTATATACAATTAAACGATAAACTTTATAGCTAAAACTACTGCCAAAGCACCAGAGAAAGGGTCTATTTGAAATTAATTTTCTGAAAATATTTTTGTAAAATGAAGGACAATGACGGTTGAAGCTGAGACTTCAGTGTTTGTAAAACATTCTTCTAGTGACATTTTCTATACATAACCCGTATTAGTTTCAGGTTCTTCGCCTAAATTTTGCCAGTTTTGACGTTTCAAATCGCGACTTGAACGGTTTCAGGAAAACCTCAATTTTTTTCTTTAACTTACAGATCCAAATTTTGGTACATAATTTAGTTTTAATGATATAAATCCGCGTACCAAATTTGGTTGCCCTTACTTTGTTATTTCCGGAGAAATTTCCCGAAAGAAAACGCTGACTTTTCCGGGAAAAACTGGGTCGATTCTCCTGAATAACGAACTTGTCCAAGCGACTTACAAGATAAAGGTACTCACCAAATTTTATCAAAATAGGCTCATTATTTTTTGAGTTTCTCGGTGTGATACATTGATACATACATATATATATATATATATATATATATATATATATATATATATATATATATATATATATATATATATATATATATATATATATATACGTTCGTTCGTTTCGTTTCTTTAACGTCGGCCTATTTCCGCGACTATGGCCAATCACCGACGCCAGAGAGCAGTTTCACCTCACTATCCTAAAAATGTTGCCGAACCCCTGCCTTTCTGTAAGGAGGGTAGGGATCTTTAACGTGCCCAACATCACATGGACATGAGACCGACGGCTTTACGCCCCCTCCGAAGGGCGGAACGTGCAGACATTCAACTTGCTCAAATCCAATGCCAGAACCTCGGTTGATGTTAATGTTACAGTTTGTACTGAAAAAGTGAAGGGAGTACCCTGGGATCGAACCCAGTACCCTTCGGTTCAGAGGCACACGTTCTTACCTCTGAACCACCGAGGTTCTTTATATATATATATATATATATATATATATATATATATATATATATATATATATATATATATATATATATAAACATATAAAAATTGAAACTGATCCCAGGTATGTGTTCTAGGGGGCCTAGTTCGCGCTCATTATAAGAAATTCTTTTTAAATTCAAAAGTAGCATTCTCCTTATTTGTGAATTTTCTTAAGAGACTTTACTAAAATGACAGTTGCAACCACCAATTTTTGAATAGAAAAAAGGAGCTTGTGCTAGCCGTATGGGTCTGTGGGCTTTTTTTTGTGGCTCGGAACCTTACGTTCACTGGCCACAAAAATCTAAATTAAACCAACAAAAGTTTAAAAATGGAGGGGCTTAACCGGTTTTGGTCACAATTGTAATTCAAATCAGGTGAAATTTTTCGAGATATACTCAAGGACAGCAACAATATCCTACATTTCTAAGTGATTTTTTAAATTTATGTACAATTACATGATTACATAGCAAAGAGACATTTTCATGAAACTTCAACAATACTTACTCTAGTGCGACGAGACTAGGGAGACTCGCTTCTCGCCAAGGTTTTCATAATGGCATTTAAAATATGCAAACAAAGATTGCACAACTAAATAGGTTGGGTCAAAACATTAGGAAAAACAGTAGGTGCCTTAATAGTTAATCTAAACTAAAATATTTACAAATGTACTAAATAGTTAAGATGAAAATTTCCCACATTCTAAAATATATTTAAAAAGTTCGGGACGCAGCAAGTGCGTTATGGTAGTGCATTTTTATTAAATGCTTCAAACTTGGATAACTCAATTTTCGATAAACTTAGAAAGTTGAATTTTGGTATATAGTAAAACCTTTCCCAAGGCAACATATCCGCCAAATGTCATTAAAATCACTTCGTAATTTTCGGAGAAAAAATTTTTTGTCGAAAGAAAATTCAAAATTTGAAAAACTCAATGATCTATAAACTTACAAGGTTCAATTTTAGCATGTGGTAAGGTCTTTCTCAAGGCAATATATCCACGAAATTTCATCAAAATAGCTTTGTAATTTTTGGAGAAAAAAATTTTTTTCGAAAGAAAACGCAAAATTTTCCCGGAAAACCTTGTCCGATTTTCTTTACTAACAAACTGATCCAAGCCATTACTAAAAGAAAGGCACTTGCAGAGTTTCATCAAAATCGGTTAATTATTTTTTGAGTTATCGGTTGGATACATATATATATATATATATATATATATATATATATATATATATATATATATATATATATATATATATATATATATATATATAATTGAAACTGACCCCGGATATGGGTTCTAGGGGTCCTAGTTCGCGCTCATTTGAAAAATTTTTTGCAAAGTCTCACCATCGATACCTCTCTATTAGTGAATTTTTTTAAAATAAAAATTCACTAAAATTATAAGGTTGGAGAAATGAATATTATTTTAAATAGTGATGTGGGACTGGGGGATGAATGCTACGATGGTGTTAAAAATCTTCAAATTATCTGTACTCAATAATGTTGGTAAAAATATTGGGAATTCGATCTTAAGTTTAGAAATGGTTGACCAAAATTTCTCACGGAGAGTTTATAGTGACTACAGTAAATATTATATGATTCAATTCTGCGACATAATAGTTGTCACAAGTGCAATTTGAGGCTTGTGCTAGCTCATTTGTTTATTCCCTATTCCAAAATGCTATGGTTTTAAAATTTATTGCAAACGTCGGACAACACACTAAAAAATTAATAACGAAACCGCCAGACAGTAATTGTCAGTTGTTAACTGCTATTCGAAAAAATGGTCTAAGTAACAGAAATGAATAAAATAACAATTCCACAGATGATTAGTTACGGAGATAAAACATGATCACAAATCGAAGTTGCACGCCTATGTCAAAAAAAAATCCCCGATTGGGCGCCTATATCCCAAGGCACAATTAGTAAAATTAAAAAGCAATTTGTCGAGCTTGGACATGTGGGGCAAATACAAAAAAAAACATTCTAATGCAGTGAGTAACTATATCAAATAGGATATCATGGTTGAATTTGAGGAAGACCCACATACTTCGACTCGACAAACACCAACAACATTGGGTGTTAGCCATTCATCGTTTATTTAAATATTAAATGAAAAAACCGACCATCTGATTTCTGAATATCCTTCCTTCGAGGTCACTATTCTTGGTGGCTTCAATGTCCATAATAAGGAATGGCTAGGATCTTCCAAAACCGATCCACAAGGAAGAGCAGTGGAGGCCTTTGCAGTCAGCAATTCTTTAGCAAATATGGTTCAGCAACCTACTTACTTTCCTCGCATCCCAACACATAGCTCAAATCCCTTGGATCTCCTTCTTACTACAAATCCTGACTGCTATAAGATATCAGTCACCGCCCCCCTGGGTCGCTCAGACCACGGCATGATCACTGCTTCCTGCGCAATGCAACCCGTGGTCACACAGTCATCACACCCACGTATCGTTTGGCACTACAACTCCGCGAACTGGGATGAAATGCGAGATTACTTTTTCTCATTTCCATGGGCGTCTGTCTGCTTCTCTCATCCTGACTCGTCTGATATCTCACAAAACGTCACTGAAATTATCCAACCTGGCATGGAATTATTTATTCCACGTACACAGAAAACCTCTGCAGCCACTCAAAAGCCCTGGTTCTCTAAATCCTGTGACAAGGCCAGATTTGAAATGGTTAAAGCTTACAAAAAGCTTCTACACAATCCCAGTCTAGAAAACCGTCAAGCATTTAACGACGCAAGAAACCGCTATGTCCGCATTCTTTCTGAGGCAAAAAACTCGTTTAATAACCACATCAGAAACAAAGTCCCCTTAAGCTCCAGCGGCAGCAAACCCTTCTGGACTCTTGCTAAATCTATTGAGAATAATTTCTCCAAGAGCACGTTCCCACCTCTTGTCTCAGGAGGTGAAATTGTTTCTACCGCCCTGGGCAAGGCTGAACTTTTTGCCTCGTTGTTCGCCGGCAATTCTACTCTCAACTCACCTCCAAATGTTCACCACCAACAGTCCCCAAGGTCGCGTATAAAATGACGGATATCATTTTCAAAACTAAAAAGGTACTAAAGATGCTCTCCAGGAAAGCCTCTGGCCTTGAAGGGATCCCAGCAATTGTTCTCAAAAAATGCGCACCAGAACATGCTCCTGCCCTCATTCGTCTGTTTCGGAGATCATACAATAGAGGCATATTCCCTAGTAACTGTAAATCTGCTCGAGTACAACCCGTCTCCAAGAAAGGATCCAAAGCGCTTCCTAGCAACTACAGAGCTATTTCTCTCCTTTCAGTCGTCTATAAAGTGATGGAAAAGTATATAAACACCGAATTACTAAAATTTCTTGAAAAACACAGTCTAATCCACGACAGGCAGTCTGGATTCCGTCAGCGCAGGTCAACTGCCGACATCCTTTCCTTTGTCACCCATTCTTGGAACAAGTCTATGGAAATACACGGTGAATGACAGATTGTCGCTCTAGACATACCCACAGCATTTGACCAGGTCTGGCACGCAGCGCTGCTTAAAAAACTACCGGCTTATCGCCTACCACCAAAACTCTGTACGCGAACAGCAAATTTCCTCTCCAACCGGAGCATTTGTTTCTTCTCCACATCAATGACCTCCTCTCTAGCACATCCAACCCAGTTCACAATTACGCGGACGACAGCACCCTCCACTCAAATATACAATATTCTAAGCCTGTTTCTTTAGCCCAATTAGATGAGGATCACAGACTCATGGATGGTTCTATCTCCGTGGATTTCCAAAAAATATTAGACTGGGGAAGTAGAAACCTAGTTTCCTTGGTATCACTATTAATGAACATTTATCCTGGTCAAACCACGTCGATCTTCTTGCGGTAATATCAATACCGCATACTTTGGTCTGTCGAAACTAAAAGCCTCATTGGGGATGGAACTCCTGCTTTCGCGCTATTACGCATATGTCTTTAATACGATATATGCACTTGTGGTCAGTCACCTGACTAGGAGAGGGTATTTATTTGCCAAAAGATAAGATTACTTTTTGACGCACCATTTGGAGTTTGGTGCAGAAAACATTTTTGGAAACAAGATCCTTGCTGTTGTTTCAATATATTTATTTAAAATACTGACATATGTGCGTGACTACAGGTGGGAATACCCTCAAAATAGATAACTACATAGATACCAGACACGAGGTGCCAATCTCATCCGTTTGGAAAAGTGCGGTCGTTCCCTTTATGTCAGGGCTCCGAAAATCGCCGGTTGTAAAGTTTGTAACCTACTGTCAGTTTATATGACGGATAAAAGTTCTGTGGCATTTAGGCGCCATCTCAACAATATTTTGCTTAGTAACATTTTTAACAGCTTTACCGAATTTGTTCGGTAAGCACATAATAACCTTTTAGTGGCCTGCTTCTAGCTTTTAGATTCTAATTTTACGTTGTTGATTGTTTTCGCGGTATACTTGATATGTGTTTTTTATCTGTATTTTAGTGTGTTAGTTTTGTTACAATTTGGTATAGTTTATGAAAGTTCGTACACTTCTCTGACGTGCAGTGTATATATTTGTACATTTATGACCAATAAATAAATAAATAAATATGAAATAAATAAATAAATGAATAAAATAAAAGTCACAGAAATTAGACAGACGTTAAAGAAACAAGTTGTAATACAATATAATTTTTAGTTTTAGATTTCAGACATCTGCGTTGAAAACCCTAAAAAATAGATGGTATAAACTTTATAATTTATTGGGAAAAGTTACTATTCAAAAGCGGGGAGTTACTAGAATGCTTAACATGAACATCACATGTTGCAGCACGTTTATAAGTAAATAGCCTCTGGCTTGGTCATCTCACACATCCGTCTCTGTCTTCTCTATCACAGTCAGAACCAATCAACTTTCCATTTCAATGAGATTCTGTAAATATCCTAATTTACATTAATTAACAGAGCCTATTAACCCGTCGACACAAAAATCAACAGCGTTCTAAATAAATTAAGCACATAGATAATCTACTTAAACTTGTATCGCTCTAGATACTGTTCAAATTTACTATTTATTATTTTTAAATATAAACAAAATTTTAAGTTTTACCATTCTTAACGAAATTTTATAAAGAAAATTTCGCTAATATAGAACCCATATACAAGGCCAGTTTCAGACTTTATTTATAACTATATATATATATATATATATATATATATATATATATATATATATATATATATATATATATATATATATATATATATACCTTACACGATTTGACTTTTCCTATTGAATCAATAAAAAAAAGTCTGGACGCAGCAACTGCATTATGGTAGCGAATTTTCGTAAAAATGTTTTTAACGTCAAATATGTCTTGTTTTTAAAAGAAGGATATTTGGTTGGCAGTATAACCTATATAGTACTAAGAAGGTACCATATTTCAGTAAAATAGCTGTGTTGTTTCAAAAACTACAAAGGTTTTCCGAAAATAAATTTAAAAATCCCAAAAGTCCGATTTTCCTGGCCAACGATGCTCTTTATGCTATTTACACACTGCCAAGATATAAGTATTTACAAACAGCTTTAGGACCAAAATTGAAAAAAGAATATGAAAATTTTCAAAAATTTCTTTTACAAAAATTCACAATTTTTTTTACAGAAATTTCCTTCAGTTACAATAAATTATATTTTTCACTAAAAATTGACAACTTTTTTTACAATAACTTACTAAACATTTATTATTAAGTACTAACATATCACAAAAACCTTACAAAAAATGATTTCTACGGAAACACTAAAAAACATTTCTTAGAAAACTTTTCAAATTCAATTTGAGAGCACCTGTATACGGCAGCTCGATGTTTTCGATGGGTAATACAAACAATCAGCTCTCTGAATGCGTCATTTCTATGGGGCTCCGCTATCTATTGATAAAAACGCCGTCTCACAATTTGCGATATGTGTTTGTGATATGTGCCAAAAATCTGAAAAGTTGCAAAATTTGAAATAACTCAAAAACGATGAACGATGTCAATTTTTTTCCTGTATTAAAATTCGATGGCAAATACAAAAATGCAATTACATAACGGGTTTCTATTAAGAAAAGAAAGTGTATGTCACCAACGTTTTATGGGCCATCCTTTGGTTATCAAAATAGGTTTATAAGATGCAGCTCGAGACACCCTATAATCAACGTATATACTTTTTTCTCATATCTTGTACAATAACGGATACATTAAGCTTTACCGTAGAAATGCGTCACCCTGTATATGTGTAAACCGACAAAAACTGAAACTGACTCCGTATATGGGTTTTAATGGTTGTAGTTCGTGCTCATTTGAAGAAATCTTTTTAAAGCTCATCAGTAGCGGTGTTCTCAATAACGAATTTTGTCTACAAATATTTGCTACAAATATAGGCTATTAAACAATACACTCTATAGCTGAAACTACTGCCGAAGCATCAGAATGAGGGTCTATTTGAAATGGATTTTTCGAAAATAGTTTAGTAAAAGGAAGACCAATGATGGTTGAAGCTGAAACTTAAGGCTTTGTAAAACACACTTATTATGACATTTATTCTACATAATCCTTATTTGTTTCAGATTCGTTGTCTGAACATTGCAAATTTTGACGTTTCAAATCGCGACTTTGACGTTTTAAGAAGAAAACATACACACACATTCTAGACAAACAATTTTGAAACTTTAATAGAAGCAAATATAAAAGTCCTTCAACATTCAGGAACCAATATCACTAGCATCATCAAAAGTATACACAGTGGGCAAACGTCCCACCCTGGAATCTTATTGACTTTTTCGGAGGGAGCTTACAAACACATGTAGACAAAAAAGGACCAAACAACAGTAAAAAAGTTCGAGACGCAGCAAGTGCGTTATGGTAGTTCTTTTTTATTAAATGCTTCAAACTTGGATAACTCAATTTTCGATAAACTTAGAAAGTTGAATTTTGGTATGCACTAAAACCTTTTCTAATGCAACATATCCGCCAAATGTCATTAAAATAACTTTGTAATTTTCGGAGAAAAACATTTTTTTCGAAAGAAAACTTAAACTTAGAAAGCTGAATTTTGGTACGTTGTAAGGTCTTACTCAAGGCAACATATTCACCAAATTTCATTCAAATATCTTTGTTTTTTTTTTTTGAAAGAAAACTTAAAATTTTCCCGGAAAACCTTTTCCGATTTTCCTGACTAACAAACTCGTCCAAGCCATTAATGAAAGAAAGGCACTTGCCGAGTTTTATTAAAATCCGTTGATTATTTTTAGAGTTATTGGTTGGATATATATATATATATATATATATATATATATATATATATATATATATATATATATATATAAACATATAAAAATTGAAACTGACCACGGATATGGGTTCTCGGGGTCCTAGTTCGCGCTCATTTGAAAAAATGTTTGCAAAGTCTCACCATCGCTTCTCTCTATTAGTATATTTTAAAAAAAAATTTTTAAATAAAAATTCACTAAAAACTATCCAAAGTACTTTTCCACGTTAAAAAATAATAATCTACAAAAAGGTAGAGGCATGTTCCATTTAAATTATCACACTATAATGTTATAAGCAGTCATAAAATTGATGCCCAATTTTTTTAACGTCGGCCAATTACCGCGACTATGGCCAATCACAGACGACAAGGAACATTTTTACTCCGCCCTCCTGGAACCTTTACCGAATCACCCCCACCTTTCTGCAAGAAAGGTATAAATCTTAAACGTGCACAACATTGCATGGTACACGGGACCGACGGTTTTACGCCTCGCCCCCTCCGAATAGAGAAACGTGCAGACGTTCAACCTGCACAAACACAATGCCACAACCTCAGTTGATGTTAATTCTGCAAAAGTACTGAAAAAGTCAAATGATCACCTACTGGGAGTCGAACCCAGTACCTTTGGGTACAAAGGCCCGCGTTCTTACCGATGCCGATTTATTTATAAAGAATATAATAAATTATTTAGGCCCACTTTTACGAAGGCGTTTCTACTTATCTTATAAATAATATTAATCAAATAAGTATCGAATTTCATGACACTCTCGATCATCTCAGCGTTTCAATATATATTCATTGATTTTGTTGACTCCTGTGGATTTTTTGTTGGAGCATTAACCCTGTTACCTAAGAAACACACGCAAGCCCGTACTCTAGTATTATCTGATGACGTCAAGGAATATAGAATTGTAAATGCAGTGTTACTGACAACATAAAATATGTATAGGCTTTACCAATATCAATTTGTTCTTCGATACAACATCAGGTAAACATTAAAAACTTGGAACATTCACATTTAAACTAACGCATTTATTACACCTATACTTACGTTACAAGATTTAGTAACGAGGTTATTGTGAGATATACAGAGTGCTCTGCTATTCGGTGCAAACAAC
Organism: Tillus elongatus; assembly: GCA_964006375.1. Lineage (NCBI taxonomy): Eukaryota > Metazoa > Arthropoda > Insecta > Coleoptera > Cleridae > Tillus > Tillus elongatus. The sequence continues at coordinate 93,210,259 of OZ023268.1, forward strand.
GTAAGAATATATTATGTAAACAATTACTAGTACACCAAATATAAATGTGAAGGCTTTCTCACCAATTTCACTATGCAAATTTGCTACCTGCCTTTGCTTGCTGAGTAGGCTTATTCATGCCGTAAGTCAAAAAGCGTCACTTAGAGGGCGAACAAATAAGTAGTATTTTACTATTTTGAGGAAGAAGCCCCTGCCTTTCCGTCCGAAGACTTTAGGTCATGGTATCCTCCTACACTGTCAGGTCGAAGTCACTCTCAAAAGAACGCCTAAAACCTCCACGCTCTCAAAAATTAGCAGGTAAATTAAGGCCTTGCTTCTTCCCATAGAACTCTCCTTACATTCATACGAAGTTTCACTCCACTCCCATTGTGCCAGAGCTCTAATCTATTTCTCTATTCGGCGCCCTCCCTTTCTTCGGAGTATGCCCCAGTCGCACTCCTTGTTTCCCCTTCCAGTTTAATTTCTGCGGCCCATTCACACAAATTCCTGATTTCCTCCTTCTTGGCAGACCTAGCTCCCTTGAACTGGTGGGAATCTCTAACCCTATTCAGTACATGTCTTGCTGTGTTCTGCTCGCCGTTTCCGCACGCCGATTCTCTCGTTCCGGGAGTTAAATCCACAAATAAGTAGCACTCAGAAAGTTTTGGTTTTATTAGGAGTAATTGTTGTTAGATGTTAATACAATGGTTTGTGTTTGAGCCTTATTGTGGAGTCACCAGATTTGTACCCCATAGGATAGGCTTGCCGAAAATTTTGAATATACAAGCAACTGACTTAACAATATATGTTTTATCTATCATTGTATTGTATTTCTGTATATATTAAAATAATTTACAAGGCAAATAAAAATATTATTATACAGAATATTATTACCATTATTGTATTGAAAAGGTCAAAACTTGTATTGTGGCCAATGATAGTGTAAAATGTTTTGTAATTCATAATGGCATCTTGAAGTTATGGTAAACTGGAAGGATTATTATTGGCGTGCGTATATTGGACTTTTCATAAACATTTTTGAAGATCTATACTATTTGGATCGAAGCCACATACCTTAAATCCATTTATAAGCATTTGTCGATTTATGTAATTTTCACAATAGGTTCTAATAATGACGGAAAAAAGTTCGCTAATGAGGAGATCCCGACATTTGAATTTTGAAAGAATTTCTTCAAATCTGCGCTAATTAGGCCCCCAGAACACATATCCGGGGTCAGTTTCAATTTATATATATATATATATATATATATATATATATATATATATATATATATATATATATATATATATATATATATATATATATATATATGTATCCGTCTGATAACTCAAAAAATAATTAACCGATTTCGATGAAACTCGGCAAGTGCCTTTCTTTTATGGCTTGGATGAGTTCGTTGGCCAGGAAAATCGGACAGGGTTTTGCGGGAAAATTTTGAAATTTCTTTCAAAAAAAAATTTTTTCTCCGAAAATTACAAAGCTGTTTTAATGAAATTTAACAGATATATTGCCTTAGGAGAGACCTTCCTAAGTACAAATTCAACAAGTAGAAAATTGAGTTATTAAAATTTTGAATTTTCTTTGGAAAAAATTTTTTCTCCGAAAATTACAAAGTTATTTTAAAGAAATTTGATGGATATCTTGCGTTAGGAAAGACCTCATTACATACCAAAATCAAACTTTCTAAGTTTATAGAAAATTGAGTTATTGAAATTTGAAGCATTTAATAAAAATTCACTACCATATCCCACTTGCTGCGTCCCGTTAGTTTTTTAGTTTTTTCATGTAATGCTTGAACCAAACGAAATTTATTTCCTTCCTTGTTGTTACATATTTTTGATGATTATAAAATCATGCACTAATTTATTTTGAGAGGTTCTCCATTTTTGGTAATAACATGGATATTTAAGTTTGCGCGCGTTCTCTAGACTCCCGTATTTGTGTCTCCCGTTGGCGGGTGTTTTTAGGGATGAAAAATAATGGTTAAAATTTTCTCTCTAATAAGCATGCATTAGAATCCCTACAAACCTGACCGGGGTTAGTTACTTTATATATATATATATATATATATATATATATATATATATATATATATATATATATATATATATATATATATATATATATATATATATATATATCAAGAAGTTGTGTTTGGGGTTGACAGGATCTGTAAATCGTTGGCTTCCTGCTTCTGTGTGTGTTAGTCATTATTATTAGAACACGTTTTAGCGAATTTTCACTAAGAAAAATTTTCGCTAATAGAGAGGTCACGATGAAAAGCTTTTAAATAAATTTCTTCAGGTGGACGTGAATTTGGGTTCCTAGAACCCAAAATCAAGGTCCGTTAAATTTTTTATAATCCGAGCGATAACTCACAAAGTACTAAACTGATTTCAATCAAACTTGGCAAAAATCTTGTTTGGGCAAAAACCGAGGTCGAATTCGTTAATCAGTCTTTATGCTCAAGTTTTTCCGGTGGAAAATCGGGGAAAACTTTTTGACCTACGTTGTGAATTTTAAGTAATTTGGTACACAATATTTACAGTTTTTTTCCAAATTAAAAATAAAATGCCAAGACATGCGTTGAGACGATTTAGTGGTTAAAGTCTAATGCCTGACAGAGAGAGTAGTTAACTGCCACGCGTAGATTGATTCATACAATTGATATTAACCATACATCAACGGTAACCAAACTAAATATATACCAGGCATAAACATACTACCCGAACCAACAATCGTGAAATCTCGGCCGCAATTGTGGAAAATGACAGACAGCTTGAAATTAAAAATTTGCCATTTGATTGTTTTTATCTTAGGTTAATGGGAGAATAGGTTGTTTTCCGATTAATAATTTTCGTTTATATCAAAAGCTTGTGAACGAGTTAAATCATTGCCGAAAACAACAAACTTGTTTGATCATATTAGTTGTCCAAGATTCTAACCGATAAAATAAGTTATGTTATTAAATTAATTCTTTGACAAACCCGGATATGGGTCGCTACCGCTCTATTAGTGAATTTTTTTTAATAAAAATTCACTAAAATCGCCACATATGGAAATGCCTTGAAGATTTATTTGTGATTCGAAAAGTATGTAGTTAAAAACAATTGGTAGTTTCCAACGTTCGTCTGCGATTATTATTTGCAAGCATATTTAGACGCCATATTGGAACAAACAATTTTTTACAAAGAATATATGTTAGTTTTTACGGCCTATCTTTCCTAACATACTCTCACCTAACACTATATTTATGACACCTGGTAACAAGAGAGGCCCCACAAATACAGAAATGTTATAAATATATAAACGCTTCGATAATTGAAAGCTATATGTTGTCCTTAGGACGACGTAGCTTCTGATGTTTCACGTAATTACCATAAAAATCACTCCCTCCACAATAAATTACAATATATTCAAAAAATACTTTTCCTTTACTTTCTCCTTACTTCAGGGGCACGTCAAAGGAGCTCTAGAAGTTCTAAATTTAGACGTGTGTGTAACAATAAGATGTATTTTGATAAGAAGATTTATGATGTTATTATTGTTTATAAAATTCTATTTAATTTTCAGTAGAATCTAAAATTAAAATTCGATTTTGACAAACAAAAAAGAAACAAAACAAAGCAAATATTTATAGTCGTTGCCATATTTAGTAACCAAAATATTTGACTGGCCAATTTGTTTTACACGTGGAGTTTTTCGGACACAGTTTACGTTTTAGGTCAACACGGAGTCCTAGCTTTTGAAAAATTGCTAATCAATATTTATAAGTGAACTCTAAATTGAGAATGATGTCACAGCTCTATTGTTTACGGAATATTTAACCACTAAAGGGCTCACTGGTGTTATAAGATATAAGTACATGCTATTCCGTACATAGTAAACAAGGTAATTGTAAAATAAATAGTGCATTATACTTACAAAACAGTGACAATTTACTGGGTGGTTTTTGTCCTTATCTACGAGGTAAGCGTCAAAATTTACCAGCCTGGCTCTTAAAGAAACTGTGTAGGCTCACAATTAAATTTTATTTTTCAATATAGTCTCCCCCTAACATCAATGCACTACATTGTTTCAGTAACGATTCGACACCCCTAAAAAATATTTTTTTGCTTTGTCTTCAAAATGTGCCCAAACTACAGCTTTTAGCGAATAAAAAAAATTCACTTATGGGGAGATCTGTGTTTATATATATATATATATATATATATATATATATATATATATATATATATATATATATATATATATATATATATATATATATATATATATATCCGACCGATAACTCACAAAATAATGGACCGATCTTGATAAAATTTGCAGAGTGCTTTCCTTTTGCAAGTGGTTTGAACAAGTTCGTTAGCCAGGAAAATCGGATCAGGTTTTCCCGGAAAATTTTGTGTTTTCTTTATAAAAAAAATTATATCTCCGGAAATAACAAAGTAAGGGCAACCAAATTTGATATGCGTATTTGTATTATAAAGAGTGAACTCTGTACCAAAATCTAGGTCCCTATCTTTAAAGACAATAAAGTTATGGACAGTTAAAGCAACAAATTTTGCAGTTTTCCTCAAAACGTCAAACTCGCAATTTTAAACGTCAAAATTGGCAATGTTTGGGCAAAGAATGTGAAACAAATACCGTTTGTGAAAAGAAAATGTTGCAAAAAGAGTGTTCTGCAAACCCTTAAGTTTCAGATTCAACCGTTATTGCCCTTCATTTTACTAAAATATTTACAAAATATCCATTTCAAATACACCCTTTCTCTGATGCTTTGGCTGTCAGTTTAGTTAAGTTTGGTGGCTTTTTGGATATTTATTTGTAGGTTTAGTGAAGTTTATGATTTAACGGTCTATAATTGTTTTTAGATAATTATTGTAGAACAAATTTGTTAATGCATTTTTGCAATTTTATCGAAATATGATGCGTTTATAAGAAAAAATCTGGACGCAGTAAGTGCGTTTTAGTAGCGAATTTTCGGTGAATTTGCAGATTAGTTCCCGAACGCGTTTCAAAAAACTGTTTTCAGAAACCTGCCTAGCCCCCCCCCCCCCCCCCGGATCAACAAAACCCAAGAATTTTTGTTTGTTCACACCCTCCAAGGAAGTTACGGGACCAGGAGTGAATAGGGGTGCTGGGCGGGGTGGGTAGTAAAAAGGAAATATGAGCAGAAAATGCGAATAAAACAGGCTTGAAAGTTGTCTTTTTCACATCTTGAAGCCATATACCCCTTAAACCCTGCCTACACCGCACAACACCCCTATTCCTCCAAAACATTTCTTGATTACACTCCCCAAGGAAGTTACGGGACCAGGGGTGAGTAGGGGTGTATAATTTTTTTAGCTAATTTTCGTTGCACAAATTCTTTAATGCATTTTTGAATTTTTTATCGAAATATGATGCGTTTGTAAGAAAAAGATCTAGACGCAGTAAGTGCGTTTTGGTAGAGAATTTTCGGTAAATTTGCAGTTTAGCTCCCGACGCCTTTCAAAACTCTGTTTTCAGAAACCTGCCTTGGGCCCCCCTGGATTCACAAAACCCAAGGAAAATTTCTTGTTCACACTCCCCAAGGAAGTTACGGGACCAGGAGTGAATAGGGGTGTATAATTTTTTTTTAAGCTAATTTTCGCAGAACAAATTCGTTAATGCATTTTTGCATTTTTTATCGAAATATGATGCGTTTGTAAGAAAAAAATCTGGACGCAGTAAGTGCGTTTTGGTAGCGAATTTTCGGTAAATTTGCAGTTTAGCTCCTGTACGTTTTTCAAAAAACTGTTTTCAGAAACCTTTTAATGGAAATTCACTTCCATAACACATTTGCTGCATCTAGACTTTTGAAAAATGTTTATATATTTTCAAACAATAAATTTATTTCAATGAAATATGGTACACTGTTTCTACTATATAGGCAACCAAGTTTGATGCCTGCTTTCATCAAAGAAAGACATTTGCTATTAAAAATTCGCTACCATAACGCACTTGCTGCGTCTAGATATTTTATCTCTTCGTTGCACCTGAAATGGTGCCACCGAAGGTCCTTTTTCAAATTTTCAAATCGGCAGTAGTCACTGTGCTCGAAACCGCGGCTTGTGCAATTCCAATAGGGTGCAGGCGTGCAATGTTATGGATCCAACGCACGCCTCTGGCCAGTTTCCCACGTCTTCGCTTCCGAATATTTTGTCGTCATTTATGCAGGAGTGTTGCATAATATGCCTCGTTGACTGTGGTGTTGCGTTTTTTTAAGTCTATGAGAAGAAAAGCCTCACAATCCCAAAAATTTCAGCCATTACTTTTTGTCGACTGACAGACCTTGAACTTTCTTTGTGGTGATTTTTTACGCCCCCATTCCATCGACTTCCTTTTGCACAAAAGATCCTAGTAGAGAAACATAATTTCATCCCATGTGACAATTGTCTTCAACACGTCCACGGGGTTTTCTCCACAGAGGCCCAAAAAGGATTGGATACATTCAACAAGACGCTGGAGCTGAACTGCTGAAAGATGTTTGAGGACTCACCTTACACTAACTTTATTCATGCCTAAATATTCGTGGAGGATTAGGCGAACGCTTGTTTCTGTAACCGCCGACACTATTGGTAATTCTTTCACTTTCAAGCATCGATCGCTTAATACGAGATCCCCAACAAGGGCAATTATGTTGTCCGTCACCACTTCCACCGTCCTACCTGTTCATCTTCTAGGCATTGCCATCCCATCTAAAACCGTTTTGACCAATCTCTTACTACGGAGTAATAAAACGGAGAATTTTCCCCGTACACTCGGTCCAGCCGATCTTTGATGCTTTGAGGTAGAAGACCTTCTCAAGTAAGGAATTTAATAACAGCTCTATACTTAATTTTCGTGATTTCTCACATCGTGATGAACAAGTGTCAGTTATAAGAAAACTAATTGACATAAAATCCATTTTTGTTTTTTCCAACGCTAATAGGACTTGAACCAATGTCTTACCAAATTTGGACACGTTGCGATACCCTGGATCTATGTCAGGCCGGAAAATTTAATTACCTGATTTAAGCTTAAATGTCATAAAATACAGGGTTTTCTTAAAAACAAATGTGTTTTTTCTTTACTTAAATTTATATTTTAATCAAACAGTTTATTTTACCTTCTCGATTGATCCACTTCACATTGTAATAGTCTAAAACGAATAAAACGTAATACTGTCGTAATATAAATAGTGAACCAGGTTCCAAAATTTAGGTGTGTAAGTTTAAAGACAAAAAAGCTACAGGCATTTAAAGAAAAGAAAATTGATGTTTTCTTGAAAACGTCAAAGAGGCGATTCGAAACGTCAAAGTTGGCAACATTTAGACAAAGAACATGAAATACAGACGGATTATGTAAAGAAAATGTCGCAAGAAGAGTGTTCTGCAAATCCTTAAGTTTCAGCTTCAACCGTCATTGTCCTTAATATTTCCAGAAAATTGATTTCAACTAGACCCTTTGTCTGATGCTTTGGCAGTGGTTTTAGTTAAGTTTATGGTTTAGCAGTCTGTAATTTTTAACAAATTTTCGAAGAAAAAAATCGTTAATGAGGAGACCGCGACGTTTGAAGTTTAAAAAGATTTCTTCAAATGAGTGCAAACTAGGCCTCCTAGAATCCATATCCGGGTTTAGTGTCAGTTTTTATCTGTTTATATATATACAAGGTGACGCATTTCTACGGTAAAGCTCAATATAATTGTTATTATACGAGAAAAAATTGTATACGTTAATTATAGGGTGTCTTGAGCTGCATTTTATTAAATTATTTTGACAATCACAGGCTCGCCCAAAAGTCGTTGGTGATACCTACAATTTTTTTTTTCGAACACCCTTATATTATTGCATTTTTGCATTTTTTATCGAGAACCTCGGTGGTTCAGGGGTAAGAACATGTGCCTCTGAACCGAAGGGTACTGGGTTCGATCCCAGGGTACTCCTTTCACTTTTCCAGTACAAACTGTAAAATTAATATCAACCGAGGTTCTGGCATTGTATTTGAGCAAGTTGGATGTCGGCACGTTCCGCCCTTCGGAGGGGGCGTAAAGCCGTCGGTCCCGTGTCCATGCGATGCTGGGCACGTTAAAGATCCCTACCCTCCTTACAGAAAGGCAGGGGTTCGGCAAAATTTCCGGGATAGTGAGGTGAAACTGCTCCCCGGCGTCGGTGATTGGTCATAGTCGCGGAAATAGGCCGACGTTAAAGAAACGAAACACACACACACATTTTTTATCGAAATATAATGCAGGTTTGTAAGAAAAAATCAAAACGCAGTAAGTGCGTTTTGGTGGTGAATTTTCATTAAATGCTTCAAATTTCACTAACTCAATTTGCTATTAACCTAAGGTATGTTGGATAGGAAACCAGTTTTCTCGGAAATATTTTAAATTCATTTTCGGAAAATTTGTGTACATTTTTAAACAATAGGTTACTTTGATAAAATACGGTATATTCTTTCTACTATACAGGCTGGCGCATTGAAAACAAAACAGACCGATTTGCACCGAGAAAAATTTTTTGTTAAGAAACGCTGAAACACGTCAATTTTAATATTGAGGGGGACATGTTTTGACATAAAACTCAACTTTGTTACATCAACCCCTTAAGGGTGGTGATAACAACCTTTATATTTTAAATAGGGAACATGGGTCGAGTGTTACATCATTTAAAAGCTCTTTCCTGTCAGAATTCCGCACATTACTTTTTTTGGAAGTTTTATCAACTCGTTTAAAAATTATTCGCTGTTGGAGTTGCAAGAACGTATTTCATTCATTGTAATAAGGAATGCACTAATTAGTCAATTTTTCGTTAAAAAAAGAACTAAAAAACAAAACCAAACGTTCAAAAATGTTTATTCAGTTAAGTAGGTGTTCAAATTGTTGACCACCAGCTTCCATACAAAAGTACAAATTTTGTTCAAAACAAGCTCTGACATTCTGGAGCATTGGTGGAGTTATTAGACGGCATTCTTCAACAATGCGTCGTCGTAATTCTTCCAGAGACACCAGTTCTGTTGCGTAAATTCTATTATTTAAATGGTCCCATAGAAAGAAGTCTAAAGGAGTTAAATCTGGTGATCTAGGGGGTCACTCAATAGCACCTCTACGCCCAATCCATTGTTTTGGAAACTCTGTGTTCAAAAACTTCCTAACACGTTGTGAAAAATGCAGAGGAGCTCTATCTTGTAATTTATTTTATTAACAGTAATTTATTTTCTTGATAGCGATTATCATTTTCAACAATGTCAATTAGTAGAGGGTAAACGATATCTTCTAGTAACTCCAAATACGTTTCGCCACTCAAATTGCCATCAAGAAAAATTGGTCCGATTAAACGGTCTCCAAAAATGCCACTCCAAGCATTCAATTTCTGTGGAGTTTGAGTGTGGACTTCGTGAAAATTTCTTGGATTATTATCTGTCCAATAACGACAATTATGACGATTGACTGTAGAATTGTATAAAAACGTATACTCGTCTGAAAACAGATACTGAACAGAAAGTTCCAGTTATCAGCTATTCGTGCAGTCATAACTTCACAAAACTTCAGCCGCCGATCAAAATCATCTTCATTCAGTTGTTGTACAAGATTAATTTTATACGGGTGAAATTTATGATGCTTCAATATTCGCTGAATAGTTCTTCTTTTGATGTTTGAAACAGTGGCCAATTTTCTCGTGCTCAAAGTTGGGTCTGCAGCAGTTTGTCCTAAAACTTCAATCTCAGTAGTCTCATTTCTAACTGGAAATTTACGTTCAAGATCCCGTTTTTTGTTGGCTACTGAACCACTTTGTCGAAACTTTGCAACTAACTCCAAAATGTATTTTCTGTTAACATGTCTGTTCGGATGTCGTTCATTAAACAAATTTGCGGTACGGTTGGCAGTCATCCTTTTGGAAAAAAAAAGAGTAATTATTTCAACTCTTTCTTCTACAGAATACACCATTGTGAAATTAATTTTCGGTAGTACTATCAAGTATCAAACCGACCGATAAACTGAAATAATAAACCGCATTTCCCTCATTCCGATAAGAAATATTGTGATAGTCAATTTTTTGTTTACAAACCAACAAAACATTGACTATCAGCACATTTATTATCGGAATGAGTGAAATGCGTTTTTGCATCTTCAACTGTGAATAATTTTTAAACGAGTTGATAAAACTTCCAAAAAGATTAGTATGCTGAATTCAGAAAAGAAATAGCTTTCAAATGATGTAACACTCGACCCATATTCCCTATTTAAAATATAAGGGTTGTTATCACTACCCTCAAGGGGTTGATGTGACAAAGTTGAGTTTTATGTCAAAACATGTACCCTCAATATTAAAATTGACCTGTTTCAGCGTTTCTTAAAAAAAATTCTCCGGACGCAATACGGTCTGTTTCGTTTTCAATGCGCCACCCTATATATGTTATACCGGTAACGAAATTGGTGCCTGCTTGCATTAAAGAGACATATTTGCTATTAAAAACATTTTTTTTAGAAAATTCTTTTCCGTAACGCACTTGCTGCGTATAGACTTTTTTAATCTTAAAGTAACGTTTTCGGGATCTTTCATGAATATGCACAATAATTAAGATATTAATTTATTCCATTTGGACGATCCAGATTATATACGTCACTAGTTTTGGTTGATCTCAGTGAGTATTCTGAAGCTTGAGTTTCCATATCTAGTCAATACAGACGTAGACTTTTCTCTTGCTTCATAGTTGCTTATTTTCTTTACTGTAACCCGTTTCTACGTCTTACAGCATCACCAGACAGGAAACATTTTTATCCATTTCCACGCATTTATGACAACTCTTAATAAAAATATGTGTCTCTCTATCTAATGATGCTCTAAAGCGGCAAAACCGGTTACAGAGAAAAAGATAAGCAATTGTGAAGCCAGCGAAAAAGTCTCTGGGTCTGTCTTTAGTATTAAACAGCTTTACCAAGTAAAGGCAACAACACTTGATATATTTAGTCATACTGTTTAAGAGGCGTTTTGGCGATCATAAGTATGGCACATTGGTGAACATTATTAACAGCAGATCCGCTATGTGGATCTATTGATGACCATCGCACCTAACAAATACTTTTACAAGCAGAGGTGTTTGCGAATCTTGATTTTTTATTACAGATAATGATAAATAGCGCAAAGAACTGCGGAAAGGGATCGTGATGGTAAAGCAGCATTTGATAGACCAAATACCTTTCCCAATAGTATGTTTTAGCCTGGACTTAAAAAAGTGTTCATCAAGTCATGCGTAGGGATTGTGGCAGTGTATAAGTTGGGAACCTAAATTTTGAAGACGCTAGACATGAAAAGAATATATGCGTTTAAAGTTCGGATGAAAATAACAATAACTGGGCACCACGACAAATTAAAGTGTGCTGGAAGAGGTAGAAGAAGAAAGATGCCTACTGAAAAATTTCAAGAAGAAGAAGCTACATGTGTTGGACATTTTCTGAGGCCTAATAACTTTCTGCCAACCAGATTTGAAGGACACATGCTTGGAGAAGAGGCCAGACGGAAACCAAGAGGAAAACTTATGAAAAAGTTGGTCCAATTAATAAAATGTGGAAGCTAAAACGAATGATAAAGCGCTTTGTCACACAAAATATCAGATCGACGACTAGGCATAAGGAGTCAAGGAAAATCATACCAATTTAAGACATAGCTTTTAATAAAACGTGATGGTTATTTTGGTTCGCAAATAAGTACATACTTATTTACCCGGATTTGATCAAACGTAAGACGTATCTTTATTTTGTAATAGCTTCAAAGAGCAAGCACAATCAAACCGGCTATTAAAAGAGTTTCATTTATAGTGAATTTTCATTAAGAAAATTCACTAATATAGAGGTATCGATGGTAAGACTTTTGAAAAATTTCTTTAAATGAGCGCAAATTTGGGCCTTTAGAACCCATATCAAGATCGGTTTTGATTTTTATATGTTATTATGTTATGATAACTCAAAAAATACTTGACCAAATTTGGGAATTACCTTGATTGTGTTAATGGCTTGGATGAGTTCGTAGATGGGCACCGTGCGTCTAATTTTTCTTTGAAAAAATGTAAAGAAAATTTTTATGAAATATTGGAGTGATTCGAATGAAAATTTGCACATATATAGGAGACGTGATAATATACCTGCTAACCAAAATTCAAATTAAACGGCCCACAAGAAAGGGAGTTATTCGAAAATAAAGATGTTAAAGTAATAAACAGTCTAAGATATCACTTCGAATTACATGAGGCATTTCACACGGTGACTGTTTTCAAGCAGGGTTAGACTGTGAATGTACTATCTAAGTAAATAATTCAAACTCGACCAAGTCACCTGACAATTAAATATAAATGAGCCGGGTTGCCAGATATAATGAAATTTCATTTGAATCTTAAAATGTAAAACATTGGTCATAAAACATATTTGTACTACTTATTGATGACAAATAAAAGTTCACAATAAATTAATCCACCCATTAAATGTCATTTAACATTCATAAATGTTGAGTGACCAATTCCTCGTCTTATTTTCAAAAAATAATTACAATCTAATTTGTACAATATGACATCGTTGCATCCGATGACAGCACATTGCGAGCTGCGTCGAGAGTCCAGACACTCGAGACTTCGAGCTAACGTTAACGTTAATAATCACCAAGATGGACACCTTATTTATATTCTTATTAAAACAGAAATCTTATTTTACATTTTTTTTATTATTTAAATAGATGTGGGATGCTAAAATAATTATATGTTATAAATGGTAAGTAAAATATTACTTAAATAACTTTCGTGTATATAGTATATAGCAAATACTGTTAACTAATAATTAAGCAAGGTATTTGTTTTTGTTATTTGCTTATAGGTTATGTTATAAACCTAAAGTTGAAACTGTATATTGTATAGTGATAATCTTCTTATCTTTAAGTTAGTGCTATTTTGGAAAAAAACTCTAAATGCAGCAAGTACGTTATGGTAGTGAATTTTCATAAGAATTGCACACTATTAGTAAGAGATATTATTAAAGCTAATTCTTTAAATTTAAATGGACCTTGGAGATCGGTTTTAGAGTCCCAGTTAGCGATTATTTGAAAAAATTTATATTTTATATGGAGCTACTAAATTAAAATTTGGTCTTAGATATAATATGTAAGACTGCAAGTGCCTTTAAAAAAACTTGTGTTACAAATTTCATGAAAGTTACAAACGTTTTTCAGAAAAAATAAATGATTTACAAAGGGAATATACTTGTCGAATTATAAAAATATATTGCATTTCGGTAATTAATATTTAGTTGGAAATTAATACACTTGTTGCTCTTATGGAGGTTTTATATTCTGCATCAAAATCGAAATTACTAGGTCAGAGGAAAATCGAGTTATTTGAATTTAAAAGGTTTTATCCAAAATCGCTACCATTACGCACTTACTGCGTCCAAACTTGTATTGATAATTTTCATTGTTTTACATTCTACAAAATGTACAAAAGTTTATTTATAAAACGCAACTGATATTAATATTTGTAATATTAGTTGTAAATATATTAATTAGAATATTACATTACATATTAAGGTAATTTAAGCGATTTATTTGGACCTATCGAATTACAAAATTGCAATCGTATACCTATCGAGACAACCATATATTGACTGCATGTCTCACTTTAATAAAAACGTTGAGTGTTTTGTTTAGTAAATTCATTAATATATATAGTATCGTTAAGTAGGTACTACAAATCTTGCTTCTGATAACGTAGGTTTTTTAAGATTTAAAACATCGTGACAGTGCAAGTATAGTTCGTAACAACCGAAGGCAATCATAAGTGAAAGATATATTTTATAATATAGAAGAACTATGTATAAATGTGGGTAGACGTGATTAAATAATTGTAATGAAGGATTTTAATGCGGTGTTGTACGAGCACATGGAAAGTGATGTAGCTGGAACATTTGGATTGTCCAGTTTATCAACTTTTTCCATTTGTTCTTCAAAAAATTACAGTCACAATTTTAGGAGATTATTCTCAGTACCCGGCACAAATAAGAAACGCCATGTTTAATAGTGTTATAGAGGAGTTTCATAAGACATCCTACCAATTGTTTACAGATGCTTCTAAATCAAACAAGGGAACTGCCTGTGCTGTTTACGATCCTCAATTGAGTAAAAATGTTAAATACCGTTTACATGATAAGATGAGAATTTTTTCAGCAGAGACGGTAGCTTTAATAGAAGCCCTAAAATATACAAAAACTCTTGGAAATAAAACTATTCTAATTTTGACTGACAGCAAAATCTGTGCGGATTCACTAAAGTACTTCTACTACAACTATAAAAACAATTATTTAATGAATCAGGTTATCCGCATTTTAATAGGGTTAGAAGAGATGGAGATCGATGTTAAATTTGCATGAATCATAGCTCATTGTGGGATTACAAATAATGAAACTGTTGACAGAATGGCTAAAGAAACCTTAAATTCTAAAAACCCTTTAGAATATCCCTGTTCATGGACAGACATAAAAACTTTATTTTACAGACAACAAAGACAGCTGTGGGAGACTGACTGTCAAAGAAAAGATAAAGGTGTATTTTATAAGAAAATTTTACCAAAGTTACCTTGTCAGATATGGTTTGCTGGATAGCCTAGAGGATTGGTAACTAGCATATGTCATTTGAGATTTAACCACTCCTTGATACCTACCCATTTACACAAACTCAACCTTAAAAATGACCCATATTGCAAATGTGGTGAAGAAGGAAGCGCACAACATGTTTTACTAGAGTGCTCAATTGGGTGGGACTACAGAAATGAATTCCTTAACAGAATACACAACTGGAAAGACGTTGAGCAACCCTTTAATTTGGAACAACTTCTACAACTGGAAAGACAGACTTCTTCTGGAAACCCTATCCTGGTTACTGAACTAAGGAAACTACAATAAAGTAAAGAGATCTACTGACGACAGAATCGTGGTTGCGCCGGCATGGAGATTGCTAGATGTCTGAACCAAGTAAACCAGCTAATACTTATCAAAAACGCACTTACCGCGTCTCGATTTTCTTTACAAACATGCATCATATTTCAATGAAAAATGCAAAAATGCAATAATATAAGGAATGTTCGAAAAAAATTGTAGGTATCACCAACGATCTATGGGTCAGCCTGTGATTGTCAAAATTATTTTATAAGATGCAGCTCAAGGCACCATATAATTAACGTATACAACGTATCTTGCATAATAACAATTATACTGACATTTACCGTAGAAATGTGTCACCCTGTATATATGTAAATAGATAAAAACTGAAACTAAACCCGGATATGGATTCTAGGGGCCTAGCTGCACTCATTTGAAGAAATCCTTTTAAAATTCAAAAGTCGCAGTCTCCTCATTAACGATTTTTTTCTACGAAAATTAGCTAAAAATTATAGACCTTTAAATCATTAACTTAACTAAACCTTCAGCCAAAGCATCAACTTAACTGAACCTACAGCCAAAGCACCAGAGAAAGGGTATATTTGAAATTACTTTTCTGGAAATATTTTAGTAAAATGAAGGACAATGCTGAAACTTAAGCGTTTGCAGAACACTCTTCTTGCGACATTTTCTTTACATAATCCGTATTTGTTTCAGGGTCTTTTCCTAAATGTTGAGAATTTTGACGTTTCAAATCGCGACTTTGACATTTTGCGAAAAACACCCAATTTGTTTTAAATACCTATAACTTTTTTGTCTTTCAACTTGCAGACCTAGATTTAAGGTTGTTGAATTTGGAGTGTTGTCAAGCAGTTTTGGATGCAACTATGTATATAAAATTATGTTAATATTAACCACAAGTCTTAGACTTATTGAATAAACATGTTGTATGATCTTAAGCAATAAAGGTAATAATAATAATAATAATAATATATATATATATATATATATATATATATATATATATATATATATATATATATATATATATATATATATAATATATGTAGGGTGGCGCATTGAAAAAGAAACAGACCAATTTGCGTCCAGAGAATATATTTTTTTAAGAAACGCTGAAAGACATCAATTTTAATATTGAGGGGGACATGTTTTGGCATAAAACTCAACTTTTTCACATCAGCCCCTTAAGAGTGGTGATAACAATCCTTATATTTTAAATAGGGAACATGGGTCGAATGTTACATCATTTGAAAGCTCTTTTTTTCTGAATTCATCACACTAATTTTTTTGGAAGTTTTATCAACTCGTTTAAAAATTATTTACAGTTGAAGATGCAAAAACGCATTTCACTCATTCCGATAAGAAATGTGCTGATAGTCAATGTTTTGTTGGTTTGTAAAGAAAAAATTGACTATCAGAACATTTCTTATCGGAATGAGAGAAATGAGGTTTATTATTTCAGTTTATCGGTCGGTTTGATACTTGATAGTACTACCGAAAATTAATTTCACAATGGTGTATTCTGTAGAAGAAAGAGTTGAAATAATTACTCTTTTAAAAAAAAATCATCACTGTGCCAACTCTACCGCAAATTTGTTTAATGAACGACATCTGAACAGACATGTTAACAGAAAATACATTTTGGAGTTAGTTGCAAGGTTTCGACAAAGTGGTTCAGTAGCCAACAAAAAACGAATCCGGAACGTGAATTTCCGGTTAGAAATGAGACTACTGAGATTGAAGTTTTAGGACAAATTGCTGGAGACCCAACTTTGAGCACGAGAAAATTGGCCACTGTTTCAAACATCAAAAAAAAGAACTATTCAGCGAATATTAAAGCATCATTAATTTCACCCGTATAAAATTCATCTTGTACAACAACTAAATAAAGATGATTTTGATCGGCGGCTGGAGTTTTGTGAAGTTATCACTGCACGAATAGCTGATAACGGGAACTTTCTATTCAATATCTGTTTTTCAGACGAGTGTACGTTTTTATTAAACGCTACAGTCATAACTGTCGTTATTGGGCAGATAATAATCCAATAAATTTTCACGAAGTCCACACCCAAACTCCACAGAAATTGAATGTCTAGACTGGCATTTTTGGAGACCGTTCAATCGGACCAATTTTTCTCGATGGCAATTTGAGTGGCTAAACGTATTTGGAGTTACTAGAAGATATCGTTTACCCTCTACTAATTGACATTGTTGAAAATGTGTTTCAATAAGATGGAGCTCCTCCGCATTTTTTACAACGTGTTAGGGAATTTTTGAACAGAGAGCTTCCAGGGCAATGGATTGGGCGTAGAGGTGCTATTGAGGCGCCCCCTAGATCACTGGATTTAACTCCTTTAGACTTCTTTCTATGGGGCCATTTAAAGAGAAAAATTTACGCAACAGAATCGGAGTCTCTGGAAGAATTACGCCGACGCAGTGTTGAAGAATGCCGTCTAATACCTCCACAAATGCTCCAGAATGTCAGAGCTCGTTTTGAAACAAAATTTGTACTTTTGTATGGAAGCTGGTGGTCAACAATTTGAACACTTACTTAACTAAATAAACATTTTTAAACGTTTGGTTTTGTTTTCTAGTTTCTTTTAACGCAAAATTGACTAATGAGTGCATTTCTTATCACAGTGAATGAAATACGTTCTTGCAACTCCAACTGTGAATAATTTTTAAACGAGTTGATAAAACTTCCAGAAAAATTAGTGTGATGAATTCATAAAAGAAAGAGCTTTCAAATGATGTAACACTCGTCCCATGTTCCCTATTTAAAATATAAGGGTTGTTGTCACCACCCTTAAGGGTTGATGTGACAAAGTTGAGTTTTATGTCAAAACATGTCCCCCTCAATAATAAAATTGACGTGTTTCAGCGTTTCTTAAAAAAATATTATCCGGTCGCAAATCGGTCTGTTTCGTTTTCAATATAATATAATATAATATATATATATATATATATATATATATATATATATATATATATATATATATATATATATATATATATATATATATATATATATATATATATATATATATATATATAAGCATATGAAAATCGAAACTGACCCCGGATATGTGTTCTATGGGGTCTAGTTCGCGCTCATTTGGAGACACCTTTTCAAAATTCAGAGGTCGCGCTCTCCTCATTAGTGAATTTTTAAAAGAAAATTCACTAAAAGTATGTGGCGGATGGATAACCTGAAAATGTCATCCCTTTTTCCGAACTCACACACACACACGACATGGAGACATTGTTGTGATAATGAGCGCCCCATGCAAGAGCAAAATGAAAATAATTACATCTCAAACCGTCGTTGTTTTAATTTAGAATTTGTTATTAATATTGATAAACCCTGCATAAAAACTTTTGTATTTCCACAGCCAGCTGTCTGTTGCTACCAGCGATCACATAAATATTTTATATGCACATTATGCAGACCTGTTGTTCATTATGTTACATGTATGTAATTGAAGATGGAATAGGAATATGATAGCAGAATTTTAAACAGTAGGCTTTTGTTCTTCTCTCCGCATCAGACGCTATACAATAATTATTGTTATCGTGTTTACCGGAGAAAACTCAATGCATTTTAATGAAGTTTTCCGATGTTGTGAAAACAGAATTATACACTAGAAGACTATACAACAATAAGAATGACTTTCTAGGTTTGTATTACGCAAGGCACTACATTTCAGAATTAAGGTTAAAATGAAAATGATAATTAAATTTTTATCATAATTAGGTATCAACAATGGTTTCGTAAAAATTAATTATCTATTATTATCAAAATCATTAGCAGCCTCAGTGGTAAAGCCGATAGGTAGTCTAGCTTGCGTTACAAATGCAATTAGAAATCAGTTGGAAAATATTTTTCTTGGTGGAATTTTCGTGATACAGTTAATGTAAACTTGAAAAGCATTTGATAGAGTGATTTAGAAAATATTGTTTCATAAAATGAAGCAAGCGTGATCGGGATTTTAGAAGTAGCCGCTTTATTTTCAATCTTCAATAAAAATCAAATCACCATAATAGACATTAACGAATGTAAAACTGAAGAAAAAATTATTGAATATGTACGACAACTATACTTATTATCACTGAATATATTCACACAGGGCGGATTAAATAGGCTTAAGGCAAAAACAGTATAAACCAAAATAGGTGGACAGTGGTTCCATTGCACAAGGTTTACTAATGATATAGCATTTATAGAGGAAATTAAGACATTGATTGCAAAATATTAGAGATTCGTAGAATTTCCCAGTGAACTTATTAAGAGTATAAGTCTCTAAGTGAAGCTGTGATAAAAATTTGCGTCATCGGTGCCCTGTGGGTCCGGGGACGAACTAAAAAAAAACAATCCCAAGGCAACTCCTGCCTGTCGTAAGAGGCGACTAATTAGAGTCAAACACTGACTGGGGTCTGGTCCAGACGAGCTTGGAGGGAGGCGGATATTTCTGAGGATAGGGATATCTGGTAGACACCCAGATTTTGGGCCTCCACTGTGGGTTTAAAAATGGACAATTGACGTCCTTTGGTTGTTACTCTAGAGCGGGGATCTAGGGTTAAGCACTGGCGGGTGCCGGGTGTCCAAACGATCCGAAGAGGGTTAAGATTTCTGGAGATCTTACAGCCCCCACTCTGTGCTTCGCAACGGACAAATCACCTCGCTTGGGTGATGCTCGGGAGAGGAACCCGGTGGGATGTCGCCTTGAGCCTAGTATTGGTGGGTGTCGGGTATAGACGAACCGGGGGGAGAGCTGATATCCCTTAGGGTGGATTACCACTGGACACTAGTGCCTCTTCTGTGAACTTCGAAACGGACAAACGACTTCGATTGGACGCTGCTCTGGTGCAGAACTTCATGATACCTTCTCGAGTCGAACACTGACGGATGTCATGTCCAGACGAACTCGGGGAGAAATTAACTTCCGTGGAGCTTTGAAACGGACAAGCGACTTCAATCAGATGGCAGTACACCTGTCAAACCAACTTTCACCCTAAAAAAATATTGCGCCCTACGAGGAGCTCGATTTGTTGGGGAAAATTGAAGCAAACACTGGCGGGTATCGAGCCAAGATGAACCCAGACGAGAGCTGATATATCTAGAGGTAGATTACACCTCGAGATTAAAGCCTCCTCTTTAAGCTTCGAAACAAGCTATTGACTCCACTTAAATGCTGCTCGAGAGCGGATCTTCATGTTACCGCCTCGAGTAAAAACTGACGGATGTCGGGTCCAGACGAACTGTAAGAGAGGTTATATCTAAGATTGGAACCTCTGATGAGCACGGATAAGTACACTTGGAGAACACAAATCACCCCAACACGTAAAAAAACCTGACGATCATTTCACCAACCAAGTCATCCGAATTATTCATCTTCAAATGACGACAAATTGGTTAGTGAAACGATCGTCAGGTTTTTTAAAAGTGTTGTGGCGATTTGGGTTCTCCAAGTGCAGAGGATGAATAATTCTGAATTATTCATCCTCTGATGACGCTAACTTGGTTAGTGAAATGATCGTCAGTTTTTTTTTTTTAATGTGTTGTGGTGATTTGGGTTCTCCAGGTGTACTTAGGTTATATCAATTTGAGCTTAGAAACGGGAAAGCGACTTAACTCAGGTGGCAGTACACCTGTCAAACCAACTTTCACGCTCGAAAAAAGATCAACTCCCGCAGGGAGCTTAAATTGATGAGTGAAATTTAAGCAATTAGACGTGACCGACAACAGTCCCAAGGTCGGGGTTGGGGGACTGGAATAGCTCACTCACATTGAATCTAATCTAGCGTCATCAGACGATAAAAAACTCTTAACATTTGACGACTGCAACTGTGTTTATATTCTGGGAAGGTACTCGGCTTAGACGCTTGGGGGTGGTTCAAACAAACTAACTTTCATTGCTTACTTACCGGCAATTTCATCTACCCAAATTTTGTTATCTTCATTCTCACGCTTTTTGTCGGAATCTCTCCTAAAATGGTCAATTTTTTAAAGTATTTTTTTGTCAAAAATCTTAGTTTCAAATTGGCTTTCTTAAAAATGTTATCTAGACCCATCGTGATTCGCGGTTCAAATGGTAGGCAAGCAAAGTTTTTTTCGCTTTCTGTTTTCTAAAGGTCGTTGATTAACATTTTGTTTTTTGTTTGTTATTTAATTTCTCCACTAGGCAAGCAGTGTATCCGTTCTATTTAGCCGCGTTCTTAATATGCCCTAATGTGAAAATGTATTAACCTATTTACTAAAAAATCAAACTGGCCATTTTTGGTACGTACGTATGATGTGAGTCATTCGTGTGAAGTCTCCAATCCTGAGACTGGCGGTCGCGAAAGTGGCCGGGAACCGAATAGGCCTTGCTGGGGCACCCAAGGTTTAGATAAACTACAAGGTAAGAGTCAGGTTTGAGACCGCTTCCAAAAACAATTGGGTAGAGGCGGTAAGGTAGAAGCCAGGCTGCGGACTGTGTCCTAAGAGTAAGTAGTAGCGATACGATAGATGAGGCATCTGACCACGTCCAAAAATATTAGATAGGGGCAGTGAGATAGAAGTCAGGCTTCTGAGTATGCCGTGCAAGTTATTCCAAATTCAAATATTGCTTGTAATGATTGCGATATAGAAATTTAGATAAAACGTCTTACCCTGCATAGGGCGGTTCTCAGGTAGATTGCTCTAGTCAGGCGCTACGACGCTACTGAGGACTCACTATAGAGCCTCGTGTTGTGAATGTTCTTGCACATTTTCTTTGTGACCTCTACAAACGGTGACACAGGCTGAAGTGAAGGCCACGATTTGGTTGTCTCAAGTCGCCCTCTGCGGCGCAGTCTTTACACCCAAATTTCAACGCTGACGTACCTTACCCTACCTTGCGGTGGAAAAAATCGTTCTATGTGAGCTGTAGCGCGCTTTTAATAATTTTGTCATAGTTTACAACCAGAAGGTCTGAAACTTTGACAACAAACGGCGTATGTAACTTTTAACTAAATTTTATAGAGTCAAATTTACCCACGAATTATAAATTAATAATAAATTACCCTTTCTAGATGTACTAAATAAAGACACTTTAGAATTCGATGTCCATAAGAAGAAAACCACCACTCTAAGTTACATTCGAAATGACTCACATTATATGAACAATGGCAAGTTTAAAAATGGTGCTCTTTGGCTTTTCGTTTGCGAAGAAACCTTAGTGTACAAGTAATTTTCATTTCATCTGTCCATCAGGTTATTGTTGCTTGTGCAGTTAGTCAACAAAATGGTTTACTCCATTGCACAGAGGATGAAAATGTTTTCGCTTTTTTACGCAAATAATCAATATGCTAATAGAACAGCAAAAATATTTAATCAACAACTTTTAGATAAGCATGTCAATTGAAACTCTGTTTTGGGGTTAGTGGCAAAGTTTCAAGAGACCGGGTCTGGTTGTAACAATGAATGAAGCGTTGGAAGAAATAAAACGGTACAATTGGCGGTTCCGAGTCATGTTGCTTTGAAACCCCAGACGAGTACGATTTGAAACCCGAGACGAGTACGAGGCAATTGGCAAGTGAATCTGGTTTTGAGCTAACTACCATTCAAAACATTTTAAAGCGTCATCAATTCCACCAATACAAAATCCATTGTGCACACGAATTAAATGAAGATGATTTTGACTGCCGTCTTGACTTCTGTAAAGTGATAAGTGGGCGAGTGGGAAATGATCGGGATTTTCTTTTTAATACCTGCTTTTCGGATGAATGTTCGTTTTTCCAAAACGGTACCGTAAATTGACAAAATTGTCGCTATCGAGTCGATTCTATTCCCAGAATAATTAACGACATTCGTACACAACACCCGGAAGAACTCGATGTCTGGGCTGGAATTTTTGGTGACTATATCATCGGTCTTTTTTCTTACTTGGAGTTGTTGTAAAACACTATTGATCCAATGTTGACTGACATTATCGAGAATGATGAGCATTGTATCAAAGGTCAAAGCTCACAAAAAGCTTCTACACAATCCCAGTCAAGAAAACCGTCAAGCATTTAACGACGCAAGAAACCGCTATGTCTGTATTCTTTCTGAGGCAAAAAACTCGTTTAATAACCACATCAAAAACAAATCCTCTTAAGCTCCAACGGCAGAAAACCCTTCTGGACTCTTGCTAAATCTATTGGGAATAATTTCTGCAAGAGCACGTTCCCACCTCTTGTCCCAGGGGATAAACTTGTTTCTACCGCCCTGGGCAAGGCTGAACTTTTTGCCTCGTTGTTCGCCGGCAATTCTACTCTCAACCCACCTCCAAATGTTCAACCACCAACAGTCCCCAATGTCGCCGATAAAATGACGGATATTATTTTCAATACTAAAAAGGCACGAAAGGTGATCTCTTCTCTTAATACCAGGAAAGCCTCTAATCTTGACGAGATCCCAGCAATTGTTCTCAAAAAATGCGCACCAGAACTTGCTTCTGTCCTGACTGGTCTGTTTCAGACATCTTACGATAGAGGCATATTCCCTAGTAACCGGAAAACTGCTCGAGTACAACCCGTCCCCAAGAAAGGATCCAAAGCGCTTCCTAGCAACTACAGATCTATTTCTCTCCTTTCAGTCGCCTCTAAAGTGATGTAAAAGTATATAAACACTGAATTACTGAAATTTCTTGAAAAACACAGTCTAATCCACGACAGGCAGTATGTATTCCGTCAGCGCAGATCAACTGCCGACCTCCTTTCCTTTGTCACCCATTCTTGGAACAAATCTATAGAACTACACGGTGAATCCCAGATTGTCGCTCTAGAAATATCCAAAGCATTCGACCAGGTCTGGCACGCAGCGCTGCTTTATAAACTACCGGCCTATGGCCTACCATCAAAACTCTGTACGTGGACAGCAAATTTCCTCTCCAACCGGAGCATTTCTATTGTCGTGGATGGCCATTCCTCTAAACTGTATCCAATTAATGCAGGAGTTCCTCAAGGTTCAGCTTTAGCCCCTACTTTGTTTTTTCTCCACATCAATGACCTCCTCTCTAGCACATCCAACCCAGTTCACAGTTATGCGGACGACAGCACACTCCACTCAAATATACAATATTCTAAGCCTGTCTCTTTAGCCCAATTAGATTAGGATCGCAAACTCATAGAGGATTCTGTCTCTGTGGATCTTCAAAAAATATTAGACTGGAGAAGTAGAAATCTTCTACAATTCAACTCCACCAATCTCAGTCTTGCTTTCTATCTCATAAGAGATACACCAGCCCTAGACCCATCACAATAAACAAACAAGTTATTCAAAGTAATGAGTCCTTTTCACTTGTTAGCATTTCTGTGGATCGAAATATCAATTGGCACCAACATGTCACATCAATTGCAGAAGCGTCTGCTAATAAATTAGGTTTCCTCTTCCAAATACTTTTCACCAGCTAATCTCTATACGTTATATACTTCACAAATAAGACAAACCTCAAATACTGCTCCCACATCTGGGGTGCTGCTGCCGCTTCTACACTCGCTATCCTGGACTCCATTCAGAAGAGGGATATACGTCTCACCGGTGACCCTATCCTCACCCAAAGGCTGCCATCCTTTGCCCACCGACGTGCCGTTGGTGACCTCTCTCGCTTTTATAGATATCTGCACGGGCACTGCTCAGAGGAGCTTTCTTCCATAGTTCCTCCACCTGCTGCCCCCAACAGATCTACCAGGGGAACAGAGGGAATGCATCCTTTTACTGTCCAGGTCACCAGACATAGAACATCTTGTTATGCCCGCACTTTTGTCCCGAGGACATCCAAGTTGTGGAATTCCTTTCCGGCACATGTTTTTCCTTCTCCCCCGAACCTCCAAACCTTCAAGTCCAGAAATAACAAGTTGCCTATTATCCTCCTTCTCGACACCCACGGTACGATAGTATTTAGGCTGTAAGCCCTCGTGGTGTGTTCAAATAAATAATAATAATAATAATAAAAAATAATAAGAAAAGACCAGTTGGTATTTCAGCTGGCTGGTGCTCATCCACACAACGCTTTACCTGTTCGACAATACCTCGACCACAGATTTCCATATCGGTGGATTGGAAGAAAAGGTTCCACAGAATGGCCCGCACGATCATCATATTTACCACCCCCACATTTATTTTTGTCAGATCAGATAAAATGTAAAAGTTATTCTACTCTTTTCGATTCTTTATAAGATTTTCGCCAGAATATGCCCCCAAATTACTCCAAAAATGTTACAAGATGTGCCTCGACGTTTTGAACAAAACATACTATTGTAAGGAGGTTGGTGGTTGAAATGTTGAACAATTGATGAATTGACCTGTACGTTTTGGATAAATTAATTCCCACTTTTAGAAGTCAATTCCTGAGGATCCACTGCTTCACTTTAAGAAAATAGGGCACCGTTGAAAATAAATTTACACAAACTCTAAAATAATGTGCCACTTTACCCTATTTGTTATGTATGATTTTTGGGATTGATCGTACCACCGCTTAAGGGTTGGTGTTGCGAATTTGAAAATAAGCCTAGAAATCTTCCTTCCACCGTTAACTCAAAAAATAATGTTCCGATTTTGACAAAATTTGGTGAATACCTTTTTTTTGTAAGTGGCTTGGATAAGTTCGTTAGCCAGGAAAATCGGTCGAGGTTTTCCCGGACAATTTTGTGTTTCCTTTAGAAAAACATTCATATCTCCGGAAATGACAAAGTAGGGCAACCAAATTTGGTACAAGAAAAATAAATTGGGGTTTTCCTCAAAACGTCAAAGTGACAATTTAAAACGTCAAAATTCGCAACATTTAGGCACAGAACTTGAATATAATACGGGCTATGGAAAGAAAATGTCTCAAGAAGAATGTTTTACAACCCTGAAGTCTTAGTTTCAACCGTCGTTGTTCTTCATTTTACTAAAATGTTTCCAGAAAATTCCTTTCAAATAGACCCTTTCTCTGATGCTTGGCAGTAGCCTTAGCTATAGAGTTTATCGTTTAATGGTATATAACTTTTGTCGAATTTTCGTAAAAAATCAATAAAGCTCAATATATCCGTTATTCTACAAGATATGAAAAAAAAATTGTATACATTAATTATAGGGTGTCTTGAACTACATCTTAAAAAATATTTCTACAATCACAGGTGGCCCATAAGTCGTTGGTGATACAAATAATTATTTTTTTTAGTCGAAAACGCCTTACGTTTTTGCATTTTCCATCGAAATATAATGCATGTTTGTAAGTAAAGAAATTCTGGACGCAGCAAGTGCGTTATGATAGCGAATTTTGATTAAATGCTTTATATTTGAAAAGCTCAATTTGCTATTAACCTATAAGGTTGACCAAGAAACGGATTTTTTTCGGTTACACTTTAAGTTTACTTTCGGAAATTTTGGTACGTTTTCAAACAATAAAGTTATTTTCATGAAACATGGCACATTGTTTTTACTATATATGTTATACTGGTAATCAAATTTGATGTCTACTTTCTGAAAAAAAAATACACATATTAGCTATTAAAAATACTTTTATGAAAATTCACTACCATAACGCACTTGCTGCGTCCCGAACTTTTTTTCGTTTTTAAGTGGCCTTTATAAGCTTATCTGTTAAATCTCTAATTATTTATTACCAACCAAACAACAAGATTATCAAACTAATTCCCACAAATCGTGTTTTTTTGTGAAACCTGTTGACTTATGCCGTCCTCAGATACGCTTAAATGAGTACATACTTCACTCAAGTATGTATTTCAGACTGGTAAACACTTTAATTGTTTTCAAGCAAGGGACTGTTGTATTTTTATCGAATTTTAGTGACTAAAATCGCTTGTGGGTAGATACTACATTAGACTTTCTGCAAATTTCTTCAAATGATGATTAGTTTTAGTTTGTGTCTCCGGAAATAGAAAATCTATTTTGACCAATTTTGGTAGAGAAGTGTATCCTGCCAACCCTTTACAAGACTCACAGCAGATTTATAAATGTGCTTGGGTTGATGCACTATAAAACCACTTTCTTTCCCCATTTATTTTATTTGCAAACGTCACTGGTTATATCAGACATACCCGTCTTCGAACATTAAGATGATTTCTTGGAATACTTCCTAGGTGCAATGTACTCCGAGACCCCTTTCAAAGTAGTTCTCAACTTAATTACTTAAAAAAAAGCCTGATAAATATTAAGATAATATAAAACCTATGTCAATATTGTATAGTTTTCAACAAAGATTTTGTACCAGCTTTCTCTGATATTTTTATGGTTTTCTAAACTATTTAAAAGCAATGATGTTACAATTGAAAACTAAAAAGGTTAATTAAAGTGGATACCTACTCTCTGTGGGTTGATTTTGACCAAAGACTTGAACTTTTCAGCTCTTCAGTACAAAATTCTGACACTTAAGATAGATAGGTTATTTATTCGGTATCTCGATAACAATATAATTATATAGCTGATGAGCTTAAGAAAACGTGGTTAGGCAACTTATTTCGAAAATAAACAGAAGTAAAACACAACAATAGTCAATGTAGATTTTACGAACAAGGACGTAAAACCATGTACGAACAACTATTAAACAAACATATTTACTTACCTCTAAACTTGACTAGTCTGCTGTCCAAATCAGATAAATTTTTTAACACAGCCTTGATTACATTTCTTAGTCAAAATAAAATACACATATAAAGTTTCACTGCATATATCGTATAATTGTATATAGTTTGTACATACATTGGGAACTTTTATATTTGTGAATAATATGGTAAAAACAGTTTAATCGTATATATTGTAGAATTGTGGAAAAGAAAAGAAAATATATGATACCTATAACCAGAAAAAAAAAAGAAAAAGAAAAGAAAAAAAGGAAGAAAAAAGAATATATATATATATATATATATATATATATATATATATATATATATATATATATATATATATATATATATATATATATATATATATATATAATCTAAATAAAAAAAATGGAAAAAAAGGCGTAAAATAGGTATAACATAAAGTACAAGTAAATACTAGAATTGTAAGTATAGGTCTAGATGACTGAAATTTGTGTGATATGGCAATTCTCCATGAAAGTGCAATCTTCCCACTTAAATTGGAAATTCAAAGTAACTAAAAAAATCTGTGGCCAATGAGACTACAAGCTCGAGGCCAAATCACTCTTCACACATACACACACAACAATATTTTTTATCAATTATTCAAGACATTAATTGTGAGATAAATGTTATTTCGTCAATGTTGACAGTAAATCAGTTATTATGAACTGAACTTCAAAATGGGTCTTATATGGAAAAGTTCTTAAATATCAATATATATATATATATATATATATATATATATATATATATATATATATATATATATATATATATATATATCTGGCCAGATAGGTTAGTTTATTTATGGTTGCTGCATGCCCTGCTCCAAAATAAATTAAATTGGAGCCTAATGGTCCTTGTTTTAGTTTTAATCTGTTATTTAGATTTGAACGAACAAAAAGATAAAAATATTTTAATCGTTACTTACACAAAAGAATGTCTATATATATATATATATATATATATATATATATATATATATATATATATATATATATATATATATATATATATATATATATATATATATATATACATATATATATATATATATATATATATATATATATATATATATATATATATATATAAATATATATATATATATATCCATAGTGAAAATTTTGAGACTAAAAAAAAATTAAAAAGACGGATTTCAAAATTTTGTAGTCATCACTTCTTAAATCATTAATGTTAAAATTTGTAATTCATTACAGTAATTATTCTACATATTTGAAAATCAGGAGTGGGAAAAACGTAAATTTTATGCAAAAATGTGTATTTTTGAAAACTTGTTGTCGGCGTGTCCGACAACTTCGTCAAAACATAAATCGCTCAAATTTTAATGAATTTATTCCAATAATTTTTTGCTATATATATATATATATATATATATATATATATATATATATATATATATATATATATATATATATATATATATATATATATATATCTGTGCGTGGGTGTGTGCATATATTAAAATTTAATTGAACTTTCTCCTTAAATTTTATACGCTTCATGTGTCTGTTATCGAGACGAGTGGTTTCGATTTATAATTTTAAAACAGATTTTTTAATCTTTTGCACTATTGACTATATCATTGACCTATGAATGTAACTTTGAATCATATGTTTTATAATTAAGTTGTGTCTTATGCATGTGTGCCATGTGCACATATAAACATCTGCATAATTCAGGTCGATGACATATGTATATATTTGTTGCCTTAAAAAGCTTTTTGGTTTAAACGAAATTATCATAACTGATAGTAACTAAAATGTTCGGGGGCAGCAAGTGCGTTATGGTAGTGAATTTTCATTAAATGGTTCAAATTTGAATAACTCAATTTTCTATAGACTTAGAAAGTTGTATTTTGGTACGTTGTAAGGTCTTTTCCTAGGAAATATATTCACCAAATTTCATTAAAATAATTTTGTAATTTTCGGAGAAAACATTTTTTTTGAAAGGAAACGCAAAATTTTCCTGGAAAACCTTGTCCGATTTTCCTGGCTAACGAACTCATTCACTCCATTAATAAAAGAAAGGCCGAGCTTCATCCAAATCAATTAATTATTTTTTGAGTTAACGGTTGAATACATACGAGTACATACATACATACATATATATATATATATATATATATATATATATATATATATATATATATATATATATATATATATATATATATATATATATGTGTGTGTGTGTGTGTGTGTGTGTGTGTGGTGTGTGTGAAAACATATAAAAATTGAAACTGACCCCATGTATGGGTTCTAGGGTTCTACTACGCGCTCATGTGAAAAAAATTCTGCAAAGTCTACCATCGATACCTCTCTATTAGTGATTTTTTTTTAAAATAAAAATTCACAAAAAATTGCGAGATATTTTTGTGGCAGTTAGTTTATAACAAAATGTTTTGCCCAGTTGCGGTTTTAACACCCAAAACACTATCACTAAGAGTGTTAAAAAACACACGAAGAACAGTTTTTATCAACCCACTTCTGGTTCAATGCTAAAGAGTGCACAACAAGAAAATTGCCATTTTTCAACTAAATTAACAGAAACTGTGTAAATTGATTTTCAACTTTACCAACAAAACGCTTTTAAAAGCAAAAATGATTCTCGTGCAGTGAACCCAAGCGGAGAAGATACTTCCATCTTCTATCCACACATATATAACTAATCTGACAGATGTGATGACTAATTCTGAGTGATAACAGACACAACATACAATAAATCCAAAGTAATATGTCATAAAATTGGCTTATCAGGCAATTAAAAGTACACGAGCCACTTAACGTATCAGACAAATCCTGAAGGTGGGTATATTAGATATAGTGAATAATATATTTAAATACTTTTTAGCTTATCAGAGATGGACAAACAACCTGTTTATGGTTACATAACATAATTTATAAATTCAATACACTGCGGTTCAATAAAACTTGCTCAGCAACTGGCCTAATTGTCACGCAGTGGTTAATACATCCATCATCGTAGTCAGCTAAAGACAATGTCGCCTTGTCGCCGCAGGCAAGATTCTCTGTCTTCAGTAGCTCTTTTCATTCAGTTTCTTCACTTCACCAACTGGGTGCTCTGACTCTGAGAGGTCTAGGGTGGATCACACCGAGACCTAAGAGAGGATCTCGAGCGAGATTGGGGAGTAGGCAGATTGAGGCCACGTAATCGAACCACAACAACCCAATATATCCTTATTCACCGCTCTAAAGAATGGGCAGGTTAAGGCCTCAGAGTTCGGTTCCTGTCATATTTCCATAACCTCCTGAAAATGCCCCCAAAGCAGGAGCCGAAACGTCACGTTTAAATAAATTCTAGACGCGATTCAAACCGAGAAAAGTATATCTCACACTAACGACCGCGGAAACCTTTCCGAATAAATGCATAAATAAATAAATAAATATATATATATATATATATATATATATATATATATATATATATATATATATATATATATATATATATATATATACAGTGTGGAAATAAAGTAACGAATAAATTCGAGTACTTCGTTAAAAATAATTTTCTGCAAAAAATCTGGAAGGAGTATAACGATTTTGCTAATTTGCCGTTATACTACATTAGTTTTATCCTCTTAAGTTATTTGTTTTTTAAGTTATGAGTTCATTTTTTTAAATGACAACCTTTTTAGCGAATTTTTTTTAATTCGCTAATGAGGAGATCTGATCCGATAACTCAAAAAATAATGGACCAATCTTGATCAAATTTGGTGAGTACCTTCCTTTTGCAAGTGGCTTGGATAAGTTCGTTAGCCAGAAAAATCGGACCAGGTTTTCCCGGAAAATTTTATGTTTTCTTTCTAAAAAAATTCATATCTCCAGAAATAACAAAGCAAGGGCAACCAAATTTGGTACGTGTGTTTGTATTATAAAGAGTGACCAAAATTTAGGTCTCTAGCTTTAAAGAGAAAGATGTTATGGGCAGTTAAAGCAACAAATTTTGGAGGTTTCTTCAAAACGTCAAACTCGCAACTTAAATTAAGAGTGAACCATGTACCAAAATTTATGCGTCTAAGTTGAAAGACAAAAAGTTATGGGCACTTAAAGAAAAAAATTTGAAGTTTTCCTCAAAACGTCAAAATCGCGGTTTGAAACGTCAAAATTGGCAATGTTTAGGCAAAGAACGTAAAACAAATACGGATTGTGAACAGAAAATGTTGCAAGAAGAGTGTTCTGCAAACCCTTAAGTTTCAGATTCAACCGTCATTGCCCTTCATTTTACTAAAATATTTACAGAAAATTCATTTCAATTAGACCCTTTCTCTGATGCTTTGGCTGTCGGTTTAGTTAAGTTGATGCTTTCGGTGTAGGTTTAGTGAAGTTTATGGTTTAACGGTCTATATTTTTTTAGCTAATTTTATAGAACAAATTCGTTAATGCATTTTTGCATTTTTTATCGAAATATGATGCGTTTGTAAGAAAAAATCTGGACGCAGTAAGTGCGTTTTGGTAGCGAATTTTAGGTAATTTTGCAGTTTAGCTCCCGAACGCTTTTCAAACAACTGTTTGCAGAAACCTGTCAAGGGCCCCCCCCTGGATCCACAAACCCCAAGAAAAATGTCTTGTTCACACCCCCCAAGGAAGTTACGGGACCAGGAGTGAGTAGGAGTGCTGAGCGGGGATGGTAGTAAAAGGGAAATATGAGCAGAAAATTCGAATAAAACGGGCTTGAAAGCTGTCTTTTTCACATCTTGAAGCCATATCCCCCTTAAACCCTGCCTACCCCGCACAGCACCCCTATCCCCCCAGCACAACTTCCTTGGCGGGTAGGAACAAGACATTTTTGTTTTCTTTATTTTGAAGAATGAAACTATTTACCATATAAAAGATAAACCCATGGTGACAGATTTCAAAAGTCAACAATAAATAAATGTTATTTGCTTATTATACAGTAGAATTTACCTTTTGCTAACAAAAATGGCCCAATCGCGTGAAAAACAGAGAATTGTTAATGGTGATTGGATATGGTGATAAAGTCAGAACACATCAAGAAAAATGTCAACTTTTTAGAGTAAAGTAGCCAGACAAGCCGATAAGTCAATCAGCTGTTGATAAGATTGAAAACAAATTTCGTGAGCATGGTATAAAGAATTTTCCAAAAAGTGACGTCGGATGATATTAAGTTAAGATCCACAACTTGATGTACTATCAGAAGTTGAAAACAATCCACATGTAACCATTAGATTTTGGATCACGACGTTGGCCACACGTCGGTTTTAGAAATTTTAAAACCTCATACATTTTACCCATATAAGGTAAAATTAGTTCTTGAGTTGGCAAAATGTGACTTTGATCGTAGAGAAGAATTCTGTAAAAAGATGATGGAATTGTGTCTTCAAAATCCAATGTTTTCCCAGCATCTTCTATTTTCAAATGAAGCCACATTTTCTTAAAAAGAACGGTCAGTATACAGAAATATAGATTGGTCTAGGGAAAGTCCTCATTGAATGGGGGAAGTTCACACATAGCATCCTCAAAAGGTTAATGTAGCGGCGGGTAGGACCATATTATAGGCCTATTCTCTTTTGAAAATAATTTAAAAGGAGAAGGGTGCCTGCAATTCTTACAGTTGCAATTGATGCTTGAACTGGTTGCATTATTTCCGAATGAAGAGAGTCCTCATTTAGCAAACAATAACGTTTGGTTACAGCATGATGGTGCTCCGTCACATTATGCAATTAATGTTTGAAGTTATTTGGACCAAGTTCTACCAGGAAAATGGATAGGAAGAAGAGCTCCAATAGAATGGCCGGCTAGGTCTCCCAATTTAACACCTTGAAACTTCTTTCTTTGGAGGTACTTAAAAAGTAAAGTTTATAGAAATCGACCCAATAATTTAGAAGATCTCAGGGAAGAAATTAAATATTACATTAGGTTGATATCACCGCACACTTTGTATAATGTGAGAAATGAATTTTACAATGGTCTTGGGTATTTTCAATTGGTACAGTCATCACTTTGAAGATCTAATGTAGTTAAAATTGTTATTTCTCGGCCTATTGTCATTAATTAATGTGGGGTGTTAATAAAATAAAGAATTTTTTAAATATTTGAAATGTAAGGCCTTTTTTCTCATTATTAATGTAACAAATTAAACATTTTATACAGTTGAAAAGAGAATAAAAAGTACTATCAGAATCAATACTAAAAAAAATTGGTTGTAATTAAAAAAACATGACGTCATAACTTGAAATACAAATGGCGTAACAAGATGAAAGTAGTGTAGTATAACCTCAAATTAGTAAAACCGTTATACGCTTTCGAGATTTTTTTCCAGAAAATTGTTTTTAACGAAGTCGTCGAATTTAACGTCTACTTAATTTTCACACTGTACATACAGGGTGGCATTGAAAACGAAACAGACCGATTTGCGTCCAGAGAATTTTTTTAAGGAACGCTGAAACACGTCAATTTTAATATTGTGGGGGACATGTTTTGACATAAAACTCAACTTTGTCACATCAACCCCTTAAGGGTGGTGATAACAACACTTATATTTTAAATAGGGAACATGGGTCGAGTGTTATATCATTTGAAAGCTCTTTCTTTTCTGAATTCAGCACACTAATCTTTCTGCAAGTTTTATCAACTTGTTTAAAAATTATTGGAGTTGCAAGAACGTATTTCATTCATTGTGATAAGAAATGCACTAATTAGTCAATTTTTCGTTAAAAAAACTACAAAACAAAACTAAATGTTCAAAAATGACATTCTGGAGCATTTGTGGATTATTAGACGTTTCATTAGAGTTATTCAACAATACGTCGTCGGAATTCTTCCACAGACTCTGGTTCTGTTGCGTAAATTTTACTCTTTAAATGACCCATACAAAGAAGTCTAAAGGAGTTAAATCCGGTGATCTAGGGGGACACTCAATAGCACCTCTACGCCCAATCCATTGTCCTGGAAACTCTCTGTTCAAAAACGCTCTAACACGCTGTGAAAAATGCGGAGGAGCTCCATCTTGTTGAAACATTAATTGATTTTCTTGATAGCGATCATCATTTTCAACCATGTCAATTAGTTGAGGGTAAACGGTATCTTCTAGTAACTTCAAATACGTTTCGCCCTTCAAATTGCCATCAAGAAAAATTGGTCCGATTAAACGGTCTCCAAAAATGAGTCCAGACATTCAATTTATGTGGAGTTTGAGTGTGGACTTCGTGAAAATTTCTTGGATTATTATCTGCCCAATAACGACAATTATGACGATTGACTGTAGAGTTTAATAAAAACGTACACTCGTCTGAAAAACAGATATTGAACAGAAAGTTCCCGTTATCAGCTATTCGTGCAGTCATAACTTCACAAAACTCCAGCCGCCGATCAAAACCATCTTCATTCAGTTGTACAAGTTGAATTTTATACGGGTGAAATTTATGATGCTTCAATATTCGCTGAATAGTTCTTCTTTTGATGTTTGAAACAGTGGCCAATTTTCTCGTATTCAAAGTTGGGTCTGCGGCAATTTGTCATAAAAATTCAATCTCAGTAGTCTCATTTCTAACCGGAAATTTACATTCAGGATCCCGTTTTTTGTTGGCTACTGAACCACTTTGTCAAAACTTTGCAACTAACTCCAAAATGTATTTCCTGTTAACATGTCTGTTCGGATGTCGTTCATTAAACAAATTTGCGGTACAGTTGGCACAGTCATCGTTTTTTTTTTAAAGAGTAATTATTTCAACTCTTTCTTCTACAGAATACACCATTGTGAAATTAATTTTCGGTAGTACTATCAAGTATCAAACCGACAGATACTAAACCGCATTTCTCTCATTCTGATAAGAAATGTTCTGATAGTCAATTTTTTGTTTACAAAACAACAAAACATTGACTATCAGCACATTTATTATCGGAATGAGTGAAATGCGTTTTTGCATTTTCAACTGTGAATAATTTTTAAACGAGTTGATAAAACTTTCAAAAAAATTAGTGTGCTGAATTCAGAAAAGAAAGAACTTTCAAATGATGTAACACTCGACCCATATTCTCTATTTAAAATATAAGGTTTGCTATCACCACCCTTGAGGGGTTGATTTGACAATATATATATATATATATATATATATATATATATATATATATATATATATATATATATATATATATATATATATATATATATATACGCACATCTCCTCATTAGCGAAATTTTTCTACAAAAATTTGCTGAAAAGAATGCCAAAGACAACCTACACCGATATAGAGATGAATAAAACTATGCTAGAAGACGTGAGAGAAGAGAGATCGTTGGCGGATAAAGCAACCTCCCTTGTAAACAAAGTTCTCTAAGACTTATTAATTTTTAGCAAATTTTTATGCACCTAACCGATAAAAATAATTAACCGATTTTGATGAAACTTGGTAAATGTCTTTATTTTATTAATAGCTTGGATCAGTTCGTTAGCAAGCGCAGTCGGACAAGTTCTCCAAAAAAAAAAAATTGGGTCTCGTAAAATGAAGCAATTTTAATGAAAGTTAGTAGACATCTTGCACCGATAGAAACTTTACTGTACGCCAAGACTGAAATTCCTAGCTTAAATTGAGCTTTTAAAATTTGAAGCCTTTAATGAAAACACGCTACCACGAAAATGTTAATGTTAGTTAAGAAATTTGGTGTTATATTGGAATGAATTCGTTTATAATAGTAGTGGAGTACTAGTGGCAGCTGCAGGGGTGTTATTGAAGAAATGCTGGAGGAAGAAAGTGACTTTTTATAAAAAGATTTTGATAGTTTAGTTGTAAAGATGAAATGAAATTATGTGAGCTCCAAGCACAAGCTTATGCTTATTTGTGGAACATCCTGTAAAATTTGAATAAATAAAACATACATACAAACATACATACATAACGCACTTGCTGCGTCTCGATTTTCTTTATGTCTGATGAAATATTACTAGAAATTAATAACACAGTGTATTGCCGGGTGAAAATTGCATATAGGAAACTATCTCATTTATGTTATTTTGGCACCTGATCAAATCTAAAATTATACGGTAATACCAAAACATAATATGCTATTTTGATACTTATATTTGCATAGTAATCGAAATAAAAAACAATTTCACACATTGTTCAAGCCTCAAAATAATATGCTATTTTTGGGAGATACAAGTTTATTTACTAATAATTATTATTTACATCGTTTCCTCTGGTATAAAACTGTTGAGTTTGCACGTGTCTATAGCATATACAGAGTGAGGATTTTAAAGTGTTACAACAGGGTATCTGAAAAACCGTTTGGAGATTTGGCATAAAATTTGGTAAGCTGATAAGTAGGCTTGAGGGGCACATTTTAAAATATCCTTGAAATTTACCCATCCTCCTTATTTTTAAAGGCCGGTGTCAGGTTATAAATATCAAATGGAATTGTGCCTTTTTTTAAATTCGATTCTCCGTAAAGAACTGCGTATGTACGTAGAATATTGTTGCATTTGCTCTACTGGTTGCAATTTTCCAGTAACTAAAATTAATCCACATTTTTTGAAGGCCACCTAAATAGGGAGATGTAGAGTGATTTTTTAAGACACAATTTAGCCAAACTTTCGAACAACATACAAAGCAAGAAGGGGTGTGGTTTTAGCAAGACGGAGCCCCACCACGCTTTACGCGCCTAGTCAGAGACATTCTAAATAACATGTTAAGGGATAGATAGATTAATCGTGGTGGTCCGGTAAACTGGCCCGCAATGTCTCCTGGTTTCACGCCTTTAGATTTTTTTCTTGGTGATTTATAAAAGGGAACGTTATGGCTATAACACCATCCGCGCCAAAAAATATGAGACACCAGATTAGACAAGCATGTATGTTACTAACGCTCGAAAGGTTGAATAATGTACGCTACTCTTGCCCAAGAATTTTTTAATAATTGGAAGTAAATGGAGGAAATCTCGACCACCTTTTAGAATACAACCGTCGCAAAACTTAAGGTATTTCATGCTAGTTATTATGCTCTAATTTTATTTATTGTAACATTTATAAGTATGCAGCCAGTAGAGAAAATCCAACGATTTTCTACGTACATACCCAGTTCTTCATGAAGAATCGGATTTTTTAATTTTAAAAAAACATCATTCCATTTGACATTTTTAACGTGACACCGGCCCTTCAAAATGAGGAGGAGGAATAAATGTCAAAAATGTGTTCCGCAGCCTACTTATAAATACTCCAAGCGGTTTTTCAGACATCCGATAGTATATAACACTTTAGAATCCTCACTTCCTTGTACAGTGCGATTGAAAACTGGTTGCATTATTTCCGAATGCAGAGAATCCAGTAGTAAACAATAGCGGTTGGTTACAGCTTGATGGTGCTCCGTCACAGTATGCAATTAATGTTTGAAGCTATTTAAATAATACATTTAGTCTTTATGTCATTAGTAATTATTAAGTGAAATGCTTGAGGGAGACAGGAGAAAAGTATATCCTGTATGATGATGCTGTCAAACAGCGAAACCGGTGACAGAGAAGAAAACAAACATTTGCGAAGCCAGTCTCTGGGTATTTAGTATAATAAATGATCTTTAAAAAGCGAGAGATAAATGGGATGACAAATAAAGTGGATTTAAAAAATACTTGGTCGTATGCTCGAAACGAGCTCCATTTTGCAATATCCAAGTCGATCAACAAATATACGTAGCACATTATTAATAACTTCTACAGCAGTAGGTATATCAGCTATTTATTAGCAAATTTGTTTCTTTGGATGGTCTAAATTTTCGGCTTATCCTTGTAAACTTTGGATTTTAGCTATTCCCTTAAGCAAATGTCTATAAAAATGTCACTCAGCGGCCTGCGTCCCTTGTCGGGTCAAAATTGTATAATTTTGTTCCCAGTGATCTCAAAAACACTTACAGAGACCACAAATTCAAAAAGAAACTGGCTGATTTTGTCATAAATAACCACACTGTGCTAGAGTAGTCCTTCTGATGCTTTGGCAGTAGTTTCAGCTATAGAGCTTATGGTTTGGTAGTCTATATTTTAGCAAATTTTTGTAGAAAAAATTCGTTATTGAGAAGACCGCGACTTATGAATTTTAGAAAGGTTTCTTCAAATGAGCGCGAACTAGAAGCCCTAAAAGCCATACGGTGCCAATTTCAGTTTTTTTTTCCTGTTTGTACATATACAGGGTGACGCATTTCTACGGTAAAGCTCAATATATCCGTTATTATACAATATGAGAAAAAATTATATATGTTAATTATAGAGTGGTGTCTCAAGCTGCATCGTATAAACCTATTTTGACAAACACAAGTGGCCCATAGGTCGTTGGTGATACACACTTTCTTTTTTAATAGAAACCCCTTAAATTTTTGCATTTTTGTATTTTACATCGAATTATAATACATCTTTGTAAGGAAAAAATTTATATCGTTCATCGTGTTATTTCAATTGTTTTGGAACTTTTCACGTCTTTGGCACATATCACAAACACATAGTACAAATTGGAATAGGGCGTTTTAACCAATATAGATAGCGGAGTCCCATGGAAGTGACGCATTCAGAGAGCTTTTTGTTTGTATTACTCGTCAAAAAAATCGAGCTTGCGTATAGAGGTACTCTCCAATAATGGCTGAATTTGAAAAGTTTTCGCAGAAATGTTTTAGTGTTGCCGTAGAAATCATTTTGTGAAGATTTTTGTGATATGTTGGCAATTAATAATAAATGTTTAGTAAGTTATTGTGAAAAAACAAGTTGTCAAAGTTTTGTGAAAAATGAAATTTAGTGAACATTACTGAAGGCAATTTCTGTAAAAAAATTGTGTTTCTTTTTCAATTTTTTTGGTCATAAACCTGTTTGTGAATAATTATAGCTTGTCAGGTGTGTAAATAGCTTGGAGGGGTTCGTTGACCAGGAAAATCGGACCAGGTTTTTTGGAACCTTTTAAGTTTATTTTCGGCCAATGTTTGAACTTTTTGAAACAACAAAACTGTTTTAATGAAATATTGTGCATTGTTACTACTATATAAGTTATAGTTCCAACTTAATGTCCTTTTCTTAAAAACAAGACATATTTGAACTAAAAAGCATTTTTACGAAAATTTGCTACTATAACGCACTTGCTGCGTCCAGACTTTTTTCACTGATGGCCGTCAAAGGTATGACGTTAAAGACCTTGTTTTAAATGGCAGTATGCGGCTTGTGATCCACTGATTGAACGCTCTTATCTCGCACAGTATGCTTCTAAATTTTGGCGCGATTCTATTGTGTATTTTCAAAATAGCGACCTTTTTTTTTTCAAAAAAAAAAAATTATATTCAACCAAGAATAAATGACTAAATTTTATTGTGAAGGCACCTGTTAGATATGGTTTTAAATTATCAAGATCAGTACGTTCTGTCTATTTTGTTATCTAAAAAACTTTAAATAACATATCCCTAAATTTTGACGACAAGTTTTGACAAAGAGTATCCAAAGAAACAACAAACATAAAAAGTCAAAATTGACAGTAGTGATTAAATTATATTCTATAATCTTATTCTTGGCACTGCGTTGTCTTGCCTTTAAAAATTCCCCTTTTCAAAATCGATAAACATCTCTCAGTCATAAAGATTTTATTGTAAATTTTAATGATGGTTGGTTATGTAGATCATCTGATAAGCACACTTGGAGAAACAAAATCACCACAACGCATTTAAAAAAATAATTCTGGATTATTCAGAATTATTCATCCTCTAATGACGCTAACTTGGTTAGTGAAACGATCGTCGGGTTTCTTTAATGTGTTGTGGTGATTTGGGTTCTCCAAGTGTGCTTATCAGTGCTCATCGCAGGTTCCAATCTCCACTTAGTAAATTATGGAGATCATCGTAACTAGACTAATGAGGTGTGGGAACTCTTTAATGAAGTTCATCCATATCGAACGGCGATTTCATAGTCCACGGTTCCCCAAATTTTAAGAAAATATGAAGAACATGACTGTGTTAAAAATTTGCCTAAAAGTGGAACGCCTACGGTAAATGAAAACATTCAGATTGATGTCCCACCGACCATTAAAAAATATCATAGTGTTAGTCGCCAAATAGCTCATAATACATGAATAAATCACAAGTGAAAACAATTTAGCACAAAGAAAAATACTACCCATGTAAAATCTGCTTGGTACACGAATTAAATAACAATAATAATTATAATGACAATAATAATAATATATTTATCACAATTATACAACGCGTCCTACAAATAAGCTTGGCTTGACACAATTTCTATAAAGGATGCATTCTAAATAAAACTATCAAAAATCCTTAACGTTAATTGTCACTTTACAAATTTTGCTCAGATCTTTCTCTAATTATATTTTTTTCACCACTAACA
Organism: Tillus elongatus; assembly: GCA_964006375.1. Taxonomy (NCBI): domain Eukaryota; kingdom Metazoa; phylum Arthropoda; class Insecta; order Coleoptera; family Cleridae; genus Tillus; species Tillus elongatus. The sequence continues at coordinate 93,251,161 of OZ023268.1, forward strand.
TGTCTACAACCTTTCTTCATCATAAACTTAGCTTCCATCCATATTTGCTTCCAAAAAAACCTTTGAATGCTAAAATTATTGCAAGTATAATTTTGACATGTCGACATGATTTTTTACGATTTCGACCGAAGACAACAATTTTGTCAAATTATGCAACCACTTAGAGGGAGAGAGCGAGAGAGATAGGGCACAACATAAAGCTGTGGATAGGGTAAGAGAACGGAAAGGAGGTGGTGACAGTGTGGAGTAAGAGTGTGGAGTGACAGTGTGGAGTGAGAATGTGGAGTCAGAGTGTGGAATGAGAGTGTGTAAGTAAAAATGAAAGTGAGAGAAGAGAATCGTTTGATGTGAATATATTGGTAAATCGGTGAAAAAGAGGTGATGTGAAGTTGGGATATGATAAGGCATGCGGGTTTTTTACTGGCGTGTTTCAATTTGGTATCCTTTGTTACTATTTGTGACTATTGGACAGCATCAGGAGGGGGTGATATTTACTTCGGCGTAAGACATATATTTCTTCATTTTTGTTTTTGCTGATTAAGTCGAGAAGCCTATGAGATAATTTTCAATATTGTTGTATCTGTTGTTCCGTAAATCAATATTAATAGGTTAGACAAAACTAACGCAATATCAAATAAATAGGTTATAATGTTACGGACAAGTGATTACTTGTGTGACAGATGTATATATCTCCTTTGTAATCCTTGTTTCATATTTTCGTGTTTATTAAATGAAACAAATAAAAAAATAAAATTGTAAATCAAAAAATTTCTCAGGAAATCCAAATTTTGCATCAAATACTCAGATGAGGCCACATTTTACCTTAAGCAAAATTGTCGATACCAGTCCAAAGAGAATCCACGATGGATCAAGAAGTTCATAGCCAATCACCCGAGAAGCTTAATGTATGGGCGGGAATATTAAAATAGAAAGTTCTAGGGCTATTTTTCTTTGAAGGAAATCTTACAAGTGAATAATACCTGATTTTTTTGTACTTAAACCTTCTTCCAGCTTTAGTTACACCCTTGCCTGACTCAAAGAATCCCGATTTACCCAGTCCATCAACTTGACTACAACAATATGGTTGCTCTACCACATTAGGCAAGAAAAATTGGAGACTATTTTAATCTAACATTTCCGGGAAAGCAGATTGGTCGACGAGATCCCGTTGAATGGCCCGTCAGATCATCTGATATGACACCTATGGACTTTCTTATATGGAGTTATTTAATATCCGAAGTGTTTTTAACTCGTCCAAGAAATACTGATGACTTAATGTGCCGCATAAGACTGGAAATGAGAAAAAGTTTGCCCGAAACAATCGACGATGTTCAAGAAGATTTTATTTCTAGACTTTGTCAAGTAGTTAACGGACAACACTTTCAGCACTTACTAAAATATTTTATTTATTTATTAATCGCAGGTCATCCCTATTGTTATTCGTATTTATTTATTTAATTCCATTTGACATAGATTTTCCTATTTAACAGAATAGTACTAGCAATACTCACTCTGCTTTAGTGCAATTGATAATTTAAAACCATGTTTGGTAGTTACCTTTAAATAGATAAAATCGCAGAATTTAGTCATTAGTGAATTTTCTTTAAAAAATTCACTAATGAGGAGATCCCGACTTTTGAATTTTGAAGAAATTTCTTCAAATGAGCGTAAACTAGGACCCCTAAAATATTCGGGGTCAGTTTCAATTTTTATATATATATATATATATATATATATATATATATATATATATATATATATATATATATATATATATATATATATATATATATATATATATATATATATATATATATATATATATATATATATATATCACCGATAACTCAAAATATAATGGGGCGATTTATTATCAAATTTGGTGAACAACCTTCCTTTTGCAAGTGGCTTGAATAAGTTCGTTAGCCAGGAAAATCGGCACAGGTTTTCCCGGAAAATTCGGTGTCTCTTTTCGGAAAAAAATATATCTCCGGAGATAACAAAGTAGAAGCAACCGAATTTGGTAAGCATGATTGTATTATAAATAGTGACCCACGTACCAAAATTTAGGTCTGTAAGTTAAAAGAAAAAAGTTATAGGTATTTAACGAAAAAAGAATGAATTTTCATAGAAATGATCTGGCACAAAATATTTTATTATAACTTTTTTTCTTGTAACATAGAAATCTAAATTTTGGTGTATAGTTTACTTTTTATATCATAAACCTACGTACCAAATTTGGTTATCATAGATTTTTTATGTTTTAAGATAAATTTCTTTTTCAAATGAAAACTCAAAATTTTCCCAGAAAACCTCGTTCGATTTTTCTGATTAACGAATATATCAAAGCCATTTACAAAAGGAAGGTACGTGCCAAATTTTATTAAAATCGGCCCATTATTCTTTGAGAAAAATTTTTTTTTCGAATGAAAACTCAAAATTTTCTCGGAAAACCTTGTCCGATTTTCCTGACTAACAAACTTGTCAAAGCCATCTACAAAAGCAAGGTACATGCCAAATTTTATTAAAATCGGCTTATTACTTTTTGAGATAAGCATTTTTTTCGAATGAAAACTCAAAATTTTCCCAGAAAACCTCGTCCGATTTTCCTGATTAACGAACTTGTCCAAGCCATTTACAAAAGAAAGGTACATGCCAAATTTTATTAAAATCGGACCATTATTTTTTGAGTTATCGGTGTGATATATATATATATATATATATATATATATATATATATATATATATATATATATATATATATATAAACATAGAAAAATTGAAACTGACCCCGGATATGGGTTCTAGGGGTCCTAGTTCGCGCTCATTTGCAAAAATGTTTTGATAATTCAAAAGTCGGGATCTCCCCATTAGTGAATTTTATCTACGAAAATTCACTAAAAGGAAGAACATCAAAGTCGCGATTTAAGAGGTCAAAATTTGCAATTATAATATAATTATACTACATACGAGAAAAAATTGTATACGTTAATTATAGAGTGTCTTAAGCTGCATGTTATAAAAATATTTTGACAACCACAGGCTGGTCGATAAGTCGTTGGTGATCCCTACAATTGTTTTTTTGAACACCCTTATATTATTGCATTTTTGCATTTTTTGTCGAAATATGATGCATGTTTGTAAGAAAAAAATCTAGACGCAGCAAGTGCGTTTTGGTAGCAAATTATAATGAATTCCTTCCAATTTAAATAACCAAATTTGCGATTAACCCAAGGTTTGTTGGATAGGTAACCAGTTTTCTCGGAAATATTTTAAGTTTATTTTCGGAAAATTTTTCTACATTTTTAGACAATAAGTAATTTCGATAAAATATGGCACATTGTTGCTACTATATACCCGTAACCAGATTGATACCTGCTTGCATTAGATATATATATATATATATATATTTGCTATTAAAAATATTTTAATAAAAATTCACTTCCATAACGCACTTTCTGCGTCCAGACTTTTTATTCATGGTTGATTAAAATTTTATCTGGAAAAGGAAAGGTCGCCATTTTGGGTAATAGAATCGCAGCAAAATTTCGTAGCATACTGTGCAAGATAAGGGCTTTCAAATGATGTATCACAAGCTGCGTACTGCGATTTAAAAATTGTGGATGATGTCATACCTTTGACGGCGGCCAATAAAAAACCAAATTAATTAGATCAAAAAGTATGCTATGTAAAAACTAAATTGACGTGGCCGAGCGTTTTTAAAAATATATATAATAACGTAGTTTTTAGGGGTAGTCCATACTTTTTCCACACTGTACGCGCACAATGTGTAATTAATGGTAGCAAGTAAATAAATAAATAAAATCAATAAATATGTATTTAAAGGAATGTACAAAAACCCGGTTTAAAAATGCAAATTACTTGGAAAAAGTGACTGGCTCGCCTTTTACTGTGATTTTGATATTCTGCGAACAGAAAAAACACGCCCATGAAAAATTGTATTAAAATCAGCAAGGTTCCTCGACAATAAATATTTTCCCTTAACTATGGTAAAATATCTATAACAAACGAAGGCTTCAAGCAGCATATAGGTAGTCGAACTTTACTTTACTTTAAAACTTGGCGAGTACCTTCCTTTCGCAAGTGGCTTGGATAAGTTCGTTAGCCAGGAAAATCCACCGAGGTTTTCCCGGAAAATTTTGTGTTTTGTTTCGAAAAAAATCATATCTCCGGAATTAACACAGTAAGGGCAACCGAATTTGGTACACGGGTTTACGTAATTATAGGTAAGTTACCTACCACAATTTAGCTCTGTAGGTTAAAGGACAAAAAAGTTACAGGCATTTTAAGAAAATTAAATTTTGGTTTTCCTCAAAACGTCAAAGTCGCGATTTAAAACGTTAAAATTGGTAATATTTAGGCAATGAACCTGAAACTAATATCAGCTATGGAAGGAAAATGTCTAAAGAAGAATGTTTTACAAAGCCTGAAGTCTTAGTTTCAATCGTCATTGTCCATTTTACTAAAATATTCTCAGAAAATTCATTTCAAAAGGACCCTTTCTCTGATACTGTGGCAGTAGTGTTGGCTATAGCGTTTATCGGTTAATGGTATATCATTTTTGTCGAATTTTTGTAAAAAATATTTAAAGCTCAATATATCCGTTATTATGCAAGATACGAAAAAATTGTCTACATTAATTATAGGGTGTCTTGAGCTACATCTTAAAAAAATATTTCTACAATTACAGGGTGGCCCATAAGTCGTTGGTGATTCAAACTTTATTTTTAGGGAATTTTCTTAAAAAAATTCACTAATGGGGAGATCCGTGTTTGTTTATATATATATATATATATATATATATATATATATATATATATATATATATATATATATATATATATATATATATATATATATATATCGTACTGATAACTCAAAAAATAATATACCGATCTTTATCAAATTTGGTAAGTACCTTTCTTTTGCAAGTGGCTTGGATAATTTCGTTAGCTAGGAAAATCTGACCAGGTTTTCCCGAAAATTTTTGTGTTTTCTTCCTAAAAAATTAATATCCCTGGAAATAACAAAGTGAGGGCAACCAAATTTGGTACGCGTATTTGTATTATAAAGAGTGAACCATGCACCAAAATCTAGGTTTCTAAGTTTAAGGACAAAAAAGTTACGGCCAGCTAAAAAAACAAATTTTGGAGTTTTCCTCAAAAAGTCAAACTGGCAATTTAAAACGTCAAAATTGGCAATGTTTAGGCAAAGAACGTGAAACAAATACGAATTGTGAAAAGAAAATCTTGCAAGGAGAGTGTTCTGCGAACGCTTAAGTTTCAGATTCAACCGTCAATGCCCTTCATTTTACTAAAATATTTACAGAAAATTCATTTCAAATAGACCCTTTCTCTGATGCTTTGGCTGTCGATTTAGCTAAGTTGATGCTTTCGCTGTAGGTTTAGTGAAGTTTATGGTTTAACGGTCTACAATTTTCAGCTAATTTTCGTAGAACAAATTCGTTACTGTATTTTAACATTTTTTATCGAAATATGATGAAATTTTCATTAAATCTTTCAAATTTCAATAACTCAATTTGCTATTAACGTAAGTTTTGTTGGTTAGGAAACCAACATTTAACTTTATTTTCGGAAAATTTTTGTATAAACGCAGCAACAAATTGATGCCTGCTCGCATTAGAGCGATATATTTGTAATTAAAAACATTTTTATGAAAATTCACTTCCATAACGCACTTGCTGCGTCCAGAGTTTTTATTGTTTATCTACCTGCCAAATCGTTATCAAATATTTCTAAATACAATTTTAAGTAAATGTCATCAATCAAGAATTAACTCGATTCTCGAGCAATAAGATTTTGAAAGACTATTCTACTAGAAAGTAGCTAGTTTTCAATTGAATTATAATTGTATAATAACAAATCAGTTATAGGTATATATGCAATCAGTAAACTAGAAGCTCCAAACAAACCAGATTAATGGAAGAACCAACACAAAAACCTACTTATTTCAATCAAACAACAATGCATATAATCTAACCTATGAAACGGAATAAAAACACTTACCTTAAGCCATCATCTTCTTTTCTATTGCGATGAGAAAGTCCCTGTAAAAACACTTAAAAAAAATAGAACACTAAACCTATTAACACTAATTAATCCGAATTTTACACACTGTACTGCATAAAATATTCGATAAATAATTAAATTGTATGAGCATTTAAATCATCCGTCGCGAACTTCTCAAGTAAAATGGTAATGTCATTTCCAAAGCACCCTGCATTCGCTGTAAAACTACATATTTTGCTCCTTGCAACCTGTGCAGCGAAACAAAAAAACGGCATAAAAACATAACCCGCCAATTTCATTTTGGTCGTTTATCTCTATCTTTGTTTAAAAAACATTTATTTGGATAGAATCAGTTGGCTTTGGATGAAATCTTGTCAGTGCAGACAACATTAGAATTTTGAATTTCCGGTAAACCGCAGTGTGTTTAATGGAGGACGGGCTGAAGACGTTATTTTCGTGTGTGTTTTAATTAATATTTTTGTGAAAGAAGTGTTATAAGTGGAAATTATTTAATTGTGATGTGATTAGACTGTGTAGTGTTATTGGAACATTGGGGAGAATTGGTTAGCCAGGATTTCGAGACAAACGTGACAACGATAAGGTAGGATTTATTAATCGTGGTGTTCAGGCACCTATTATATTTTTAAGTTTAAAGATGCACTACCTACTTTAACAATGGAGACGTCTTAGTCTATTTGTGATACAACAACGAACACTCAGATTAGTTTACGATCTACATTATGAACACTTTTGTCACGAGATAAATATTATTAATAGGTCTTTTTATTTTGTAAGAAAAAACTACTAGGTTCTTGCTACTTGATTCGCAAAATTGGCATTCTGCTTACACCTCATCTGTCTAAAATGCAATCGTTTATGGCTAATGGGCCTGACTTCCGAGGTCAGGCAGTAATCATAGCATATATGTATATATTATATATATATATATATATATATATATATATATATATATATATATATATATATATATATATATATATATATATATATATATGTATGTATATATATATATATATATATATATATATATATATATATATATATATATATATATATATATATATATATATATATATATATATATATAGTGTGTCCGAAATTGGTGATGCATGTATTGCGATCTCCGAAACTGTTAGAGATAGGAAAGCGGTTAAATGAGCAAAGTTTTAGAGAATTCTGTTTGTAATTGAATGCCGTTTAGTTTACGATTTTATCTCTTTTGGTTTTTACGATATTAGAAAAAAACGAAAATGATGCATTTTCGGAAATATCCTGTATTTTCTTTATTTATGAACATTTCTGAAATCTGTAAAAACTTTCTTACAGCAACTTTTTACGTGGAAAACGCCTATGTAGTCATATACCATTTCCAACGGTTCGATAGTTTGGAACCATCATCAACTTTGTTTTTTTTGGACGCCATATTGGATTTTCACGGTTTTGAAAATCACCTCTTTTTGCCTTTACAAATATGTATTACACTTAGTAAAAAAAGTTAGGTTATGGGTTGAAAAACGAAAAAATATGATTTTGCAACGAATTTGGCAACGTCGCACGATGAAACACTCACACTGAAGGTGATTCTACTGCATTTAATCTCTTAACTACAATTAATATCAACATATCCTTATAAGTAATAGTTTCTCCTATGTGAAAATCTTTTGAAAACATAGAAATTACCCTTTTTACCCATATATATATATATATATATATATATATATATATATATATATATATATATATATATATATATATATATATATATATATATATGAAGCATTCACAGGCCATTTAGGCCCATAGCTTGGTAATACATTTCCATTGCTTCCTATCCAGTGCAATCGTCTTCCAGTTTTGGACTCCTTTTTCTAGCAAGTCTTGTTGTGCTGCATCAAGCCATCTTTTTCTTGGTCTTCCCCTCTTCCTTCTACCCTCTGGATTTGACCAGACACACTTCTTCACCATTCTCTCCACACCCATTCGTTCTATATGTCCCAGCCACTGTAGTCTGCGTGCCTTAACCAGTTGAGACACCGGCGGTTCTCCATACATTTCATACACTTCCACATTTGGACGTCTTTCCCACATGCCATCTACTTTCTTGCCTCCGAAGATTCTGCGTAGTACCTTTCTCTCCCATATCGCTATTCTGTCCTCCAGTCTTCGGTTCATTGTCCATGCTTCACAACCATATGCCAAGGTTGGTCTTATCACAGTCCTATATACTCTGAGTTTCGCAGCACGCGAGATGTTCTTTGATCTAAGGAAGCTGTTAAGCCCTCCCGCACATCTGTTGGCTTTTGCTATCCTTAGGTTAATTTCTACCTCCTCATCACATCTATTGTCTACTAATACACCTAAGTACATGTAATTATTAACCTCTTCGAACTCTATGACTCTCTCCCCTCGCATTTTCACTGTAAAAGGTTCACTATTAGTCACTTTAGTCTTTTTAATTGCCATATACTTGCTCTTGTCCTTATTTATTTGAAGTCCCACACTGTCTGCTACTTCCACCAAACTTCTAGTGATACTTTCCAGCTCTTTTCTATTTCTGGCCAGTAACAATATATCATCCGCATAAGCAAGGCACTGATGACTCCTGTCAAACAAGCTCCCAGTTCTGTTTATACCACTCTCTCTTATCACTTTCTCCAGAACTATATTGAATAGTAACGTTGACAGCGGATCTCCCTGCCTCACTCCTCTTCTCACATCAAACTCTTCTGTCAGATTTCCGTTTACCCTTACTGCGCACGTGGTGTTACATAGTGTCATTATTACCAGTTTCACAATATACTCGGGTACTCTGAACTCTCTAAGTATATCAACTACTTTACTTCTTTTCACTGAATCGTAGGCGGTCTTAAAGTCGACAAAGATCATGTGTACTGGAATCTCGTACTCGTAACAGCCTGTCAAAACCTCCTTTAGCAGACATATCTGGTCAACTGTCGACCTACCCTTCCGAAAACCAGCCTGATATTCCCCTAGCAAAGGCTCTATATATTTTTCTAGCCGTTTCTTTATTAGTGTTGCTAAAATTTTGTAGGCCACATCTGGTAACGCTATCCCCCTATAGTTGGTGCATTCTGTTATATCTCCTTTCTTAAATAAAGTTACCATGATGGTCTTATTCCATTTTTTTGGCATTTCTTTTGTTTTCCAAATTTCTTTTATTAGCTCATACATCATGGCAACCAAAGCAGTCCCTCCGTATTTAAAATTTTCGGCCATAATGCCATTTTCACCTGGACTCTTGTTGTTTTTCATTGTTTGTATAATTTCTTCTATTTCTTGCTTCGTTGGATCTTCTGTAACTTCTTCCTCTTCATAAAACTCTTGATGACACTCTTTCAGTTCTTCTTCATCTCCATCATTATGCAGTTCTTCGAAATGTTCTTTCCATCTTCTGCATATGTCTTTATCGTTTCCAAGCAAATTGCCTTCCTTATCCTTAAAGAACACTGCTCTGCTTTGGTGGCCTCTTTTTATATCTTTCACGTCTTTGTAGAAGTTACGTATTTCATTTTTTTGATATTTATATTCAATATTTTTTATTTTGTCTTCCAGAAATTTTCGTTTCTGGGTTCTACACATATTTTTTGTTCTCTTTCTTTGTTCGTTATATTTTTCTAGGTTTTCCTCCGTTTGCGCCTGAAGCATTTGATGTCTTAATACTGCTCTTTTTTTTAGTGCGGCTTTACATTCTTCATTCATCCAGTACTTTTTTATTTGTTTTCGTCTCTTTTCCAGGGTTGCTTTCGTTGCCTCAGTCACCGTCTTTTCTATCTTTTCCCATTTTTCTTCAATGCCGTCTGTATTCAGGAACATATCACTACTATAAGCTTTGTCTATTCTTTTCTTGTAGTTGAGGGCTATTTCTTCTTTTCGTAGATCATTAACATTGTATCTAGTTTCTGCCCTCCTTTTTTGTGTCTGTTTAATCGTATCTGGGAATCTTAAAACAGCCTTTACCAAGAAGTGATCTGAATCAGCTTCCGCACCCCTACGTGTTTTCACATTGGTGATTAGCCAAGCATGTTCTTCCTTTATTAACAAGTGATCTATTTGATTTGTTTTATTTTGTCCCGGTATCGTCCATGTTCCCTTATGTATATCTCTTCTTCTAAAGTGTGTACTCATTATTTTCATATTCTGTTCTATTGCTAAAGATATCAACCTTACTCCATTGTCATTACTCGCCGTATGTTTACTTTCACCTCCTGTTATTGACTTATATATGTCTTCATTGCCTATCTTTGCATTTGCGTCTCCCATCAAAATTATCACGTCATTTTTTGGTATATCTTCTAGCGTTTTTTCCAGCTCTTCGTAGTACTGATCTTTCACTTCTTCTTCTTTTTCTTCTGTTGGAGCATGCATATTTACAATACTAATCATCTTATCTTCTGCCTTAATTCTTATGGAACATAGTCTGTCTGACTTTGGTTTGAAACATTTAACTTTATCTTGTAGCTTTTCGCTTATTAAGAATGCGACTCCATACCTTCTCATATCACTACCACTTGTAAATAGGATATAGTTTCCAACCCTTTGTATATCATTTCCTTTCAAGTGTGTTTCCTGTAACGCCACTACTTGCATACTATATTTATTGACCTCCATAATTAGATTATTCAAAGCACCCTCTTCATACAAACCCCTTACGTTCCACGTACCCAGATTTAGATACTCGGTTTTCGGTTTCACCTGGTATTTCCCTGTTTGGTTACTGTGTTCTTTATCTTTATTGGTATTTGCGTTTGCTCCTCTCGTGTCCCTATACAACTCCCTAGCCCTTATTGACATGCCAACATCTTTTTCCGTATACGTAGCCCTTTTCTTCGCCTGTTCAGTTCCCTTTTTCCACTCATTCTTGCCTAATTTTTTGTCTCATGCGTACCACTATTATATTCTACCTGTTTAACCAGGCCATTTTCTTCATCCCATTTCCAAAGCTGTCCCTCGACTATTAACTTCTTAAACCCAATCTTGACAGTTCTACCTTTGGCTCTTTCATCTTTTGCTACGTTTCTCAATTCGTTTTGAATTTTTCTCTCTTCCCTCGACATATCATCATTTATATACACAATCTCATTCTTGTAATTTTTTAATTTATATTTATTTCTCATAATTTCTATTTTCTCCTCTATTTTATAAAGTTCAACAAGACAAACCTTTTCACTGAGTCTCCTAGCTTGTTTTATTTCAACATTTACTTCTAAATTCTGTTTCAAAAAAATACCCATGTTCTCTTTTAAACTCTTTGCATCGTTTGTGTTCATTTTTAGCCCCTGTATAACTATATTCTTTCTTTTCTTCTCCTCTTCTAGAATATTTAATTTCTTTTTAATATCCTTTACCTCTTTTCTTAATTGATCATTTTCCATTTTCATGTTTTTATTTTCTTCTTTAATCACTTTCATCTCAGCTATAATTTTATCTTGTTTGTCTTCTATTTTGGTTATCTTCTCTGTTAAATCCGTTAGCATGTTTAACATTATATCCAACTTATTACTCTCGCTTTTCATATTTTTTTCTGGTGTTCGTGCCATTTTCTTACTTCTTTGGAAAATATCAGATATTGGAAAAGCCTTGCGTTTTCCCTCATCAGCAGAATAGTCTTCACTGTCACCCATCTTATACAACTCTCCTTACACTTTGCTGTTTAACGTGTTGCCTATCCAGACGTCGTCGGCGGCTGAATTATAATATCGGTTGTATTCTTTCAGCTTATCAATAAAGACACTGCACTCAACTTTGAACCTTATGCTCCAATGCCCCTAACCTTTAAACAGTACTTTAAATTCAATTTACTCACGGTGGCTGTGGTATTTATTTATCTTCTCAATTACCTAAGATCTCCTGCCAATGTTTTCACTATCTAACTGTTTCTTGCACTTTTTCTTTACTCGATTCGGTCAATTTGACTTAGATATCGGAGTAAACATTTAACACATTAGCGCTCAAATCTTCACCATCTATATATATATATATATATATATATATATATATATATATATATATATATATATATATATATATATATATATATATATAGGGTCATTGATGGTCGATGGTAGATTAGACGTTTATGGAAAATGAGACATAGGATTAATCTGAAAATTCGGATATTGCCATAAATAGGCAAGACCTGTCTTTCTAAAATATTTTCATTTTGGCGGTGTTGCTGATTCTACTCAAAAGGAGTAACAACTTTTTTATTTTTAATGGGACACTCTGTATATTATTTTATTATTAGAATTCTAATTTCTTTATAATCATTTTTTCTTAATAGCTTCCTATACCTATCTATACCGGTTTTCGAGATAATACTTATTAATTTTTTTTCTTAGAAATATGGTACCACTAAAATTTTAATTTAGCTGCTATTTGAACCCATAGAAGGCTGAAATTTCGGGCACGATTTGCAAAAGGCTGGTATTTAATAGTTACCTAAATAAATTCATTTAATGCTATACAGGGCTGTTTAAAATTAATGATTTTAACGTGACACACAAAAAAGCCAAAACTTTAGTTTTTCAAATAGGACAGCCTGTAGATTATTTTGAATTCTGAAAGGCAATTAAATTTCCTCCAAATTGATGTAGCATGGTGGTACACCTAACTCGTCAAGTTTTCGAAATAATCGCAATAATGAATGAGAAACACATTATCTTGACATAATTTGTATTAGTTGATCATGCAACGCCATCTGATTTGACAATTGCTTAATTGTTTACTGTGTTTGACAGACGCCGAAGTTTTAAGGTTCATTTGCGATTTTTCACTTAATATATATATATATATATATATATATATATATATATATATATATATATATATATATATATATATATATATATATATATATATATATATATATATATATTTGGAAACAAGTTAAGATGGAGCGAAATAATTACTCAAATGAAGTTTTGACGACTGATATTTATTTTTCATGGACAATGTGACAAAACTGTAGCAAGGACATGCAAGAAATTCAATGAAGTGTATAATGAATTGCAACCAATGAACGAAAGAAAGGTTATGCGAATACAAAATAATTTTTTCAATTATTAGTTATCATTAGATTCTAAACATTTCACAATAAATTCTCAAAATATCCCCCATTGACTTCTAAGCACTTCAAAATCCGGCGATGTACACCATCAGTTGTCGCTCCATGTATTTCATTAGCATCTAGTTGGTTGATGCAATTAGTCACATGTTGATGTAGTCGCCTTCAGTGTTCACCGGTGTCTGGTATACCTTCTGTTTTAAAGTACACCAAAGGTAGAAATCGAGGGATGTAAGGTCGGGGGACTTTGCAGGCCAATCCCATGAGGCCAAACGCCTAAACCAGTGGTTATCAAATATCTGAAACAGCTCACGTGCTACCTCTTGTATGCAATGTGCGGGCGCTCCATCGAACTGGAACCAAGAAGTACGGAAATCTTCTATTGATAAATTTTCCAAAAAATTTGATACGACTTTCCTTAGAATGTGGAAGTACTGATTGCTATTTATTGGATCATCGTAAATGAAAAATCTTATTTGGTTGTCTTTTAAGGGGCAAAAAACATTAAAACTATTTTTTTCTTGAAAGCCTCTCTGCTTGACCATGCGTGGAATTTGATCGGCCCAATAATGTGGATTCCTTCTATTGATCATGCCTTCTCTCGAAAAATTGGCTTCGTCTGTCCATATGATTTTTCTCAAAAAGTTAGCATCCTCTTGAATGCGTATTAGGAGTGCTCACAATGTTGAATGCGAAATATATTTTTTTAATAATGTATAACCTTAAAAAACTTACAACAGCTATTTGGAAATTTTTCGTGTCAAAATTTTTTTATTCTTTTGAAGAATAAATATATGTTAATTTAGAATAAGTATTTGTTTGTTGATTTTACTGAACTAATCCTGTCTCATTTGCATGGTATACTGAATTAATACGGGTATTATTGTTATTATTATTATTATCAGAAAAAGATTACTTTCGAACAAATCTGTGACTTTTTGTATGTACCTATTGTATCATTTAATTGAATTAAACAATGAATACATCAAAAAATATTTCAAAAATTGGTGGCTTGTAAACAGGGGCCTCGCTTGCAAAGGTTATACAGCTTTGGTCAATTTTCCGCGGCGTTTTGCACGATTTTCTCCCTTAATTTAGTTAGCAACTCACTAGAGTCTGCTCCTGTATCAGTTCCAGCTTGTTCCAGAAAAAAAGGAGAATTATCCCCGCTTTGCCAGCCGACTTTTGAATACGGAATTTTTGGTTCGTGATGAACCGGAATGCTTCCGCACCTTTTGCTCTTTAGTCCCTAGATCATAGTGACAAAACAACCTAAAAAGTTTTAGGCATTTTGTTTGAAACGGTAGAACATTTCCTTTGATAGTGTCAAAAGAACGCGCACTAATCAGCGTTCAAGCATTTCTGAATCAATTTTGCCAAAAAGTTTCTCATTCCAAGGTCGTGTTAAAAATTTGAAACATACGTTTCATTGGTAATGCAATGTTTTTGCTTTAAGCTTTACTTGCAATTTTAAAAACAAAACATATTTATTTAGAAGGAGTCTAATTTTTTTCATGGCTATTGAAAAAGTATAATAGGTACCGCTTTGCCTTACTCTTTTTATTTATTATAAAATGACGCAATGAAGGTTGACAGTCTTTATTCAAATTAAATGCATTCTGCGTAATTAAAAAAATGCCATAACCGTACATTTAATTTGCGGCAGCAATGGCGCTTAACCTAATGAAGTCCTAAGTGTGACACCTTCGTGTAAGGTGATATCTGAAAAACAGGTTTATTATTTCTCGTAATGCATAGACACGCACTAAGTTGTTTATCATTTTTTATCTGTAATCAATTATTTATGCTAATTGAAAATGTTTCCTCTACCGAGTTGATAAATTCACTGGCACTACAACCTACTTCCATGTTTGAGAAAACATATTTTTAATTTTTAACTTTTATTAATGGTGCAACAACTGAAGTGTCATAATATTTGTATTTTCTGATTGTAAAATTATTTATTTTCTTTACATCAAAGAGTGCAGTAAGCAAACCAATTTATTTGGATAATTTTTCACACACACCACAGTTTACTAGCGATGTCGCTTTTTGTCGATGCCACAACTCTCTGTCTGCAGCAGTTTTTTCATTCCGCACTTCATCGATTGGAGAGGTATCTATTAGCTCTGGTATATTTTGGGGAGCAGGCAGATTGGTAACTTAGAGTTCCTTTCTCTCACATTTCCTTAACCCATTGTAGATGGGTCCAAAACGGGAGCCGAAACGTCCAGTTTTAGCAAGGACAAGTTCCAAACCGTGAACCAATTACTTCATGTTGGTCCACGTTAAGGATTAATACTTAATACCCATTTATTACAGTTATTCTTATTATAATATATATATATATATATATATATATATATATATATATATATATATATATATATATATATATATATATATATATATATATATATATATTGCTATGGTAATTTTAATGTACCAGAAATGCATCTAAATTTAGAAAAATAAAAAGAGAAAATCTTGGAAAATGTATGTAATTCTTAATACAGTATGTCTTGCCAAAGACAGGTTAAAAAGGGGGAATTTAAAAACAAAAGTCGATAAGCATGCAAGGGGCTAAGTATTCAAATCAAAATAAATAAAAATAAACACCTTAATGCATGATAATATAAAAAAATATCATATAAAATTAGAAATCAAAGCGTGCAACTTACATTAAAAAAACGTTTATTTTCCAAAGACTATACATTCAAAATTAAAATATTATATTTAATAAAGCAATAGACGAGATCACTGAAGCTAATTAAAATAAAAGACTAGCATTCCGTGGCTGAATCACGTCTCCATCTTGATATGTACGTTAAACGCAGCAAACAAATCGTCAGAGTGACCAACTTTGGTACTATAACAATAAAATTCAATTAATTTAGGAAGCAAATAGGATAAAATGTGTGGAAAATTACGAACACAACATGAATATAGAATGATATGAAGATATAGCAATCACAAATTATTGACATATTATAGATTACCTGTTATTTTGAGTTGCGATCCAGTACAATTATAACATAATAAGGAAAACTCCTTTCCACAGCAATTTTCATGATAAAAATTGACAGAAACCATAAATAGTAACTATATATATTGTGGACCATATCTGTGTGACGTCCATATAATCTGCAAATTGATAGTGCATGTCATTTCAAAATTTACATAATATGGCATTTCGGAATTTCCACAAAATTTGATAATACCTGTAAAATCAAAACAGATTTAATAATTTGAAGGCATTTGGTTGATTATATCATTATGAATCTCTAGAGTAACATAGTAGCAACGAAAATAAGGGAAAACGAAAGAAAATTGCAACTTTTAACAATTGTCGAACATCATGTTAGGAGAGGACGACGATAATATTTGATATTGTTTGTTGTTGTTTATTGTTTAATAGTGTATTAAACTGTATTTTAATTACTGTATATACTTATAATTATAGGTAAGTAGATTATTATAAACAATTTTAGACTGGAAATTGAAATGTCAACAGATAAAAGAATTACAAATTTCATGTATAGATTATAAGATTATTACTGAACCAAATCACATGTAAAATAGCTCTATGTAATCAGGAAATTGTCTAGAATATGTTTTTCATTATATAATTTGTGTATTATAAAGATTAGCGGTCAGTAATTTTCATATTTATGACAATTGTCAATTTTGCAAAATGTCAAGTTTGTCATACAAATTTAGAACATACGGTATAATGAAACCACATGTATGGGGTATCAAAATAAGCAGTTTTAAACAAGCTTTCTTTTAAAGTATAGCATGTTTGTCTAGCTGTAATATTTAAAAAAATCCTAAATAAGCAGGTGTAAAATTAACATGGCGGTAGGACGCTAATTCAATTTTTTTTCTGTTTTTATATAAAAGAAATGTCGAATTATTTAATCGAGGCAGTTGAATTTAAGTAGCCAAAGAGAGCACATCAGAATTTTAATTGATTTCCAGCATTTATTCTCAACAATGTTAGGTTATATTTTTAAAGGAAAATAATTAAATAAGGTTTACAAGTTTCAACTTACCTGTTTATTTCTGCGATCTTATTATTATAAATAATTATATTGGAACAAATATTATTTAATCAATTAATGGAAACTGGAGAATATATGGTAAAAAAAAAGAATTTTTGTTGGAATTTTATAAGTAAATATTAAATTAAAAAAACCACACTGTCAAGTGTCATTAGACTAGGCAAGAGATTCTTTTTTTATCTTTATCTGATCGAAAAAAGAATCAGAAAAAACGGAATTAGATCCAGAAACTATACACATAACCTAAATGTATGGTGGACAGAATAAATATTAGAACACATGGAGGCAAATACTTCAAGTGACATTTAAAGGTTGGTGAATGGAACTTATGTTATGTAGCTCAATAGCTATTAACAAAAATAATAATAATAATTTAATAAATAAATAAAAAGGACTGTACCTGCATAAAAATCGTGAGTACCCTTTCAAGGGAAGTTTAATTATTAAGAATTTGTAATATTAATAAGAGTTTTAATAGCTAAGCAATATTTCTTTTCCTAGTTAAAAAAAAACTGTTCTATTTTGTTTGTTATTTAAATTGTTTGTTAATAAATTATCCATTTGAATTTGAAATCCATTTAATTTATAAAAAAAAACTGAATCTCGTAATAAAGCTCATACAAATTTTATTAACAAAGTGGTGCATTTTTCGACTCATGAACCCAAGCTCTGGGATTTATTAATAATTTGTTAATATAAAAAGATTAAAACAAAAAAAACAATATATTTATACATTTTTATAAAGAGTCTCATGCAAAATTAACTAAAAGAAAATAAGGATTCCAAGGGCAACTGATATATATATATATATATATATATATATATATATATATATATATATATATATATATATATATATATATATATATATATATATATATATATATATATATATATATATACATACATATATATATATATATATATATATATATATATATATATATATATATATATATATATATATATTATTCTTTCATGTTTTTGTTTCTGGTTCATCGTTATTAACATCACAATCTCACTTTTGTTCAATGTTCCTGACATTTGCCCACTTCCATGTGCATCACCTACTTCTTGTTTCTGTTGTTCCATCCCTCCGGATGTTGTTCTGTCATTTTCAATTATTTAGGCATGTTTATTCATTTTATTAGGTATATATTTATGGATTACAAATTCTTTTAATTATTCCCCTTTTATCTTTCGGGGCGTATATATATGCCACTTTTATTTTTCGTAACCCTATGTTGACTGCGACAATTTATTATAATCTTCCCCGTTGTTTCAGGTTAGGAGATTTTATTTTTAAATTGTTAATTTTTGGTGAATTTTCTTTTAAAAATTCACTAATTGGGAGATCCTGACTTTTGAATTTCGAAAAAATTTCTTCAAATGAGCGTCAAATGGCCCCCTAGAACACATATCGGGAGTCAGGTCAGGTCAGGTCAGGTCAGGTCAGGTCAGGTCAGGTCAGGTCAGGTCAGGTCAGGTCAGGTCAGGTCAGGTCAGGTCAGGTCAGGTCAGGTCAGGTCAGGTCAGGTCAGGTCAGGTCAGGTCAGGTCAGGTCAGGTCAGGTCAGGTCAGGTCAGGTCAGGTCAGGTCAGGTCAGGTCAGGTCAGGTCAGGTCAGGTCAGGTCAGGTCAGGTCAGGTCAGGTCAGGTCAGGTCAGGTCAGGTCAGGTCAGGTCAGGTCAGGTCAGGTCAGGTCAGGTCAGGTCAGGTCAGGTCAGGTCAGGTCAGGTCAGGTCAGGTCAGGTCAGGTCAGGTCAGGTCAGGTCAGGTCAGGTCAGGTCAGGTCAGGTCAGGTCAGGTCAGGTCAGGTCAGGTCAGGTCAGGTCAGGTCAGGTCAGGTCAGGTCAGGTCAGGTCAGGTCACGTCAGGTCAGGTCACGTCAGGTCAGGTCACGTCAGGTCAGGTCAGGTCAGGTCAGGTCAGGTCAGGTCAGGTCAGGTCAGGTCAGGTCAGGTCAGGTCAGGTCAGGTCAGGTCAGGTCAGGTCAGGTCAGGTCAGGTCAGGTCAGGTCAGGTCAGGTCAGGTCAGGTCAGGTCAGGTCAGGTCAGGTCAGGTCAGGTCAGGTCAGGTCAGGTCAGGTCAGGTCAGGTCAGGTCAGGTCAGGTCAGGTCAGGTCAGGTCAGGTCAGGTCAGGTCAGGTCAGGTCAGGTCAGGTCAGGTCAGGTCAGGTCAGGTCAGGTCAGGTCAGGTCAGGTCAGGTCAGGTCAGGTCATCACAGGTTCGTTAGTCAGGAAAATCAGTATAGTTTTTCCCGGAAAATTTGTGTGTTCTTCCGCAAAAAAATTATTTCTCCGGAAAAGTTATGGCAACCTGATTTCGTTCCCACGTTTACGTCATAAAAGGTGAGCCATGTACAAAAATTTAGATCCGTAAGTTAAAAGAGAAAAAAGTTATAGGCATTTAAAGAAAACATTTGGGATTTTCCTTTTAAAACGTCAAAGTCGCGATTTGAAACGTCAAAATTGGCGATATTTAGGCAAAGAACCTGTAACGAATACACGTTACGTAAAGAAAAAAATGTAGCAAGAAGAGTATTTCGCAAACCCTTAAGTTTCTGCTTCAACCGGGATTATCTTTCATTTTACTAAAATATTTCCAGAAAATTCATTTCAAATAGACCCTTTCTCTAGTGCTTTGGCAGTAGTTTTAGTTATGGAGTTTATCCTTTAATGGTATATAATTTTTATGGAATTTCCGTAAAAAAAATCGCTCAGGCGACCGCAACTTTTAAATTTTAACAATATTGAGTGCGACCTAGGCCCCCTAGACCCCATACCCGAGGCTAGTTTCAGTTTTTATCCATTTGTATCTATACAGGGTAATACAGAGCATTTTTATGGTAAAGCTCTCTATATATCCGTTATTATATAAGATACGAGAAAATTTTTGATATAATAGTGTGTCTTGAGCTGCATCTTATAAAATTATTTTTAGAATAACAGGCTGGCCCATAAGTCGTTGGTGATACAATTTTTTTTTTTTTGGTGAATCGAACACGCCTTATATTATCGCATTTTTGCATTCTCCATCGAAATATATGCATGTTTGTATGAAAAGAACTTCTGGAACCAGCAAATGCATTATGGTAGTGAACTTTCATTAACTGCTTAAAATTTCAATATCTCAAATTGCTATTAACTTAAGTTTCGAATATGTTTCTACATTTTCAACCAATAAAGTTATTCTGATGAAATATTGCACATTGTTTCTACTATGTAACCAAATTTGATGCATGCTTTCATTAAAAAGTTACATATTAGCTAATAAAAAATACAGAACAAAATTGTTGTCGGATTTTCGTGGAAAAAAATTGTTTGCAAATTTTCTATAAAAATCTGTTTTGTAAGTTCTGTCTTTTTGTGGATAATCATATATCGGTAGGTGGGTAAATAGCTTGGAGAAGTACGTTGGCCAGGAAAATCGGACCAGTTTGTCGGGAACATTTCAAATTTTATTTTAGCAAAATTTTTTTCTTTTCAAACAATAAACAAATTTTGATGGAACATGGTAAATTGCTTCTACTATATAGGTTATACTGGTAAGCAAATTTGATGCCTGCTTTCAAACATTTCAAATTTTATTTTAGCAAAATTTTTTTCTTTTCAAACAATAAACAAATTTTGATGGAACATGGTAAATTGCTTCTACTATATAGGTTATACTGGTAAGCAAATTTGATGCCTGCTTTCATTACAAAAATACACATTTGTATTAAAAATATTTTTATGAAAATTCTCTATCATAACCCACTTGCTCAATCCAGACTTTTTGTTAATTTATAGTTTATATAATAATGCGACTTGCTTGTTCCTTTATATATATATATATATATATATATATATATATATATATATATATATATATATATATATATATATATATATATATATATATATACATTACGTCTCTAAATGCGAAGGAAAAACTTCTTTATTTTCAGTTTTACAGGCGTATTTCTCATAAAAATTTTGTTTGTTTGAAAATGCCTTATATAATTCTGGATTTCTGTGGCAACTCTTTTTAACAAGAAGCTGTTAAAACCTCAGCTATAAACTAACGGTCCAAGAACGTGAATATTATGTGTGTAATGTGACATAGTTGTCAACCAAACTTTTTTGACAGCAAGTTAGATTATCATTTTTAAGCAGAAGGGTTTGTTTGAGTTTTTTACCCACCACTAAAGATAAATTTGTTTGAAATAATAATATTATTGTCTTTTTTCTCTCTCAGGGCTCGTCCGCGGCTTTGCCGCCCCGATAGCATTGCAACCTTTGGCTTCTTGTGCATGCCCTTAGTCTTTTTACTCCATCAATTCCAAAATCACTGTGCCTTGAACTAGTCTGCACAGCGATTGGTAGGGTGAAGTTTTATAATGCTCTGTCTCTGGTCTAGATTGAATGTAGGTCAGTTATCTTTTGCGGTCCAGAGCACAAGATGTGCTGAGCTGATTCCTCCCACTCGCCGCAGGGTCTGAATGCCTGGTCCCACTCAAACCGCTCCATTTTAATATTATTGGCTAACACATTCGTTTCGCTTGCTCACAGAGTTCGTAAATCATCATTTTTCGGGAAAATGGACTGGGCATGAATTTTTTCCCCACCATTAAACTTAGCTTTGTTTTGAATAATATTATTGTCTTACACATTCCTTTCGCTTGCGCACAGAGTTCTTGCACCATCATTTTTCGGGAAAATATACTGGGAAATATTATGGTCCAACTTACTGGGCAAGGCAATAACCAGATATAACTCCCATCAATTTTCTCTGAGAATACTTAAAAAATAAACTTACGCAAAATTTACATTAAACATTTTAGACGATTAATTAGAGACTTTTTTGAGTACACTTGGAGAACCCAACTCACCACAACACATATTTCAAAGACCTTACTGACGCCAGCGTCATCAGAGGATGAAAAATTAGAATTTTTATCCTCTGATGACGCTGACGTTGTCAGCGAAACGATCGTAAAGTCTTTGAAATATGTGTTGTGGTGATTTGCGTTCTCCAAGTGTACTTATCAGTGCTCATCACAGGTTCCAGTTTTCACATAGTAGAGACGTTTTACTGAATTGAATTTGGTGGTAATGCAAAAAATTTGATAACTTAGAATTAGATGAGAATTCGCTACCATAACGCAATTTATGCGTCCGGACTTTTTATAGCCTCATAGAACTAAGCTCTCTTATATTCAATACGGCTTATTTAACAGCTGATTAAATGTTCATTGTAGGTTGTATTATTTTAAATTAAGTACAATGAAGTTTTATTGCAATTATAAATTTGTTTACATTGAAACCGAGACCACTTATACATCGAGCAGGGCTGTGCTAAACATGATAGAAACATTATTGCTTCAGAAAATTATGACGCAGCAGGTGCGTTATGGTAGCAAATCCTAACAAAACGAGTTTCCTAATAAAATAGTTAATTGAACAGTTACTAAAAATTTAAGAAGATACATTTTTTTAACTGAACTTTTATTTGAAAAACCTGGGTTGATTAGGCTGCCCAACAAACTATTCTACTCCACCAAAAATGTGAAGATACTTGCCAGGTTTGAACAAAATCGGTGAAATACTATTTGTATTTTCGTGGCCACACATCCTTTACATTATAATGTGTACCATGTACTCATGTATATCAGTTTTGAAGAAATAACGTCAAATATTTTTCTAGACATTACGGAAAATCCAAACCCAATTTATTACGTAAACAATAACCTATATCCTTTCTGGTTTTGGCCAAGTGTGCTGTTTTTAGTGAATTTTCTTTTAAAAAATTCACTAATGAGGAGATCCCGACTTTTGAATTTTGAAAAAATTTCTTCAAATGAGCGCTAATTAGGCCCCCCAGAACACATATCCGGGGTCAGTTTCAATTTTTATATGTTTATATATATATATATATATATATATATATATATATATATATATATATATATATATATATATATATATATATATATATATATATATATAGGTATCACACCGATAACCCAAAACATAATGGGCCGATTTTGATTAAATTTGGTGAATAAATTCCTTTTGCAAATGGCTTGGATACGTTCGTTATCCAGGAAAATCTGCTCAGGTTTTCCCGGAAAATTTTGTGTTTTCTTTCTAAAAAAATTTATAACTCCGGAATTAACAAAGTAAGGGCAACCAAATTTCATACGCGGGTTTATATCCTTATAGGTAAGCCACCTACCAAAATTCAGCTATGTAGGTCAAAAGACAAAAAGTTATAGGCATTTAAAGAAAAATAAATTGGGATTTTCCTCAAAACGTCAAACTTGCGATTTAAAACGTCAAAATCGCCAACATTTAGGCAAATAACTTAAATCTAATACGGGCTATGGAAATCAAATGTCTCAAGAAGAATGTTTTACAACCCCTGAAGTCTTAGTTTCAACCGTCATTGTCCTTCATTTTACTAAAATATTTCAAGAAAATTCATTTCAAATAGACCCTTTCTCTGATGCTTGCTCTCTTAGCTATAGAGTTTATCGTTTAATGGTATATAATTTTTGTCGAATTTTCGTAAAAAATCAATAAAGCTCAATATATCCGTTATTATACAAGATATGAAAAAAATTAGTATATATTAATTATAGGGTGTCTTGAGCTACATCTTAAAAAAATGGTTCTACAGTCACAGGCTAGCTGGCCCATAAGTCGTTGGTGATACAAATGTTCTTTTTTTTTTTTAATCAAACACGCCTTATGTTCTTGCATTTTTGCATTTTCCATCGAAATATAATGCATGTTTGTAAGAAAAGAAATTATGGATGCAGCAAGTGCGTTATGGTAGCTAATTTTGATCAAATGCTTCATATTTGAATAGCCCAATTTGCTATTAACCTACAAGGTTGACCAAGAAACGAGTCTTTCCGGGAACACTTTAAGTTTACTTTTGGAAATTTTTGTACATTTTCACACAATAAAGTTATTTTTATGAAACATGGTACATTGTTTTTACTATATAGGTTATACTGGTAACCAAAATTGATGCCTGCTTTCTTAAAAAGAAAACACACATATTTGGAATAAAAACATTTTAATGAAAATTCACTACCATAACGCACTTGCTGCGTCCAGAGTTTTAAATAATTGAGAACACTCAACACAGGCCTATTTGTCAAATAGAAATGCAGGAGCTACATATTTATACTTATTAATAATACTATTAGGTACACTGTATAATTTTGCTCCATAAGTAATAATAATAATAATAATAATAATAATAATAATAATAATAATAATAATAATAATAATAATAATAATAATAATAATAATAATAATAATAATAATAATAATAATAGAATATACCAATATACCTAGAAAAGTTAGTTTTGATTAATAACTTTTCAAAATAGGCCGATTTTATGCCATCTTTAAAAAATACTCAAAAGCGAATGAAAATAAATATATAATATACTATTTTCTTTTTCTTTTAGTGAATTTTCTCAACTTGCCTCTCTCAAAATTTCTTCAAGTAAGCGCGAATTGGGACCCCTAGTATACATAGCCATGGTCAGTTTGAATTTTTATGTTTACACAAGAGGGTGGAAGATATTGTCATGCAGATATTTCAGGGAGTGATAGTACTCTGCAAAATAGGAAAAAAATGCTAACAGACCCATCATCAAAAACGCACCATTTTTTATATACAGGGTGACAAATTTTCAATTTTTGTATCATTGTTTTCGTTTTTATCTCAATGCCTTGAGATCAATTTTTCAAATTTGGCACTAGTATTTTTCAAGATCCTCTATAATAAAATGTCCAAATCGTTGGTGGTCATATACAGGGTCTTATGCTTTCTTGAGTCATGTACTATTTTATGCTCCGCAACTTTTTTTTCAAGAAATTTGAATTGTTTCTTCAGTTCTTGAGCTTTTTGGTCCCTTGCATTATTCTCATATCTTTCACCGTTTTCGATTAATCTGAAAAAATAGCTATAGATGCAATTTAGGAACGTAAAGGAAGTAAGGGAAAACAATAATCAACCATTATAGTAATCAACTATCTGAAGCAATTCTTAACATTGAATCAAATTTAATAAATTAAAAGTATCTAATTGAAACAAAAACTTTAAAAAGGGTCAAAAATATCCTCCTCTTGCTAAGATGCAAGATTCCACTCTTTGCCTCATAGACTGATGGACTCTTTCAAAAATTCCAGAAGTATTGTAAATGATGTCGCATGAAGCCACTATTCTCTTTCACAATTACTCACATGTTTCAATTGGGTTCTTATACACCAAGGATTTCAGGTGTCCCCGTAAAAAAAGTCTATTCAGGCAATGTTGATTCAGGAACACCCCCGCCTTCAGACTGAAATGGGCACATATATATATATATATATATATATATATATATATATATATATATATATATATATATATATATATATATATATATATATAATAGAGAATCGCACACTGTCCCATATTTGCAAGACAAAGCAAACATACTTTTTTTAAACGGAACACCTGTATAATACTTAATTTTAAAGCCTCTTTTTTAATTTTGAGTCTAATTTGTAGAGGTATATTTTTAGCTACTGTGCTATGTTTTAAAGAGATTTCAAGTTTTCTAAAAAAAAATTCACCTGCAGCTTTTAAATGTGGGTATTTTACCGATTATTAAACTTATGCCCAGTTTCACAAAGCTTGATTAAATATTTAACGGCCGGTTAGTTAATCAAGGATTAATACAACCAATCACAGCTTCAAAATATTTAGTTGTCATGGCAATAACCCGATTCACAACCTGTGATTGGTCGTCTTAATCCTTGATTAACTAACCGTCCGTTAAATATTTAATCGGGCTTTGTGAAACTGGGCATTAGAGAGTCCAATTTGGCATGTTGTTCGTCCATAGATGACGTCACATTGTTGTAATATAAACGATGTGTTTACTTATATAGGGTGTTCGTAAATAGCAATTAAAATTGGGCACATTCTAAGTCCGCAAACTCATTTTTTCAAATGGAACACCCTGTATTTTATGTTGTGGAAAGCAAGGCCTCATCTTTAGCTTCAACTTTTATTAGCTACTTAATATGTTAAAAATTGCTAGTTTTTATATTATTTACATTTATATTCACATACCATGATTCATGATTTATAAGAGCAATACGAGGTAAAATAGTAGGCCATAGGAGACTGACAGATTCCACATTGTTAATTAATCACTGCCAGTTTATTGTTGTCAATAGCTGCTAGTAAAGTTTTACTAAAAAGACAAAAATGAATTTTTCTTTAGAAGAATTAACCGATATGCTTTGGGTTTTGGGATAATGTTTCAGGAATTGCCTATTAGCTAATAGAGTGTATCACTACAAGTTTCCTGAACGAAGACAACTCACCAAGACCTAGACTAATGGAGAGGGTTAATATAACTGGTTCTGTTAAGTACCAGTCACACGAAAAAAAAACAATTAGCACTGAGGACAATGAATTGAATGTTTTGCTCACTACTTATGACGATCTTCATTTTGGCACCCGGGAGATAGCAAGCCGTCAGAACGTTAGTCGTGGGTCGGTAGAGAGGATTTTACACAAATACTAGATGCATCCATATCATATCCAGCTACACCAAGAGCTCCCTAATAACCATTATCATAGACGGATTGCATTTTGCCAGTGGGCACAGCAAAAAATACGGACGAGTAGATGCTTCTCAGGTACTATTTTATTTGGGGATGAAGCTACATTCCATAGAAACGAAACTGTAAATAGGCACAACTTCCATTTCTATGCAACAAACAGTCCCCATATATCCAGTATGCGCAGTCAGACAAGATGGTCTTTAAATGTTTGGGGTGGCATTGTAGAATAAGAGTATGTAGTAGGACCACATTTTTTCGAGCGGACGTTAATGGGGCGATGTATCTATATTGTTTAGAAAATCACTTACCTGTATTACTAGAAGATATGCGATTAACTATACGTCAAAAAATGTGGTTCCTCCATGATGGTGCTCCAGCGCATCACACACGCCCCATTAAACATTGTCTTAATAAAAATTTTCCAGAGAGGTGGATTGTAAAAGGAGGACCAGTTGTATGGCCAGCGCGGCCACCAGATCTCAGCAAAATCGATATCCTCTTGTGGGGCCATGTCAAAAATTTGGTATACGCATCGCAGCCGTCTACTAAGGAAGAAATGAAAGGCAAGATCATAGAGACCTTCCGAAGCATCGATGTTAATGCTGAGACGAGTAACTCAATCATTTGAATATCGATTGCAGTCTTGCATTGACGTTTCGGAAGGTACGTTTGAGCAATTCCTGTAAGTAGGTAAATATTCGTATCTACTGTTTTATATTTGATTGTTTAACGCCCAAAAATTGTTGTGGCTTTCTTTTAAATTATTTTATATTCGATTGTGAAATTCTACAGCGTGAAATTCCTATAATAAATGTTTGTAATGTTTATAACTTGATGCATTGTTTTTTTATTCAGAAACGAAGGTTTATATGAAACTTAATTATTTATTAATATTTTTCACTTCATAAATCTCTTTTTATTTCTCAATGGCCTACTATTTTACTTCGTATTGCTAATAAATCATGATATGTGAATATAAATGTAAATAATATAAAAATTAGCAGCTTCCAGCATATTGAGTACGCAACAAAAGTTGAAGCTAAATACGAGACCTTGCTTTTCAGAATATAAAATATAGGGTGTTCCATTTGAATAAAAATGAGTTTTCGGACTTAGAATGTGCCCAACTTTAATCGCTATTTACACTTTGTATAAGTAAACACATCGTTCATATTACAACAATGTTATGTTATCTGTGGACGAAAAACCAAATTGGAGTCTTTAAGTTTAATAATCGGTAAAATAACGACATTTACAAGTTTCAGGGGAATTTTAATTTTTTTTGAACTCAAAATATCTTGAAAACAAAGCACTGTGGCTAAACATATACTTCTACAAATTATACTCAAAATTAAAAACAGAGGTCTAATAATTAAGAAATATACAGGTACATTTAAAAAAAATTGCTTGCTTTTGCTGCAAATATGGGACATCCTGTATAATAACAAATAATTTTAGAACGTGCAGCCTGTGATTCTTTATAATTTTTCTGATTAATTTTTTTAAATTGTGAATAATAACGGAAAAATGAGCTTTACCGCAAAAATTTACCACCTGTATACACAAATATATATATATATATATATTTATATATATATATATATATATATATATATATATATATATATATATATATATACTTTTACCTAAGAATTATTCATTTTTTTGTCTTCTCTCGCCGAGCAAACTTCTTATACATTTGTCTATGAATATGTTGAATAATCATAGAGACATCACACATCCTGGTTTGACACCCTGTTCAGTTCTAAAATAGTCACTGGTCATTCCATTAGTCCCACACATGCTCTACTGCCATCATATAGGGATTTAATATCTCTGATTTGGCGATCATCTACACCATATTATTTTAAAATACTCTACAGCTTCTGCCTCTCTACAATATGATTCGCTTTTTCCAAGTCTATAAACGTGCAATATACTTTATTTCCAAAATTCGAACGTTTCTCAACCGCCAGCCGAAGTGAGAAGAGTTGGTCATTACAACCTATTCCTGTCATGAACGTCTTTCCCTGAGTCAACTGTCTCAGTCGATCGATCAATTGTCTTCCAAGTAGCACAGCCAAAACACTCAACAAACTTATCGCTCGGTAATTGGTTTATTCCCTCTTGCTTCCTTCATCTTTATACAAGGCTACCATGATAGCGTCCTTCCACTCTACTGGTACCCGACCTACATTTATACATACAATAAACAGCTCACATAACCACACAGCCGAATTCAGGCACCCATAGTTTAACACATCTCCATTAATTTTGTCTAGATTTTTTATATAGTATTATATAAAGTCGTATACTGAAGAACCAACCAGTAGTAGATTATTTATCATCAGTAATAAACGAGATAATAAAAGGCAAAATCCTATTCAGATTCAGCAACAAATTTAACTTTCTAATTTGATATAATTTATATTCTATATCTGTACGCAATCGATTATGTAATCGTTGCGCGTAGAATTTAACTGCGTCAATTTAGCAACGCATTTTAAATATGACAATAATAAAATATATATTCTATCGACAACAAGGATATTAGGTATATAATCTGTATATAACCGAATTCAAATTCAAAACAATTTCAAAACAGCATTTAACATGTATTTGAAATACAATAGTTTTTTTAATAGAACTTGACTGCATATTAATATTTATGTGATTGATCTGCATTGTACATTATATTCTTCTCGTTTGTCAAAGTTTTGAATTATTTATTGTCAAATCTTGGAGCAAAATGTTCATATAAACAGGGTAATTTAAGGTTACCGCAAGTTTGACCTTTGCAGAAAACTAATATGGCTATCATCACCGTGTAAAGGTGATGGCGGATTGTCGTCGCATCCATGACTCTCTGTCTATAGCACTTCTCTTTTTTTCCGGGCATCGACAGCTAGTGATTAGCCCTATTCCTGATAGCTGTTCACTAGTCATTTATCTACTACCATCAGTTATATCATTTATATTACAACATATTTTCTTATAATAATTGAAGGGCTTAGAAGCAAAAGCGCATAAGTGTTTAATATGAAAATATTCAGGAGAGCTTATCTTTAATAACTAGTACATCTAGAAAAGGAGGTGGGTAACTTTTATTGAATCAAATTGACAGTTTAGTCTTTTAATAAAATCGTGTACCTTGCATATATTGGTGTTAAACAGTGCGAAAATATCGTCCACATAACGAAAACATCATCTAGGAAAATACTCATTTTCATATTCTAAATCCGTCTGAAATCTACTCATGAAAAGGTCTGCAGTGAATGGAGACAGAGCCCATTGCCGTGCTTTCGGTTTCCTAAAAACAAAACTCATTGTTAAATTGAAAAATATTCTGTTCTATACAAAGGCCTGTTAAAGTTAAATATTCTTTGCAAACCTCGTCACTTATGTTGTTTAATTTTAACAACTGTTCTAAATACGTTAGCGTTTGTGTTGTGGGCACGCTAGGAAATAAAGGTGCTACAGCAAATGATACCAAATTTCTCCTTCCACCAACTTAACATTTTTAACTTTATTAATGAATTTAAATGAATTTGACACTGAATAACTTTTTTGTTTGATAAGCAAGCTTTTAAACTTATTTGACAGCCACTTTGCTAGATTATTTGTGGCCGGAATTTCATAAAAAATTAAATATCGTCTCTCGTTCCTCTTGATTTATTTTCTTACAATCGTACCCGTATTCACTGTCTCATTTTCCGCTTTTTTACCACTTTTCCTTTCCTTGTTTTATATTCTCTGTCACTTACTATCGCTTGCTGATTTTTTCTATGTTACATTCTTTTGATGTCAAATTTCCAAGGTAAAAAAGAACAGAACAAGGCTATACTCCAGACTCCATTTATTTAGCAAAAGCGCTACGCGTTTCGGCCCATATATCTGGCCATCTTCAGGGGCTTCGTTCTGTTTTTATAACAGGAACTGAACTTTACAAGAAATCTATCATAGTGGCTGTTTTCATCGACTGTCGCTTTTGTTTCCTTGCACTATATGGGTGAAGGCAGAATTAGAAGCATTAAAACCTCAAAAGGAAGGAAACTATAACTATAGACAGTGTATAACAGTGGCTCCAAAATGCTACCCTAAGGTACCCCTTTTTTCCCTCAGGGCTCGTCCGCGACTTCGCCGCCCCGAGGTACCCCTTGTTACAAGAAGCAGTCCCGAAGTAACTCAGTTACATAAAACCCTCTGAAACCGACCTCTCAAAAAGTACCAAACCAAAGAAACAGAATTGCCTGTAAAATTAAGTTGCCCTAGAATTGACAAAAGTATATCATGATGTATCATGTCAAACGCCTTTGAATAGTCCAAAAGAACCAGGACCGCGACTCCATCCAAGGCTCTAAGTATATCACCCGTCCCCTTAGCTGAACCGGTGGTGCAACCATATACAGGTCTAAATCCAGACTGCAAGAGTGGTATAAGCTTATGTCGATCTAGAAACTAAGTCATTTGAACCACAATTACCTTCTCAAGAATGTTCGACATCACCCGTAGCGTTTTACTTAGAGTTTTAATGAGAGATAGATGAGTTATTTTTCTTATATGTTAAACTAACTGGCAGCACAATAAATGTAAAGTTTCCTAGAGCCGCTACTATAAACTGGTGTGGGTGTTTTTAAGATTTAAAAGGCACTGCCAATTATTAAAATACAAATTTTGAAAAAGCCATGACGGTTACGGAGTCTAATCGATAAAATATTTTTTGTAAGTTACTTAACCTAAATTCCACACTTAAAAATATTTTCTTCCATTGGCATAAAAAAATTAATGGATGGATATTGATTATAATTAAGGAATGGTTTTTTTTTTGTCCCATACAGCTATGCCAGCGTACTAACTTCTAGCAAAATTGCATGAGCCATATTTAATTTATAACAAAACAACACGAATTCGAAGCTGAAAGTGCCGTATAACGCCCAAATTTTGTATTAGGTAACTTGATTAAATCGGCTTATTTTGGTCTAAGAAATATATGGTAGGGTTTGTAAATATATGTTAGAGACACCTGTATAAAAGAATATTTATAGATATATTTAATTGCAACCCTTAAATATTTTATCACAAACTTGTAAACAAAATTAATTATGAATATAAAGCAAATGTATAATTAACTTTTGTTGGGCTTTTTCTTGTCCTTGCCTTTTCCGCTAACGTCCTCTGTAGAATGTTTGGCTCTTAAACCAACACCAATTCTGAAACAAAAACATTAAGACATTTTTATTTGACAAAAAACTAAAAGCAAAAATCTAGGAATTATATATAGATAGAGTGGTAGATACGAGGACGTGATAAAAAAATATAATCCACGATAGAACCAAACGATATTTTAAAGTCAAAATATTTTATTGTTTAATTTAAAATATTTAAAACACCAAACGCCTGACGTCTCTAGACTTTAAAAAAAAATTTCTTACTTTGAAACCAACGCTTTCATAGATTTTCGTAACCCCAAGAGAGCACAATAGCTGTGTTTTTTGAATTTGGGGGGGGGGGCGTTGATGGAGCAAGGACGGATACGGTCTGTGTCGCCTTACAGGACAAGGGATTGCCTAGATCCCTTATAAGTTGGGTTTCGAGCATACTGGACGACAGGAGGAGCCGGTGATGTTTGGAAAGCCTTTGGCTTTAGTACGGGGAGATCAAATATCTAGGGGTGGTCTGGGCTCCCAATTATCATGGGGGTCGCAAATAGAACGAGTAGTGGGGAAGGGAGTAGCGACCATCTGGCAGTTGCGTCGTGTGATAGGGAGGACCTGGAGGACCTAATCCTCGGATCCTTCATTGGATTTACATTGCGATCGTCAGGCCGAGAAATCCTTAATGGGGCAGTAGTCTGGTGGTGTGGTGTGAACCAAACTGCTACCCGGAAGCTGGCCAAACTTCAAAGGTTGGCAAGTCTGGGTATCACCGGCGCTATGAAGACGACACCCTCAGGCTCGCTAGAGGTCTTGCTGATGCTGCCACCGCTTTCCATCTGTATCAGATGGGGGGCCATGGGCTCGCATCTCAGAATGCGATACTTTGGAAACTGGTACGGTGATGGAGCAATAACCAGACATGTAAAAGTTGCCAAGGAGGTGGAAAAGGAAATTCCAATTTCCACCATCAAGGTACGAAATGCAGAGAATTATATTAGGCTGACTAGGACATATACCCCCAGAATCCCCAGCAATGTCAATGGAGGGAAAATGAGGTTGCTTTCCAGCCTGCTAGCCTGGTCTATGTTACAGACAGATCACGGCTAGAGGAGCAGCACTCCTCCGGGGCGCGAATATACATCGATAGCCTAGGGGTGCGCGAGAGCTCTACACTGGGCGCATATACCACGGCATTAGAAACTGAAGTGTACGCTATTCTGGTTTTAGCTACTCGACAGGATGCGAGGATAAGCCCTCAGAAATGTGTATACATTTGCTTGGATAGTCAGGCGGCACTTCGGGCAGTCTACGCGTCCGGAGTTAGGTCGATGCTGGTTCAAAAGTGCACTGGATCAATTGCGTGATTATCCAGGACAAAGGACTAGCTTTCGAAATGAAATATTTGAGAAGAGTGACCATAAGGGACAACGCACAGAATGATGATATAAGGAAGGAGTTGGGTGTATAGTCAGTAGTAGAATGTATAGATAAGAAAAGCTCTGAACGCAGCAAGTGCGTTATGGAAATGAATTTTCATAAACGAGTTTTGAATAGCAAATATGTCTGTCTAATGCAAGCAGGCATCAATTGGTTACCGGTAAAATGTATATAATAGAAACAATGTATCATATTTTATCAAAATAACTTATTGCCTGAAAATGTACACAAATTTTTCGAAAATAAACTTTAAATGTTTCCGAGAAAACTGGTTTCCTACACAACGAACCTTAGGTTAATAGCACATTGAGTGATGGAAATTTGAAACATTTAATGAAAATTCGCTATCAAAGCGACTTACTGCGTCATGATTTTTTTCTTACAAATATGCATCATATTTCGATAAAAAATGTAAAAATGAAGTTATATAAGGGATGTTCAGAAAAAAAATTGTAGGTATCACCAACGACTTATGGGCCAGCCTGTGATTGTCAAAATAATTTTAGAAGATGCAGCTCTTGACACCCTATAATTACCGTATACAATTTTTTCTCGTATCTTGTAAAATAGCAATTATATTGAGCATTACCTTAGAAATGTGTCACCTGTATATGTATATGTAAACAGATAAAAACTGAAAATAAACCTGGATATGGAATCTAGGTGGCCTAATTTGCACTCATTTGAAGAAATATTTTTTAAATGTAAAAGTCGCGGGCTCCTCATTAACGAATATTTTCTACGAAACTTAGCTGAATATTATAGATCGTTAAACCATAAATATATATATATATATATATATATATATATATATATATATATATATATATATATATATATATATATATATATATATATATATATATATATATATATATATATATATATATATATATATATATATAAATAATGTGACACACTTAAGATGATGCACGCCTGTATTTTCTTTATTTTTAGAGATAGCGATTTCATTTTTTCTGCAGACGTAAAACGTCATTAGGCTGTTTGAATAGCCTACCCACTTCAAATGCCAGATGTCAACCCAGTCTACTATGATTTCAGGAATAGGACCGGTTATCAATATTTCGCGATGCGTTAGAGGTATGAAAAAACTTATTCTAAAAAGTTATTCAAAATTTGATTTTAACTGCAGATACCGAGTTTCAAGTCAAAATTCGAATTTTTACCTTTTTGTAAATTTTGAGACAGTCCAAATTTTTCATAAGATTTTAACAGGTAGATTGCAATGGAAACAAATTAGCACATTAACTGTGAGTCTGTCAGCAAAATGCCTGTTGAACGTCACTGTGTAAGAGAAAAAATTGAATTAATAAGATTGTTTGGTGATGGTGTTCGAAATAGCAAGAGAAGCTGCTGATGAATTCAATCGGAGACATTCACAGAGAAATCCAATTAGGCGCGGAACTGCAGCAGCTCTGAATGCACGATTTTCTCAAACGGGAAGTGTGGTGAACAATATTTCGGCTGTTAGAAATCGAACAAGTAGTGATGATAGCATAATCTTGGCTTCAACTCAAGCCAATCCCCAGATGAGTTTACGTCAAAGGGCTGTTGCATTGGATGTAAATAGATAAAAAATCAGAAGATGCCTTGTGCGTCATAAAATAAAGCCTTTCATGCCAAAGTTTCTGCACTCGTTGAGAGAAGGTGATGAGCTCAAACGATTCAATTATTGCCTTTGGGCCCAAGGTAACTTTCTGAATGATGTTGAAATTTTATTTACGGACGAGGCAACATTCACTACCAATGGAATAGTATTTGCCCAAAATTCCAGATATTGGTCTGCTGAAAACCCTCACTGGGTTATCAGTTGTAAAGCCCAGTATTCACAAAAAGTTAATACGTGGTGTGGAATTTAAGGGGATACAATAATTGGTCCTTCTTTTTGAAAACACCTTGAACGCAGATCAATTGCTTCATTTTTTTAAAAATGAATTATGGAACTGTATCGAAGGTTTGCGTATCAACGTGCGAAAAGATATGTATTTTTAATTAGACGGTGCATCCATTCACAACTCTCAGGTAGTCAGAAATTGGCTAAATATACATTTTCCATCAAGATGGATTGGCAGGAATAGTCCTTATGAACAGTGGTCTCCTCGATCTCCTGAGATTACGCCACTAGACTTTTATTTTTGGGGTTCTGTTAAGAATAAGGTGTACAAAGAAGGCCTTAAAGTCGCGAGGAACTTTTCGAGAAAATAATGCAGGCTTGCCGTAAAATAAATATAGCAGAACTAAGAAAAGTTGCCAGCAATAATCGTAAACGGATCGAAAATGCATCAGGCTTGAAGGTGGGCTAGTTGAAGCAGACTACATTCAATAATTTTATATTCAATTTAATTGAACTTTTGTTAGAGTTTATGTGTAAGTTGAGTTGAATAAATCACGTACCATTGTTTTCTTTTGATATTGACGATGTTTGTTGCTTCCATGGAAATCTACCTGTTAAAATCTTATGGAAAATTTGGACTCTGTCTGAAAATTTACAAAAAAGCAAAAATTCGAATTTTGACTTGAAACTCGGCATCTGCAGTTAAAATTGAATTCTGAATAACTTCCTAAAGTAACTTTTTTGATATCTCTAACGCATCGCGAAATATATAGAACCGGCCCTATTCCTGAAATCATAGTAGGCTGGGTTGACATCTGACATTTGAAATAGGTAGGCTATTCAAACAGCCTAATGAAGTTTTACGTCTGTACAAAAAATGAAATCGCTATCTCTAGAAATAAACAAAATACAGGCGTGTCTTGATCTTAAGTGTGTCACACTATATATATATATATATATATATATATATATATATATATATATATATATATATATATATATATATATATATATATATATATAATAGAAATTAACCCTGGAGATGGGTTCTAGGGGGCGTAGTTCGCGGTCATTGGAAGACATTTCTTCAAAATTAAAAAGTCGGAGTCTCCTCAGTAACTTTTTTGAAAGAAAATTCACTAAAAGTCATTTGTGTACTAAAAAAGGTCTGTAAGCTAAAGGTTTAAAAGTTATAGGCATTTAAAGAAGAAAATATTAGGGTTTTCCTCAAAACGATTTGAAACGTCAAAAGTCAAGAACAGTGTTTTACAAGCCATTAAGCTTCAACCGTAATTTTCCTTCATTTTATTAAAATATTTCCAAAAAAGTTCCAGTAGCTTAAGTTAAGTTTATGGTTTAATGGACTATAATTTTTAGCTAGTTTTCGTGAAAAAAATGGGCTAATGAGGAGACTGCGATTTTTCATTGTGGAAAATATTTCTTTAAATGAGTGCAAACTAGGCCCCCTATAATCCATATTAGGGGTTAGTTTAAGTTTTTATCTGTTTACATACATACATATATATATATATATATATATATATATATATATATATATATATATATTATATATATATATATATATATATATATATATATATATATATATATATATATATATATATATATATATATATATATATATATATATATATATATATATATATATATATATATATATATATAGGGTGACGAATTTCTACAGTAAAGCTCAATATAAAATATGAGAAAAATTGCATACGTTAATTACAGGGTGTCTTGAGCTGACAATCACAGGTGGCCCATAAATATAATACATGTTTGTAAGAAGTAAATTCGATACGCATTAAATGCTTCACATTTCCATTACTCAACTTGCTATTTTCCTCTACCAGAAAACCAGTTTTTTTTCGAGAATATTTTAAGTTTATTTTCGGAAAATTTTTGTACATGTTCAAACAGTAAAGTTGTTTTGTTGAAATCTGGTATATTGTTTCTGCTGTAAACTACTACTATACTGGTAACCAAATTTGAGGCCTGCTTTCTTAAAAAAAAAGACATAAAACGTAGAGTCGTCGGTCCTGTGTCCATGAGATGTTGGGCACCTTAAAGATCCATACTACCCTCCTTACAGAAAGGCAAGGTTTCGGCAACATGAGATGAAACTGCTCCCTGGCGTCGGTGATTGACCATAGTCGCGGAAATAGACCGACGTTAACTTACAAAAAACATATTTACTATTACAAACATTTTAATGAAAATTCACAACATAACGCACTTGCTGCGTTCAAACTTTTAATTTATTTTATACATTAAGGATTGAGAAGTAAACATTTTTTTGTAAGCTGCACACACTTAAACAAACCTGTTCCACTCATTTACTACTCCGGGATCTGTATTTTATTACGCTTACAAAATCCATACTATCAGGTTGATGAATGTTCTGACCATAAACGGATACATAATTTAGAGCCAACAGCAGAGGAATAATATTATTATGAAAGAACTGGATGGTTACAAGAATATACGATTATTATACTTTTCTGAAACGTGTCAGGCAAGTTCTTTGCGGAGGTGTTTTCTTTTTATTATAGCCTTCGGCCATCCTTGATATTGCCTAGCTGTTTATTTCGATACCTGAATTACAGCGATGTCAGGTTTCAACTGTGAAATAAAAGAAGCTGCGCAATGTAGTTTATGGAAAAGAGTACCAATGTAATGATTTATTTATTAGTTGCTGTTTTACTTCAAGTGGTGTACACAGTTTGAGCATCGGCGATTGCTTCTTATATCACGTGACGTTGCCTTACATGTATAATGTATGCACTGTTGAAATAAACAGTGGATTTCGAATTACATAACGCCACTTGGTTCCTACCGTGGCAATTCAAAAACGGTATGGAGCTGCAAGACTGCCCTCAATGAACTGGTCGGGATACCGGGTCATTTGGACCTGGATGACAATGTACCGACCGACGCTCTTGCCAGGTGGACTATACCGGACTAGAACCTGCACTGGGGATATCCTCATGCACAGCAAAACGCACCTTAAACACCTAGACAGATGGAAACACAGTCCAATGGCAAAATCTGCCAGGATTAGCACACTCTAAGACCTTGATAAATGGTCCTTCAGAGCTGAGGACTTCTAGAGTTAAACAGGCGACAACTGTATACAGCACAGGAAACCGGGTGGCGGTATGGAGAATCACGAAACAGCAAAGCACATGCTAACTTCCTGTTCTACAGCGGACAGGTAATTACCACGTGTTCTTTGGCAAGACCCAACTTGCACTAGCGGATCTGGTTTGACTTTCGCCAACAAAGATGACCGAACTGTGTAGGAGGCTGGACTTGTTGGATGAAATATGCAACCATTAGACGTGAGCTACAATAGACGTGGAGGTCGCAGTGGAGGGACCGTAATGACACAGCCACAATATAACCTAACCTAACCCACATAAATCGAAAAATCTGATGAGATAAGCAGTTATACTTGTTAGTTTGTCAACTGCCTTCCGAAATATATGGACTTAATTTGAAAATTTTTTGACAGCTCCGTTATGGATAAACTCCATGTATAAATACAAGCCCCCGAGCTCGGATGTAGGGCCCCAGAATAGTGGCACCTGACATTCTTATTTTTATTTGTCACATTATTAAATGAATCAAGTTGATTGTCTGCACGTTCTGTCCTTTGGAGAGGCGTAAAACTATCGGTTCAGTGTACCATGCAATGAGGGAACATTGGAACCTGTGAGGAGCCTGACAAGTACAATTTGGAGAACCCAATTCATCACACTACAGTTTTTAGACCTGACGATCGTTTCGCTAACTAAGTTGGCGACATCAGAGGGATGAATAAACTAATCGAATAAAAACTAGATCTCCTATTTATACGTTAGTTACCAAGCAGTTGCGAACAACGTCCTCCACGAACGTATACAGCCAGACTCCCATTGTTGAGTCTTAAATTCCTGTAATTAAAATTCCAAACCTGCTTCTGTAAAACTTTTCGTCGTTATCAAATATTCCTTTTAAGAAAAACACACTGATTATTAGGATAACAGTTCGAACAATGGACTACATAGAACCGGACCTACTCTATTCATCGAAACATTTTTGTTCAAATTTCAAGATATATACTTTCGTAAGCATCTAATTGCCGCAACTGCCAGACATTTTTTTTTATTATCTTGAGATTTTCTTTACCTACACTGGAATAATAATCATCATGAAATTATCTCTATAAATGTGTGTTTCATTCATTAAGTCATTATGCCTGGCTATGTTTAGGTAACAATTACAGTCATTTGAATAAATTGGAGAGGGGACGCATTTTGGGTATGCGGGAAGCCGGTTTTTCAATCAGACAAATTTCCGACCGCATTGGAAGAAGTGTGTCAACAGTGTTGGTTTAGGTGGTCTGAAGAAGAAATCCATAAACATCGTCATATATCCGGACGACCTCCAGCTACTTGAGCACAAGAAGATCGTCATTAGATGATTGCGGCTTTACAAGATAGAGTTTCCACAGCACGGTCGATTGAAATGCTTGGTTCGGAGCTTTAAAACAAAGAGTCTCTATGGCAACAATATATCGCAGATTACGCGCTTTTGGGTTTCGTTTGCATAGACCATTTTTATGTCTTCCACTGGCATACTTGATATAGTGCTGCTCTGCTTGAGTGGTGTAACGACAGATCGAAATGGGATGGTGACTGGACTCATGTTGTGTTCTCTGATGAGTACCGGTTCTGTTAGTGAGTCCAGGATGGTCGCAGAAGAGTAAAACGATTACGTGGAGACGCACAAATTTAGAATTTGCTTTGGAACGGCACACGGCCCTTATACGGGTGGTGATGGTATGAGGTGCGAGAACATTCGGTAGCAGGTCACATCCACTTTTTATTGACACAAATTTGAATGTAAATGATTACGTATGAAACGTACTGCAGCCTCCCATACCTACAAGGGTTAATTCACCCCCTTTTTAACAAGACATCGCACGTCCTCATAGAGCAAGAGTTACTAAAAGGTTCTTACAAGAAAACAACGTGATCTTGCTTCCATGGCCTTCGCACTTCCCAGACTTGTCACCAGTCTAACATGTGTGGGATATATATTGTTCCTAAACGTCAAAATGTTTGGGGTTGAAATCTTTGGGTGTGTTGAATAAAAATACTTTTTCTTTCCAAACAATTTCTTTATTCCTTTTCCCGACGCGTTTCGACCTTTTTAACCGGTCATCCTTAGGGGAATCTAGAATTTACAAAAGGCTTGTTAGAAAAACTGAGTTTTCCGGCAGAAGTAGCCTACCGGAAAACTCAGTTTTTCTGACAAGCCTTTTGTAAATTCTAGACTTTCCTGAGGATGACCGGTTAAAAGGGTCGAAACGCGTCGGTAAAATGAATAAAGAAATTCTTTGGAAAGAAAAAGCCTTTTTATTCAACACACCCAAGGATGTGTCGGATATGATTGGCAATCAGTTGGGTAATTGACCCCAATCACCAAATAACCTAGTTGACCTTCGTCACCGAATTCAAGAAGCCTGGGATGACATTTCTCAGGATACTATAAATCATTTGATTTCAAGTATGCTTCGAAGAGTTATCAAATGCATCAGAAACCGCGGCGGACCCACCCACAACTGTGTTATTTTTAAAAATTTTACTTTGAATTTTTTTTAAGTTTGACTAAACATACATTATGTTTAATTTTTATTAAAATTGATCAATTCTTACTGGGTGTTTGGACTTCTTTAAAAGTCATTATATAAGCTGTTTCAAAAAAATGTGTCTGAAAATGGAGGGTTCCTTGTCTCTTTGTAAGAACAAAAGTTCCTGTTAACTTCGATCTGAAAAGGCGCTGTTTTCAAGATACATTGTCATCAAGAAAACATGATAATTGTTTCCATGTGTCTTATAATAAAATGCATTTTTCGCAAAAACTGTTCACGTTAGAGCATTTGACGTAGAGTACCTTTTTTGTGTAGAAATCATTGGCGCTTTAAAATGGACTTTTAAAATGGTAAT
Organism: Tillus elongatus; assembly: GCA_964006375.1. Lineage (NCBI taxonomy): Eukaryota > Metazoa > Arthropoda > Insecta > Coleoptera > Cleridae > Tillus > Tillus elongatus. Next base: position 93,292,467 of record OZ023268.1, read on the forward strand.
TTCCCCAGTGCCGTAGAAATCAGGGACAAAAAACCTCACGCATCCCTAAAATCTCCCCCACTCCCACATCGAAACAATTGAATTGGCACTGAGAGAGTATGTAATAATAATGATAATCTGTGTACAAAATCTGATTTATGTGTCTCAAACGGATTCTGAGACATCTTCGAAAAAATAAATAAAAATATTTTCTTTGACACCTGTATCTCGAAAATGGCGCGTTTGCGGATCTAGGTTAATAGAAACATTTTTCTATTAGAAAGAGACAAGGAACCGCCTCCTTTACTTTCCGGCACATGTTTTGAAACACTGTATTTGTCAGTGCTGATGCCCATGCTTAGAGATGTGGACTAGGACATTTCTCAATGATGAGTACGGTGATATGCGTTATTTTTTTAACTGGCTTCTAGTGCCTGTTTTCTTCTGATATTTTAACAGAATTTATCAATTATTGGCATCACTGGCAAGCTACACAAGAATATTGCAGAGCCACCAGTTGCTGTTGCTATTGCTACCGCGTAAGCTACTGCTACTGCGTTGATAAACGCACACACATAAAACACACACTTTCCACACAAACATGTAGGCGCAGACATATATACTTACACACACAAGTAAAAACAATAAAGAAAATATATGTCTGTATATATGTAGCTGCATTTATACAGCAGCATGTGTGTAAAGGCAATTAGAACAACGACCCTAGTTGATATTTAAGTTTATACCGTGCAATGATACCAAGTATCAAATCAACCAATATCGCACGCTTATGTTTTAGATATTACTCTTTCATAATTATCAATGCCTTGGGTGATTTAATCCAGATTTCACAAATGAATCTATTATCCACTTAATAGTACTACTACTACCCGCTAACTCATCCCTATAAAGGGGTAGGCATATCACGAAAGCTATGCTATTTCCTAACCTAACAGTATTTGTCCATGCACTAGGACAGAAGTGCATGGATAAATACTATATTCGCTCTGTTCTCCTGGTAGATCTGTTGGTGGCAGCAGGTGGAGGAACTATGGAAGAAAGCTCCTCTGAGCAGTGCCCGTGCAGATATCTATAAACGAGAGAGAGGTCACCAACGGCACGTCGGTGGGCAAGGGATGTCAGCCTTTGAGTGAGGGTAGGGTCACCGATGAGACGTATAGCTCTCTTTTAAATGGAGTCCAGGATAGCGAGTATAGAAGCCGCAGCAGTATTCGAGGTTTGGTCTTATTTGTGAAGTATATAAAGTATATAGATTAGCTGGTGAAAAGTATTTGCGAGCCCGGAAGAGGAAACCTAATTTCTTAGCAGCCGCTTCTGCAATTGATGTGACATGTTGGTGCCAATTGAGATTTCGATCCACAGAGATGCCAACAAGTGAAAACGACTCATTACTTTGAATAACTTGGTTGTTTATTGTGATGGGTCTAGGGCTGGTCTATCTCTTATTAGAAAGAAAGCAAGACTGTAATTTGGTGGGGTTGAATTGTACAAGATTTCTACTTCCCCAGTCGAAAATTTTTTGGAGATCCACGGAGATAGAACCATCCATGAGTCTGCGATCCTCATCTAATTCGGCTAAAGAGACAAGCTTAGAATATTGTATATTTGAGTGGAGGGTGCTGTCGTCCGCGTAACTGTGAACTGGGTTGGATGTGCTAAAGAGGAGGTGATTGATGTGGAGAAAAAACAAAGTAGGGGCTAAAGCTGAACCTTGAGGAACTCCTGCATTAATTGGATACAGTTTAGAGGAATGGCCATCCACGACAACAGAAATACTCCGGTTGGAGAGGAAATTTGCTGTCCACGTACAGAGTTTTGGTGGTAGGCCAAAGGCCGGTAGTTTATTAAGCAGCGCTGCGTGCCAGACCTGGTCGAATGCTTTGGATATGTCTAGAGCGACAATCTGGGATTCGCCGTGTAGTTCCATAGACTTGTTCCAAGAATGGGTGACAAAGGAAAGGAGGTCGGCAGTTGATCTGCGCTGACGGAATCCATACTGCCTGTCGTGGAGTAGACTGTGTATTTCAAAAATTTTTAGTAATTCGGTGTTTATATACTTTTCCATCACTTTAGAGATGACTGAAAGGAGAGAAATGGGCCTGTAGTTGCTAGGAAGCGCTTTGGATCCTTTCTTGGGGATGGGTTGTACTCGAGCAGTTTTCCAGTTACTAGGGAATAAGCCTCTATTGTAAGATATCTGAAACAGACGAGTCAGGACACGAGCAAGTTCTGGTGCGCATTTTTTGAGAACAGTTGCTGTGATCTCGTCAAGGCCAGAAGCTTTCCTGGTATTAAGAGAAGAGAGCATCTTTCGTACCTTTTTAGTCTTGAAAATGATATCCGTCATTTTATGCGCGACATTGGGGACTGTTGGTGGTAGAACATTTGGAGGTGGGTTGAGACTAGAATTGCCGGCGAACAACGAGGCAAAAAGTTCAGCCTTGCCCAGGGCGGTAGAAACAATTTCATCCTCTGAGACAAGTGGTGGGAACGTGCTCTTGCAGAAATTATTCCCAATAGATTTAGCAAGAGTCCAGAAGGGTTTGCTGCCGCTGGAGCTTAAGAGGACTTTGTTTTTGATGTTGTTATTAAACGAGTTTTTTGCCTCAGAAAGAATGCGGACATAGCGGTTTCTTGCGTCGTTAAATGCTTGACGGTTTTCTTGACTGGGATTGTGTAGAAGCTTTTTGTGAGCTTTGACCTTTTCAAGTCTCGCCTTGTCACAGGATTTAGAGAACCAGGGCTTTTGAGTGGCTGCAGAGATTTTCTGTGTACGTGGAATAAATAATTCCATGCCAGTTTGGATAATTTTGGTGACGTTTTGTGAGATATCAGAGGGGTCAGGATGAGAGAAGCAGACAGACGCCCATGGAAATGAGGAAAAGTAATCTCGCATTTCGTCCCAGTTCGCGGAGTTGTATTGCCAAACGATACGTGGGAGTGATGACTGTGGTACCTCGGGTTGCATTGCGCAGGAAGCAGTGACCAGGGTAAACTGTTTAGTTTTATTATTCCGGTATGAAATTTCCACTCTGCATTGAAAACTGTAATATTAGACCATACATATGGGGTATCTCCGCATTAAGAAAAAAAATTGATCCATAAAATTGTGATGAAAAAATGTAGGGTTGCTGTTTTTAAAAAATGGATTAAGTGGTGGGGGTAAAATGGCGGGAGTTTAATTTTTTAACTATGATTATAAGATAATGTTCAACAAATTACTTCACGTGTCTCAGCGTTTTCCACAAAAACTATTTTTTGCTGAATAATGGATTTGATTTCATAAGTGTTCTTCACACTATATATATATATATATATATATATATATATATATATATATATATATATATATATATATATATATATATATATATATATATATATATATATATATATATATATATATATGAACGAAATTCACATGACACACGAACGTATATTCTTACAATAATTATAACTTTACTGACATATTTGTTCTGATTGTGGGGCTGTTCTGCTAATCACAACATCACGAGCGTTACGTAACGTATAATTATACAATTAATAATTGGTCTGTACCGCTCATACGGGGACCATGGTGGACCTGAAAAAGTCATTAATCATTACTATGCAATTACTTTTATTCTGAACTAGATAGAAATGTTATTTCGTTATTACATAAATCTACAATACAGTTCATTAATGGACATTTTTCAATATGCCTTTAATCAGAGGCTGACTTGACATTTCACGAAACTTTACCTTTAATTGGTTATTTTATCTTTTACGTGGAGAAAAACGTCCGGACGCAGCAAGTGTGTAATGGCAACAAAATTTTAAGGAGCACTTCAGAGTCTAGTAACCTAATTTTGTATTAACCTATCATTCAGAATAACCACATTCGTTTCGGACATGCGATTTTTTTGTCGCGAGGCACTCAAGTTTTGTTGGAAGAGCTGGTCTGACTGGACTGCCTACCGAACCCGTCCAAGAGATTTACCAGAGAACAGCACGTGACAAGTTTGATCAAAAACGGTTAATTATGTTAACTAACCTGACATTTTTCAACAACCTTTCGCCTTCTTTGGGACATAATCAACTTTCTTATTTCTTATGAGCGCCATATTAGATTTTTACATCATATGATTCCTGTTTTATTTATTCCTGTTGAGAAATAATATTTCACAATTGTGCTCAACTGTCAAACAGTGCAAAATCACCTTAATTTTTCTCTGACGTTGGCTGTCGAACTTCAAAATGTCAAAAAATATTTCTGCCATCGTTAATAACGTTATGATGGTAGGATGCCATTCAACGATAAATAGAAGCGTGATGTGTTAGGTATTTTTTATGCATCAAATCAAAACACTATCGGGTAACAGAAAGTTAAACGACAATCAATAACCTAGTAGCATTAAAAAGGAAAAGAAGAAAATAACAACAACTACAATAAATGTTCAAAACAAAAACTAGAAAATAGTAACAACAACAATAACTACAACAAATGTTCAAAACGCTGGCCGTTTTCATTGAGGCGTACTTATGCACGTTTGCTAGCATGTAGCACAGCTCTACCGACGATCCTCCTGGGAATTGTATTGAATGCATTGTGGAGTCTTGCTCTGAGTTCTCTCCATGTTTGCTGGGGGAACTTTGTTTTTTTACAGCACCCCCATAAAAATAATCAAGTGGATTCGAGTCTGAGGATCTAGCAGGGCGTTGCACTAATCACTCGTGTCTCATTCGTTCGAAAGTTATTGGGCCTATAACAAACAGACGTACAGGCCGACAGACAGAAAAATTCGTTCCAGAATCAAGTTTTATATATGCTTTGAAACTTTTTATGTCGTTTTAACCAAAAAAAATTTGGAAATTTCTGTCACCGATATTCCACCCCCACACATTCAACCCCTAATTTAATTTTAGCACAGAATACCAGATGTTTGATGAAATTAAAAGGTTTCTAATACATAATCCCTAAAACGTTATATTACTCGAAGTTTAAAGAAAAATGTCAATTTTCACCAAATCACCCCCCATTCATCCCCTATCCCCTGGAGCGATTTAACACAATAACAATCCGAACCGTTTGTTTGTCGGGTGCCAACTTTATACCAAATTTAAGGACGATATCTCAACTCGTTCTAAAGTTATCGTGGCTACAAACCGACATACAGACTTACAAACAAACAAAAATTCGTTCCCAAATCAAGTTTTCTACAAGTGTGTGTGTGTGCTTTGTTTCTTTAACGTCAGCCTATTTCCGCGACTATGGCCAATCACCGACGCCAGGGAGCAGTTTCACCTCACTATCCTGGAAATTTTGCCGAACCCCTGCCTTTCTGTAAGGAGGGTAGGGTTTTTTAACGTGCCCAACATCGCATGGACATGGGACCGACGGCTTTACGCCCCCTCCGAAGGGCGGAACGTGCAGACATTCAACTTGCTCAAATACAATGCCAGAACCTCGGTTGATGTTAATTTTACAGTTTGTACTGGAAAAGTGAAAGGAGTACCCTGGGATCGAACCCAGTACCCTTCGGTTCAGAGGCACCCGTTCTTACCCCTTAACCACCGAGGTTCTCAAGTTTTCTACATGTTTTGGCACTTTTTACCACGTTTAAGCGAAAAAAAATCTTAAGTTTTTGTCGCCGATGCCATACCCCCAGACTTGATGATGTGGAAGTAATATTACGATGTGGTTGTTGTCGTTTAGGGTACATTTCTAAATATGTCATGTCGTATTTTGATTTAATGGATAAAAAACACGTGACAGATCACGCTCCTCTTCATTATTGAACGGCATTTTAATATCACAACCCTATCACCGATGCCAGAAATATTTTTTGGCGTTTTAGAATTCCACAGCCAACGGCAGAGTCAAGTTAGCGTGATTTTGCATTGTACGACAATAGCGCCCACTTGTTTAAAATTATTTCTAGACATGTTGTATGTTGTTGAATTTAGAAAGAAACGGAATAATGTGATGTGTGAGAGGTGAAACTCGAAAACCGGCGATTCTTTGAAGGACAGTTGCAGGAAGTTGATTTTCTTTACAGGATATTGAAGAGCACAAAATTTAGCAACTTGGCAGGAGTTAAACTTACCCTCTATTCCTCTATTTTCGATAATAAGCAAAATTTCCATTCCCAAGGCACACACTATATATATATATATATATATATATATATATATATATATATATATATATATATATATATATATATCTATATATATATATATATATATATATATATATATATATATATATATATATATATATATATATATATATATATATATATATATATATAGGATAGCCCATTATTCTGGGATTCCTCGATATATCCTAAGCTGTTCAAGTTATCAAAAAAATTTAAAAACAAAGGTTGCTTTGTTTTTGAAGGTGCATAACCTAAAATTATTTTAAACTATACAGCATGTCCCATAAGTCACCGGCAGCATGCAACTTTGATATTTTAAATTGAACACCCTATATATTATTACATATTTCGATCCTACGTAAAATTTCAATGTTACTTTATATAAGGTACTATATGTCATAAATCAATAGTTTTTTAGTTATTCAATTTTCTCAAAAAATTTTGACACTTGCACAGGTTTGCAAAAAACCTAATACTTCCTCTGCAAACAAAGGTATCAAGATGTTTCTTGTTGTACGCTTAAGCTTAATATTCCTTAACTACGGATAAAATGTTATTCTTCGATTTCCCATATACAGGCTGTTTATCTAGGCTGTTCGCTTTGTCATATTTCAGACGCTAAAAACTTTTTTTTTTCAAATGAAACACCCTGTATATTTTTTCTGAATCTTATAGAGAATTAAATACTGCATCGATCTATGGTGCACACTATACACCTATTACATATGGTTTTAAGGTTGGAATCAACTCTTTATTTTATTGGGTCGAATTAAATAGTCTGTAATTAATTAGTGGGCTTTGATATTATTTGGTCAATTTATTATATTATTATTATTATTATTATTATTATTATTATTATTTTATTATTATTATTATTATTATTATTATTATTATTATTATTATTATTATTATTATTATTATTATTATTATTATTATTATTATTATTATTATTACTGACTAACTCAATGCCTCGAAGGCCTATTCTAGTAAACAACCCTGTGTACTTACATTTTATTAAGGAAGGTTCAATGGGAAAAGATGGGTGCCTCGAGCATTTTCAACTTATTTAATATGTAATATTCATATTCTCGAAGTAATAAATGTTTTACAAAACTAATATATTAAATTGTTTTTAAGTATTATATTAAATATGTTAAACAATTAAATAGGGAGTTTACAGGAAAATATCACTCATGATTAAATTATTTGAACTGGTAAACAATTAAATAATTAATAATTAAATAATAGTCAATATAATAATGTAACAGAAAATTAATTAATGAAAGGCTCAAATGTATTTCCATTATGTTGTACACAAAGATTTAATCTCTTTATGAAATTAGATCCTACATTCGACAACATTTCTGCAGTCACTAGCAAAAAGGCATTTCTTAGGCGTTGGTACATGTCTTTTCGTGTTGTTACAGGTGTATTATAAACAGCATTTTTTACAAAACCCCAAAGGAAAAAGTCTAATTTACTAATATCAGGTAATCTCGCCGGCCACAGAGTCGTACCTCCTCGGCCAATCCATTTATTTGGATACTTTTCATTTAGGAATTGAATAATGGGTCGAGTGAAATGCACTGGAGCCCCATCATGCTGACACCACATGTATCGCCTTATTTGCAACGGAATCTCCTCTAAGAGATCGGGAAGAACAGTTCTTAAAAATTCTAAATACTGGGCACCAGTAAGACGTTCCTCAAAGAAGTGTGGTCCAATAAGGTAGCGCCCAATAATACCAGCCCATACATTTATGGTCCATCTATGCTGGTTATCAATTGTCAGTGTTACGTGGGGGTTTTCTGTTGCATAATGATGATAGTTGTATCTATTTAACAAACCATTGCTATGAAATGTACATTCGTCAGTGAATAATACTTTATCAAAGACACTGACATTGGTAATCACTTTTTGGAGTGCCCATAGAGCAAATGTAACCCTTAGCTGATGATCCTGATCACTTAAATATTGGGTGACACATACACGGTAGGGATGATACTTATTCTTTTTAATTATTCTTTGTACGGATGTTCTAGGAGCTGTCTAAGTTCTCACTCGCATCCTTGGCGCTTCTTTGTGGTTCTTCTATTACATCCAGCAATACATCTTCCTGTACAGCTTCAGTTAATACAGAGTTAGTTCCTTTATGTTTATTGTATGAAACGCTACAGGTTTCCTCAAATCTTTGCTTCAACCTTTGAAATGCAGTTTTTCTTGGCGATCTCCTTTCTGGATACCGCAGAGAACAGTTTCTGTGGCACTCTCCTAATATAAATACCATATCTACAAGCTCTTCTTTAATGAAATTCATTTTGATATGCACGCGTTGTTAATTACAAATAACAACACAAATACTTGTTTTAAGTTTATATCGTCTGTCAGAATATTTTTGATTTGTCAAGTGTCATAGCCTACCTATTATGATTTATTAATTCATTTACAAACCATATATCTTTTTCAATTGACCTTTCCTTAATCAAAGGTAAGTACATAAGGTTGTTTATTGGAATAGGCCTCCGATGCCTTTTTGTTATCCAATAAAACGACGGAAATTCTAGTAAATAAACTATTCACATTGTGATGTTAATTTTTTGCTTAATTTAAAGCAACTCCTATAAGACATATACAATATCTTAAGATCTTCTTTGCTGTTATAGATTCCTATTAAAACCTGTTTGAAAGAATAAGTTATTACAAGTTCAACTGCCTATAAGAATATATTTTGATACTATTTGTTTGCCAAATTGACTAAATTATGTCAAAGCCTACTAATTAATTAGACTATTTAATTCGACCCAATAAAATAAAAAGTTGAGTCCAACCTTAAAACCATATGAAATAGGTGTATAGTATGCACCATACATCGATGCAGAATTGAATTCTCTATAAGATTCAGAAAAAATATACAGGGTGTTTCATTTGAAAAAAAAAAGTTTTTCGCGTCTGAAATATGACAAAGCGAACAGTCTAGATAAACACCCTGTATATTGGAAATCCAAGGATAATATTTTATCCGTAGTTAAGGAATATTAAGCTTAAGCTTACAACAAGAAACATCTTGATATCTTTGTTTGCAGAGGAAGTATTAGGTTTGTTGCAAACCTGTGCAAGTATCAAATTTTATTGAAAAAATTGAATAACTCAAAAACTATTGATTTATGACATATAGCACCTTCTATAAAGTAACATTGAAATTTTACGTAGGATCGAAATATGTAATAATATATAGGGTGTTCAATTTAAAATATCAAAGTTGCATGCTGCCGGTGACTTATGGGACATGCTGTATAGTTCAAAATAATTTTAGGTTATGTACCTTCAAAAACAAAGCAACCTTTGTTTTTAAATTTTTTGATAACTTGAACAGCTTAGGAGATATCGAGGAATCCCAGAATAATGGGCTACCCTGTATATATCTGTATATATATATATTGTGATTTAACGCAACTTACTTTTATACTAAGTTGCACCCCTGAGAAGTTATAGGCCTTCAATATGGGGTTTCTAATTTCGAAAAAAATCAATATCTCAGTTATGCTTGAACTTAGAAGAACTAAATCTCGTATAAGTTTTGAGTGTGCCAAGAGCAATAATTGACAGTAATAAGAATTCAATTGAAGCATTTTAAATGGTTGATAAGGGATGATTCACCCTTAAAATGTTTCAGAATTTTTTAACCCGTTGGCGGATTTAAAAAATTATTATTTCGCTTTATGGGGAATTTATTTCCAAAACTTTTATTACTCCTATTAATGTTCAAAAAACTTTGTCGTTTTCAACAAAATTCCGAATAACTAAATACACGTATTAGAGCTGTGTTATTTAAAATCATCGGAAATTCAAACGTTGGCTATGAAATTTAACATCAGCCTTGACAATCAGGAAAAAGGTTGTAATAAGAATTTAAGAGAAAAACAAACAACTTAAATAATAGAAATAACATAACATTTCCACCGATAAATTACAGAAATTGTTCAAAATGATCACCGTTCTCAGGCATAAATTTATTTTTCGTCGAAAATTGAAGTCTACTCAATCCAACAACTGTTGATTGTTTCTAATGAGTGTGCATTTATGTGTAATGCTCGAGACGCAATTGGTGAGAAATACACAAATTCTTTTAACCTTACCCAAAGAAAGAAGTCACATTTGTTAAGGTCTGGCGATCGTGGAGGCCAAACTTGTGGGCAATTATTTCCTTTTTCAATCCAATTATTTGAATACTGGTGGTTTAAATAGTCTTTAACTCCAATACTGAAATGTCGCGGTGCTCCATCGTGCATAAACCAATGTTCCAGTCTAAGTCGTAGAGGCACCTCGTCGAGTAGATCCGGAAGACTGTTTTGGAGAAATTCTAAATAATTGTCGCCATTTAATCGATTCGGTATAATAACTGGACCAATTAAATACCGATCAATAATACCGATCTAAACAGTTATTTTAAACGCTCGTTAGAAACGTCGAGGAGTTACTGAATGAGGGTTTACATCAGCATATTCATGGTGGTTATGTAAATTTGTATGACCTCTGCGAGTGAAACAAGCTTCGTCAGTAAAAAGAAGTTTCTTTTGAAATTTAATTCCTTGATGCAAAATAAACTGGCAGAAATTCACTCGTTTAACCAAATCTTCCGGTAACAATTCTTGCACTTTTTGGATATGATATGGGTGCAGTAGATTACGTCTTATTTCTCGGTAAACAGAAGTTTGCGATATACCAGTTTGTCGAGATAGATTTCTAGTACTAATATGTGGGTCATCTTCAATTTTATTCAAAATAAATTCTTCGTCTTGTGCCCTGGTTGCAGTAGCACGTTCTCGAGTGTTACTAAAGAACTTGTCTGTTTTTCGAGCCCGTCTTTCAACATTGGCAAATGTTTCTCTATGAGATCTAGATCTTCTCCGATATTCTTCAACACTTCTTATGTAGTTTCCTTCACAGAAACCTAACACTTATAGCATGTCAACTTGTTCGTTGAATGAAAACTTCCCAGCCATTTTCACAACACTCAGCAAATATTACTAAAATAAAATTACTTATTGTCCTGATTGTCAAGTCTGACGTTAAATTTCATAGCCAACGCTTGAATTTCCGATAATCTTAAATTACACAGTTCTAATACGTGTATTTAGTTATTCGAATTTTGTTGAAAACGACAACGTTTTTTGAGAATTAATAAGAGCAATAAAAGTTTTAGAATTAAATTCCCCATAAAGTGAATAAATATTTTTTTTACATCCGCCATCATATTTTAAGGGTGAATCATCCCTTTAAAATAAAATTCAACTGAATTCATATTACTGTCGATTATTACTCTTTGTACACTCAAAACGTGTACGAAATTTAGTTCTTCTAAGCTCAAGCATAACTGAGATATTGATTTTTTTCGAAAGAGAATCCCCACTTTGAACGCCTATAACTTCTCAGGGGTGCAACTTAGTATAGAAGTAAGTTGCGTCAAATGACAATATTTTGGGTTCCCCTACATGCCCCTGCTCTGTGTCGGTCCTTATGCGAATCACCCTGTATATATGTATGTATATATATATATATATATATATATATATATATATATATATATATATATATATATATATATATATATATATATATATATATATATATATATATATATGCAGGGTGGCGCATTGAAAACGAAACAGACCGATTTGCGTCCAGAGAATTTTTTTTAAGAAACGCTGAAACACGTCAATTTTAATATTGTGGGGGACATGTTTTGATATAAAACTCAACTTTGTCACATCAACCCCTTAAGGATGGTGATAACAACCCATATATTTTAATTGGGGAACATGGACCGAGTGTTACATCATTTGAAAGCTCTTTCTTTTCTGAATTCAGCATACTAATTTTTTGGAAGTTTTATCAACTCATTTAAAAAATATTCACAGTTGGAGTTGCAAGAACGTATTTCATTCATTGTGATAAGAAATGCACTAATTAATCAATTTTTCGTAAAAACAAAACTAAAAAACAAAACCAAATGTTCAAAAATGTTTATTCAGTTAAGTAAGTGTTCAAATTGTTGACCACCAGCTTCCATACGAAAGTACAAATTTTGTTCAAAACGAGCTCTGACATTCTGGAGCATTTGTGGAGTTATTAGACGGCATTCTTCAACAATGCGTCGTCGTAATTCTTCCAGCGACTCCGGTTCTGTTGCGTAAATTCTATTTTTTAAATGGCTCCATAGAAACAAGTCTAAAGGAGTTAAATCCGGTGATCTAGGGGGCCACTTAATAGCACCTCTACGCCCAATCCATTGTCCTGGAAACTCTCTGTTCAAAAACTTCCTAACACGTTGTCAAAAATGCGGAGGAGCTCCATCTTGTTGAAACACTAATTGATTTTCTTGATAGCGATCATCATTTTCGACAATGTCAATTAGTAGAGGGTAAACAATATCTTCTAGTAACTCCAAATGCGTTTCACCACTCAAATTGCATCAAGAAAAATTGATCCGATTAAACGGTCTCCAAAAATGCCAGTCCAGACATTCAATTTCTGTGGAGTTTGACTGTGGACTTCGTGAAAATTTCTTGGATTATTATCTACCCAATAACGACAATTCTGACGATTGACCGTAGAGTTTAATAAAAACGTACACTCGTCTGAAAAACAGATATTGAACAGAAAGTTCCCGTTATCAGCTATTCGTGCAGTCATAACTTCACAAAACCCCAGCCGCCAATCAAAATCATCTTCATCCAGTTGTTGTTCAAGATGAATTTTATACGGGTCAAATTTATAATGTTTCAATATTCGCTGAATAGTTTTTCTTTTGATGTTTGAAACAGTGGCCAATTTTCTCGTGCTCAAAGTTGTGTCTGGAGCAATTTGTCCTAAAACTTCAATCTCAGTAGTCTCATTTCTAACCGGAAATTCACGTTCAGGATCCCGTTTTTTGTTGGCTACTGAACCACTTTGTCGAAACTTTGCAACTAACTCCAAAATGTATTATCTGTTAACATGTCTGTTCGGATGTCGTTCATGAAACAAATTTGCGGTACGGCTGGCACAGTCATCGTTTGTGAAAAAAAGAGTAATTATTTCAACTCTTTCTTCTACAGAATACACCATTGTGAAATTAATTTTCGGTAGTACTATCAAGTATCAAACCGACCGATAAACTGAAATATTAAACCACATTTCTCTCATTCCAATAAGAAATGTTCTGATAGTCAATTTTTTGTTTACAAACCAACAATACATTGACTATCAGCACATTTCTTATCGGGATGAGTGAAATGCGTTTTTGCATCTTCAACTGTGAATAATTATTAAACGAGTTGATAAAACTTCCAAAAAAATTAGCGTGCTGAATTCAGAAAAGAAAGAGCTTTCAAATGATGTAACACTCGACCCATGTTCCCTATTTAAAATATCAGCACCATTAAGGGGTTGATGTGACAAAGTTAAGTTTTATGTCAAAACATGTCCCTCTCAATATTAAAATTGACGTGTTTCAGCGTTTCTTAAAAAAATAATTCTCTGGACGCAAATTGGTCTGTTTCGTTTTCAATGCGCCACCCTATATATATATATATATATATATATATATATATATATATATATATATATATATATATATATATATATATATATATATAAATTGGTCTGACATCAGATATGGGCTTCTAAGGGCTCTAAAATGCGCTCACTTAAAAAAATTAAAGTCTTATAGTCATCTCATTAGCAAATTTTTTAATGAGCAATTTGCTAAAAATGTATGAGTTTACATTTTAAAGCGAATTATAAATGATGGTTTGATTTGATAAGATCATTATTAATATTTATGCATATTCTATAGAGATTTTAGTTGGGTAATGGCAATGATCTTTAAATCAGTATTTGCAAGTCAGCGGTCCCACAAATAGTGGAATTGACCGTTATTGATAATTTTTGTTTAATTTTCAATCAGGTAGTGTGTGTGACACTAGTACAGGGTAATGGCCTCGTTGGGACAATACCCCCAGATGTAGTGGCCAGCAACTAGAGTGGAGTAGTGTCGTATGAATGAACTCTGTATTTTAATTCGGTGAAGACATTTAAACAGACAGTTCCTTAAATATATGAAAATTATTCGTGCTAGGCAAAAAAATTACATAAGCTGTTAATTTGAGCAGACAGAGAAGATAGATAAATGCATTAATTTGGTCGGAGTTTTCGACTATTACAGAAATAATTCAATGAGATAAATTGAATTTTGAGTTTACATTTTTTAGTGTACAGTGTGGAACAGAAAAATGGAATAAATTCAGTATGTCAATTATTATGCATATTTATAAAAACATCCCACGTCAGGTTATTTCAACCCCCTTCGAGTAACAGTTGCAACACCCAAATTGTTAAATAAGGAGTAGGGGCTTGTGATACCCCATTTGTAAGATCTCTTCATTCTCTGTTAAAAAATGTTTTAAAACTCATTGCAAAAATTAACGGTAAAAAAGAAATTCATCTGACTGACGAACTTATCGCGTTTAATTCTTGATAATGAGAAAAAATCTATTTTAATGTAGGCGATGTTTAAAATGCATGCCTTGAACGTCTTAGCAGCATCCTATTCGTAAATAAAAATTATAATTAACATCTGAGGCGTGACCGACCTAATCGCAATCGTTATGCTTCTTCCTCTTAAATCAGTTCAATCGCATGATTCAGTTTTGTGTACCATATTTTCCAATATCCGCATAATAATAAGTCTGATAGAGTAAGATCGGGTGATCGTGCTGGCCATCTTAACTATCCTCGCACTCCCTATCTACCGATTTGGAAATATTAAGTGGAGGTAATGCAGAACATTGATTTGGTAAAAGCTGGTGCTCCATCCTGCTGGAACCATATCATTCGCTGGAGATTGTGGGTGTGCTCAATAAGGATATAAGGTTGACACGGCATTATTTTGGATCAGTGCTGAATAATTATCTCCATTCAAACTGCTATCAATGAAAAACGGACAAATCACATGGTTTCCAACTATGCCTGCCTAAGCATTAGCCTCTTCAGGGTATTGCGTATGTTCTTCTCTCATCCAGTGTCGATTTTATTGAGACCAATAGCGAAATTTTTGACGGTTGGCAATGTCGTGAAGCTCAAAACTGCACCAATCACAAGATAAAACATGTTATAGTTGGATAACATTGTTATCTAACATTTCCATGATTTGTTCACAAAAAGACGTTCTTCTATCAAAATCATCTTCCATGAGCTCCTGAGTTTGTAGCAATTTTGGGGATGCATTTTATTTTCTTTTAATATTGGAGTAATCGACGAATAGCTAACATACAATGTAGTAGTGCTTGTCGGTTCGAAGTATGTGGGTTTTCCTCAAACTCAAGCATTACATCCAATTTTGTATCATTACTCCGTGCATTAGAAGGGTTTTTTTTGTATCTGCCTTACATGTCCAAGTTCGTGAAATTTCTTTTCAATTTTACTAATTGTCCCTTGGGATATAAGCGACAAATCGGGAAATTTTTGTTGAAATAAACATGCAATTTCGAAATGTGATCGTGTTTTACCTCCGTAACAAATCATCTCTAGAATTGTTATATTATGCATTTCTGTTAAATAAACCATGTATTTAAATCGTAGGTATACAGCCATGCGGTTACAATCGCACAGCAAGTTGCTAAGGCGTCTCCTAACCTATTGTATTTTACTCGTGAATCCCTTCCATTTGATACACATATCAAGGGGATTATTGAGAAAGATATATTTCGCCATCTTGCATCGGTCGCCATTTTGAATTTGGAAAAGCGTCGCCTAGCTTACGGTATTTTACTCATAAAGCCCTTTCATTTGATACCCATATCATGGAAGTTGTTGCGCAAGCATGCTTAATGGAAATAAAATTACCTTTCGAAACGTTAAATTGGGTAAAAATGTCTAGATATTCTAAAAATGATTATACATGTATGCAAACCGAAACAGTTATAGCTTCTGGAGGCTACAACATGAAAACATAAACATTTAGGGCCTTGCATTTGAAAAATTCTCTTTTTTGCGTTTAAAAATTTGGGATTTGTATAAGCACTTATTACACGACATCATGTGGCAGAAAAAGCTAGAATTTTGAAAAAAAACATTTTAACAAAGAACTGTCTTGTTTATCTCATATCCGAATTTTAATTTAATTGCTCTTTTCGTATCTCAGATACAGGACGTAGGTCACTCGAAAATAACAAGCAATTGATAAGTAGTCTTGCAAAACCCACAAGCTAGAATTTTGAAAAACATTTTAACAAAGCACCGTCTTGTCTCTCTCATGTCGGAATTTTAATTTTAATTGCTCTTTTTGTATCTCAGATACAGGACGTTAAGAATCGTGTACGGGTGCAAAACCCACAAGCTAGAATTTTGAAAAACATTTTAACAAAGCACCGTCTTGTCTATCTCATGTCGGAATTTTAATTTTAAATGCTGTTTTTGTATCTCAGATACAGGACGTAAAGAACTCGAAAATAACAAAAAAATTATAAGTACTCTTGACAAACCCAAAAGCTACAATTTTGGAAAACATTTTAACAAAGCACTGCCCTGTCTATATCATGTCTGAATTTTAATTTAATTGCTCTATTTGTATCTAAGATACAGGACGTTAAGAATGGTGTACATGTCACTCGAAAATAAAAAATTGATAAGTACTCTGAAAAACCCAAAAGCTAGAATTTTGAAAAACATTTTAACAAAGCACTGTCTTGTCTATCTCATATCCGAATTTCAATTTAATTGCTCTTTTTGCATCTCAGATACAGGACGTTAAGAATGATGTACAGGTCACTCGAATATAACAAGCAATTGATAAGTACTCTTGAAAGTCTCAAACCCAGAATTTTAAAAACATTTGAACAAACCACTGTCTTGTCTATCTCATATCCGAATTTCAATTTAATTGCTCTTTTTGCATCTCAGATACAGGACGTTAAGAATGGTGTACAGGTCACTCGAAAATAACAAGCAATTGATAAGTACTCTTGAAAATCCCAAAAGCTATAATTTTTAAAAACATTTTAGAAACCACTGTCTTGTCTATTTCATGTCCGAATTTCAATCTAATTGCTCTTTTTGCATCTCAGATACAGGATGTTAAGAATGGTGTACAGGTCACTCAAAAATAACAAGGAATTGATAAGTACTCTTGAAAAACCCAAAAGCTAGAATTTTGAAAAACATTTTAACAAAGCACTGCCTTGCCTATCTCATGTCCAAATTTCAAGTTAATTGCTTTTTTGCATCTCGGATACAGGACGTTAAGAATGGTGTACAGGTCACTCAAAAATAACAAGCAATTGATAAGTACTCTTGACAAACCCAAAAGCTAGAATTTTGAAAAACATTTTTGCAAAGCACTGTCTTGTCTATCTCATGTCCGAATTTCAATTTAATTGCTCTTTTTGCATCTCAGATACAGGACGTTAAGAATGGTGTACAGGTTACTCGAAAATAACAAGCAATTGATAAGTACTCTTGAAAAACCCAAAAGCTAGAATTTTGAAAAACATTTTAACAAACCACTGTCTTGCCTATATTATGTCCGAATTTTAATCTAATTGCTTTTTTTGCATCTCAGATACAGGGCGTTAAGAATGGTGTACAGGTCACTCGAAAATAACAAGCAATTGATAAGTACTCTTGAAAATCCCAAAAGCTATAATTTTTAAAAACATTTTAGAAACCACTGTCTTGTCTATCTCATGTCCGAATTTCAATGTAATTGTTCTTTTTTGCATCTCAGATACAGGATGTTAAGAATGGTGTACAGGTCACTCAAAAATAACAAGCAATTGATAAGTACTCTTGAAAATCCCAAAAGCTATAATTTTTAAAAACATTTTAGAAACCACTGTCTTGTCTATCTCATGTCCGAATTTCAATCTAATTGCTCTTTTTTGCATCTCAGATACAGGATGTTAAGAATGGTGTACAGGTCACTCAAAAATAACAAACAATTGATAAGTACTCTTGACAAACCCAAAAGCTAGAATTTTGAAAAACATTTTAACAAAGCACTGCCTTGTCTATCTCATGTCCGAATTTCAAGTTAATTGCTTTTTTGCATCTCGGATACAGGACGTTGAGAATGGTGTACAGGTCACTCGAAAATAACAAGCAATTGATAAGTACTCTTGACAAACCCAAAAGCTAGAATTTTGAAAAACATTTTATCAAAGCACTGTCTTGTCTATCTCATGTCCGAATTGCAAGTTAATTGCTTTTTTGCATCTCGGATACAGGACGTTAAGAATGGTATACAGGTCACTCGAAAATAACAAGCAATTGATAAGTACTCTTGACAAACCCAAAAGCTAGAATTTTGAAAAACATTTTATCAAAGCACTGTCTTGTCTATCTCATGTCCGAATTTCAATTTAATTGCTCTTTTTGCATCTCAGATACAGGACGTTAAGAATGGTGTACAGGTCACTCAAAAATAACAAGCAATTGATAAGTACTCTTGAAAAACCCAAAAGCTAGAATTTTAAAAACATTTCAACAAACCACTGTCTTGCCTATATTATGTCCGAATTTTAATCTAATTGCTTTTTTTGCATCTCAGATACAGGGCGTTAAGAATGGTGTACAGGTCACTCAAAAATAACAAACAATTGATAAGTACTCTTGACAAACCCAAAAGCTAGAATTTTGAAAAACATTTTAACAAAGCACTGCCTTGTCTATCTCATGTCCGAATTTCAAGTTAATTGCTTTTTTGCATCTCGGATACAGGACGTTAAGAATGGTATACAGGTCACTCGAAAATAACAAGCAATTGATAAGTACTCTTGACAAACCCAAAAGCTAGAATTTTGAAAAACATTTTATCAAAGCACTGTCTTGTCTATCTCATGTCCGAATTTCAATTTAATTGCTCTTTTTGCATCTCAGATACAGGACGTTAAGAATGGTGTACAGGTCACTCAAAAATAACAAGCAATTGATAAGTACTCTTGACAAACCCAAAAGCTAGAATTTTGAAAAACATTTTATCAAAGCACTGTCTTGTCTATCTCATATCCGAATTTCAATTTAATTGCTCTTTTTGCATCTCAGATACAGGACGTTAAGAATGATGTACAGGTCACTCGAATATAACAAGCAATTGATAAGTACTCTTGAAAGTCTCAAACCCAGAATTTTTAAAAACATTTGAACAAACCACTGTCTTGTCTATCTCATATCCGAATTTCAATTTAATTGCTCTTTTTGCATCTCAGATACAGGACGTTAAGAATGGTGTACAGGTCACTCGAAAATAACAAGCAATTGATAAGTACTCTTGAAAATCCCAAAAGCTAGAATTTTTAAAAACATTTTAGAAACCACTGTCTTGTCTATTTCATGTCCGAATTTCAATCTAATTGCTCTTTTTTGCATCTCAGATACAGGACGTTAAGAATGGTGTACAGGTCACTCAAAAATAACAAGCAATTGATAAGTACTCTTGAAAAACCCAAAAGCTAGAATTTTGAAAAACATTTTAACAAACCACTGTCTTGCCTATATTATGTCCGAATTTTAATCTAATTGCTTTTTTTTGCATCTCAGATACAGGGCGTTAAGAATGGTGTACAGGTCGCTCGAAAATAACAAGCAATTGATAAGTACTCCTGAAAAACCCAAAAGCTAGAATTTTGAAAAACATTTTAACAAACCACTGTCTTGCCTATCTCATGTCCGAATTTCAAGTTAATTGCTTTTTTGCATCTCGGATACAGGACGTTAAGAATGGTATACAGGTCAGGTCAGGTCAGGTCAGGTCAGGTCAGGTCAGGTCAGGTCAGGTCAGGTCAGGTCAGGACAGGACGTTAAGAATGGTATACAGGTCACTCGAAAATAACAAGCAATTGATAAGTACTCTTGACAAACCCAAAAGCTAGAATTTTGAAAAACATTTTATCAAAGCACTGTCTTGTCAATCTCATATCCGAATTTCAATTTAATTGCTCTTTTTGCATCTCAGATACAGGACGTTAAGAATGATGTACAGGTCACTCGAATATAACAAGCAATTGATAAGTACTCTTGAAAGTCTCAAACCCAGAATTTTTAAAAACATTTGAACAAACCACTGTCTTGTCTATCTCATATCCGAATTTCAATTTAATTGCTCTTTTTGCATCTCAGATACAGGACGTTAAGAATGGTGTACAGGTTACTCGAAAATAACAAGCAATTGATAAGTACTCTTGAAAAATCCAAAAGCTAGAATTTTGAAAAACATTTTAACAAACCACTGTCTTGCCTATATTATGTCCTAATTTCAATCTAATTGCTTTTTTTGCATCTCAGATACAGGACGTTAAGAATGGTGTACAGGTCACTCGAAAATAACAATCAATTGATTAGTACTCCTGAAAAACCCAAAAGCTAGAATTTTTAAAAACATTTTAACAAAGCACTGCCTTGTCTATCTCCTGTCCAAATTTCAAGTTAATTGCTTTTTTGCATCTCAGATACAGGACGTTAAGAATGGTGTACAGGTCACTCGAAAATAACAAGCAATTGATAAGTACTCTTGAAAATCCCAAAAGCTATAATTTGTAAAAACATTTTAAGAAACCACTGCCTTGTCTATCTCATGTCCGAATTTCAATCTAATTGCTCTTTTTTGCATCTCAGATACAGGCTGTTAAAAATGGTGTACAGGTTACTCAAAAATAACAAGCAATTGATAAGTACTCTTGAAAAACCCAAAAGCTAGAATTTTTAAAAACATTTTAACAAAGCACTGCCTTGTCTATCTCATGTCCAAATTTCAAGTTAATTGCTTTTTTGCATCTCGGATACAGGACGTTAAGAATGGTATACAGGTCACTCGAAAATAACAAGCAATTGATAAGTACTCTTGACAAACCCAAAAGCTAGAATTTTGAAAAACATTTTAGCAAAGCACTGTCTTGTCTATCTCATGTCCGAATTTCAATTTAATTGCTCTTTTTGCATCTCAGATACAGGACGTTAAGAATGGTGTACAGGTTACTCGAAAATAACAAGCAATTGATAAGTACTCTTGAAAAACCCAAAAGCTAGAATTTTGAAAAACATTTTAACAAACCACTGTCTTGCCTATATTATGTCCGAATTTTAATCTAATTGCTTTTTTTGCATCTCAGATACAGGGCGTTAAGAATGGTATACAGGTCACTCGAAAATAACAAGCAATTGATAAGTACTCCTGAAAAACCCAAAAGCTAGAATTTTGAAAAACATTTTAACAAAGCACTGCCTTGTCTATCTCATGTCCAAATTTCAAGTTAATTGCTTTTTTGCATCTCGGATACAGGACGTTAAGAATGGTGTACAGGTCACTCAAAAATAACAAACAATTGATAAATACTCTTGAAAATTCCAAAAGCTAGAATTTTTAAAAACATTTTAAGAAACCACTGTTTTGTCTATCTCATGTCCGAATTTCAATCTAATTGCTATTTTTGTATATCATATACAGGCCGTTAAAACTGGCGTGCAGGTCACTCGAAAATATCCCATGTCCTAATTTCAATTTAATTGCTCTTTTTGCATCTCAGATACAGGATGTTCAGAATGGTGTACAGGTCACTGGAAAATAACAAGCAATTGATAAGTACTCTTGAAAACCCCATATCGCCACAAGATATCTTTTAAAGACCCGAAGATTGTTTCATTAACAAAGTAAGTGTCATGGGAGAATGAAAAATTATCCACTTAGTAAAGAAGCAAGTAATAAACTCCAGAACGGCTAACTGTAATGTACTCAAATGGTGTATTACCTTTTTTTAGAATTTTATGGGAAATCTAAATATGGAAGTTCTCTATTTAAAATAAGCTAGTTAATGGTAACTGCCTGTAAAACCGGGAGCAATTTTGTCTTGAAAATATTTCATTTCAATAGATAGAAAAAGCAATTATTTTCAGCATTCAAATCTGATAACTAATTCACAATCTTCTGATATGTATGTTACCTGAACATGGTGTATATTTTGATGAACCTCCCCTGTGGCAATAAGAAAAATTTAGAGGCTATATAGGTATATAAATTTCATTATACAGTGAAGTAGGTAACAACCAAAATTAGTCTTCAGTTTTTTGTTAATTGTATACATAATTGATTTTCCGGTTTATAAGTCAAACTAATCCCAATTATGATTTCCAAGCACCATTATTAAATATAGACAAAAATATACGGTTATAATTGCATGATCTGTTAACAGACGAACTCTTCGGGACAAAAGCTAAAATTACACCAGC
This sequence comes from Tillus elongatus, assembly GCA_964006375.1. Taxonomy (NCBI): domain Eukaryota; kingdom Metazoa; phylum Arthropoda; class Insecta; order Coleoptera; family Cleridae; genus Tillus; species Tillus elongatus. The sequence goes on from OZ023268.1 coordinate 93,314,867, forward strand.
AAATAATGCGTCAAAAAGAGCAAAGCTGTAGCAACAATAATTTGCTTTACTTAAGTCAACTTGTAAAACCAAAAACAAAAGAAAAGACCCATACAAAAAATCTCTAAATCGGGCGAACGTGACCGAAGTGGAAAACATAATTGACAACAAAGTAATGCTAAGCTATTATTGCAGAAAAGAGTATTACAACGTTGCCAGTATTAAATTAATTCCCCAAAATTAAGTCACAAGATTTTCAGCGACAAAAATGTGTTTAGCAGAATGCCTGCGGGTTGAGAAGCTTATAAGACGTTATAAATCAATCGTTTCTGGGAACAATTTTCCACTGTCTGACTGTCCGAGGACTCCGATAATGTAAATTACTGGAAATAATTCGGGCAAGATTTCTCAAAAACTTACTTCATTTTCTAAATCTGCTGCAGGCTTCAAATTGTTTCGATCGTAATGAAACTGGAATCTTGCATATATTATACTCGGTTTTAAAACACCGATTTCCTAGTTTGAAAGCTTCTGAAAAGAGCAATAACTTTTCAACGAATTTGTTCTTACAGACTCTTAAAGCTTTATTCAACAAATGTGAGATATGAAGAGGCGTTTCGGATGATCAAAATGAAAAGCATTTAGAAAATCGAAAGCAATACATTTAATGGATACAATGTGACCTCAGTACCTAGTTCGTCCTCATCTACTCCTAATTATCGCAGTAATAAGCCTTGGCATACTAGGTATTAAATGTTCAATGGTATCCTGGGTAATATTCTTCCACTCTTCAATTACTGCACTTGATTGTGGTTATCATGTGAGCGTCGATGACCTAGGGCCTTTTTAGGATGGTGTTATAAGTGCTCAAAGGCGTTGAGGTCGAGACTATCCCAAGCAACAAATTAAGGCATGTTAACCAGCACTCGAGTCCAAATAACCTAGCCGTTGTAATTTAGTAATAATTAACCACAATGTTGCCTTAATTGTCATAATGACTACAAATTTGGAAATGCGGCTCTGAACTAGCTTATTTTTGACTATTAAAATTACTCCAAAGTCAGTAACTTACAAGTAACTAAATTGGGAAAAAATTGGTTTAATTTTACTCACAAAATATACTTGAATATACTTTTGTGTTTCAATTCCAGAGTTGGTAATTTTTAGGTCGAAGTGTGCCCTAAATTGGACTGAAAATCGACTACTAAGCCAAGATACCTGAAACACCCACTTTAAGGTAATTTATTACCTAATATTAACCTGCAATATGTCTCTGTGGTATAGTAAATTGGAGGTCTTCTTATGAAGTCCAGCTTACATATATATATATATATATATATATATATATATATATATATATATATATATATATATATATATATATATATTACCAATTTCATTGCAATACAGCACAGGAAATATTTTAGGCACTGAGCTAACCTAAAATGGCTTTCTGATCGGCTATAAAGTCATAATTACTGCAGAAATGGTCTTCCAAGTCAAAGTGCCTACCTTCAAGTTGAAAATACCCATAAAATCTGACTTGAAATAAAAATTCTCCTCAAAGTTCAAAGTGTACAGCAGTGAAATACATTTGTGAATCTTAAAGTGTGTCAGTTGATAAACTTCATCAATAAAAGTTTATTCTTGTTGTTAATGTGTTTACACCAGTAACAAATATAGTGTTACAATGTCCCTTTGAAACCAATAAAAGTTTACAGACATACTACAAACTATTATAGAGTAGTAAAGAATGCTCACAGAAAAATAGTGATAGATGCCGATCATTCAAAGTGGCTTACATTAAATCAGCACGTTTCCCTCTTCAATATAATACATCCATTTTCATGCCAAATGGAGTGAAGTAGTGGCAACACGGTCAGCTGTCATGTTTATGTTTATTTACTTACTTTATTTTGTTTCTATTTTCTATTAATGTCTATATATTATGGAATCAAAGACCAAAAGCGCTGTATAATCATTCCTATATGTCTCTCGGCTGTGCACGGATATAAGTAATATATATTTCTATACACGAAAATGTTTCTTTTCTAATAAATTGAAACAAAATTCGTTTACCATATAGTTGAAATTCCCATAATAGGACAAAATGCCTTCAAAGTTTGGTTAGTTTGCCATGTCATTAGTAATTGTGACTTATAGGTAAAAAAATAGGGCAAAATTAATTTTCAGGTCAATAATGTTAGAAGGGCAGCCATATTAAATTAATTTTGCGGTATCCATCTTGATTGTATTGGAAAATGAAAAATAATTTTTTGTTAAATATAGTGTAATCAAAGTTTAGTTCGATAAAAACATTAAATAATGATTGTATACCATGACGACAAGATAGTTTTGTGTTGTTTACATCACCAATCCTCCAATCAGAATTTCAAGAATTTTGAATAATTTTTTATTTTCACTAATTTTATCTTTTATACGGGCGCTCGAATTTTATCGAAGTATCATCATGTTAACGGAAAAAAACATAACCGCAGTGGGTTTTGTCTTTATACAGTGCGAATCACCTTTATCATTGTTGCAAATATTTGAAGTAAGTTCTTTGATCATTCAAGATGTCATTTTTTTAACAAAGATGGACAATATCTCTACTACTCTACTGTTTGTTTATACATACATAACCACAGATCCTGCAGAACCGGATAATATCACATGCGTAGTTCGTTGTTAAGAACGTCACGGCACTCGGCGCCTAGATGCCAGATTCAAGTAAAGCGTAGCACATATTTACCAATATATTACGTCCATTGGCCCAATGTTGAATGAAAATGCCCTAAATATAACTAAAACGCCCTGGTCAAAACGCCTTGCTGGACCTATTATCGACTTCCATATTACTTTAACTTTATTCCCCACCTTGGTAATATACACTTAAATTTTACTTGAAAATGACCTGGGGTGATTTGGTCGCCGACCTATTGGTAGGGCGATTTTACGTCAATTTGACTTTAAATGTTGCTTGGGATTGAGTGGCCATTTCATTAACGGAATATCAAAAACATGCAGTTAGTCAGTAACCTGTCCAGCCACGTCAGAACGCACCTTGTCCTGCATGAAAAATAAATAGGGCCAACAAAAAGAGCAAATGCCATTACGTGTTCGAGTACGGTGTTTTCTAGCTAATAATCTGCATTCATAAACCTCACGGAACTTTGTACGAGCGTCTAAGCAGATGCCTATCCAAAACATTACAGAGCCGCCACCAAACCGGACCCTTGAAGAAATGTTGAAAATTGCAAATATATTTTCTTCCCTTCGTTAGACACGCTGGCGTCCATCGGGAGATTTTAAACTAATCCTCGGTTATATAATATGGATATACGTTTATGTTTTTTGCACAGTAAGCGTATAATATAGCTAATTTCTCTTTTTATACTCGATACTTCATTGTTTATAAAATGTTATGTATATACAGGATGGCGCATTCAAAACGAAACAGATCGATTTGCGTCCAGAGAATTTTTTTTTAAGAAACGCTGAAATACGTCCAATAAACGCTGAAATACGTCCAATTTAATATTGAGGGGGACATGTTTTGACATTAAATTCAACTTTGTCACATCAACTTCTTAAGGGTGGTGATAACAACCCTTATATTTTAAATACGGAACATGGGTCAAGTGGTACACCATTTAAAAGCTCTTTCTTTTCTGAATTCAGCACACTAATTTTTTTTTGAAGTTTTATTAACTCGTTTAAAAATTATTCACAGTTGGAGTTGCAAAAACGCATTTCACTCATTCCGATAAGAAATGTGCTGATAGTCAATGTTTTGTTGGTTTGTAAACAAAAAATTGACCATCAGAACATTTCTTATCGGAATGAGAGAAATGCGGTTTATTATTTCGGTTTATCGGTCGGTTTGATACTTGATAGTACTACCGAAAATTAATTTCACAATGGTGTATTCTGTGGAAGAAAGAGTTGAAATAATTAGTCTTTTTTTCAAAAACGATGCCTGTGCCAACCGTACCGCAAATTTGTACAATGAACGACATCCGAATAGACATGTTAACAGAAAATACATTTTGGAGTTAGTTGCAAAGTTTCGACAAAGTGGTTCAGTAGCCAACAAAAAACGGGTTCCTGAACGTGAATTTCCGGTTAGAAATGAGACTACTGAGATTGAAGTTTTAGGACAAATTGCTGCAGACCCAACTTTAAGCACGATAAAATTGGCCACTGTTTAAAACATCAAAATAAGAACTATTCAGCGAATATTGAAGCATCATAAATTTCACCCGTATAAAATTCATCTTGTACAACTGAATGAAGATGATTTTGGTCGGCGGTTGGAGTTTTGTAAAGTTATGACTGCACGAATAGCTGATAACTGGAACTTTCTGTTTAATATCTGTTTTTCAGACGAGTGTACGTTTTTATTCAACTTTACAGTTAATCGTCATAATTGTCGTTATGGGGCAGATAATAATCAAAGAAATTTTCACGAAGTCCACACTCGAACTCCACAGAAATTAAATGTCAGGACTGTCATTTTTGGAGACCGTTTAATCGGACCAATTTTTCTTGATGGCAACTTGAGTGGCGAAACGTATTTGGAGTTACTAGAAGATATAGTTTACCCTCTACTAATTGACATTGTTGAAAATGATGATAGCTATCAAGAAAATCAATTAGTGTTGCAACAAGATGGAGCTCCTCCGCATTTTTCACAGCGTGTTAGGGAGTTTTTGGACAGAGTTTCCAGAGAAATGGATTGGGCTTAGAGGTGCTATTGAGTGGCCCCCTAGATCACCGGATTTAACTCCTTTAGACTTCCTTCTATGGGGCCATTTAAACAGTAGAATTTTCGAAACAGAACCGGAGTCTCCGGAAGAATTAAGACGACGAAATGTTGAAGAATGCTGTCTAATAACTCCACAAATGCTCCGTAATGTCAGAGCTCGTTTTGAACAATATTGTACTTTTGTATGGAAGCTGGTGGTCAACAAATTGAACACTTACTTAACTGAATAAACATTTTTGAACGTTTGGTTTTATTTTTTAGTTTTTTTTAACGAAAACTTGACTAATTAGTGCATTTCTTATCAGAATGAATGAAATACGTTCTTGCAACTCCAACTGTGAATAATTTTTAAACGAGTTGATAAAACTTCCAAAAAAATTTGTGTGCTGAATTCAGAAAAGAAAGAGTTTTTAATTGATGTAACACCCGACCTATGTTCCCTATTTAAAATATAAGGGTTGTTATCACCACCCTTAAGGGGTTGATGTGGAAAAGTTGAGTTTTATGTCAAAACATGTCCCCCTCAATATTAAAATTGACGGGTTTCAGCGTTTCTTAAAAAAAATTCTCTGGACGCAAATCGGTCTGTTTCGTTTTCAATGCGCCACCCTGTATAATGTAATGTTGATGATTTAATACCGAGACCTTGTTATTAGATAGTAAATCTTGAAAACGGTAATGAATGCAGATTGTTCTCAATCTTTTCTCAAATATACCACTAGTGGACACTTTTGCGAAACGTTCCTTCTGCGGTTTCTTTAAATAAAAATCTTTCATCATTGGCAACGTCGTCTTGAACTGGAGACCAGTTAATAATGCAGTTGAACACACTTACCTCAAGAAACGTGTTTCTCCAACAAGACGGCCCCAACTCCGATAAATCTTCGTATGCGCCACGGGTAATATTTCATTTTAATATGTCGTGGGGATAGTATGAACAGGAAAAAAGCCACAACGGAGGTAAATGATAGCTTGCCTTCTAGTAATTACATACAAGTTATTGATGAAGAACATATTATTTATTAGCGTATAAAACAACCAAAGTTATTATCGTTCATTCACGTATTTTCCATTAATTGATTGGTAATAAATTTAACTAATCCTAGACGTGTAATAAAATATAAAATTAAAATAATGATTTCCATTATTCACAGCCACTGTATACTAGAAGCTGATAAACGTATCATAATGTAATTACTTTTTTGTAATTTATATAAATCATATTTGGTAATTTATTATTATTTTTTGTTATTGTTTGTTTACTATATTAGGTAGTAAACTGCAATTTTTATAGCTTGTGGCTTATTAGAACCAAAACTGCTTAGAAAAGATGAGGGGGAAAAATGTCTCTAAAAACCTTTTTCAGAACAGTTATATCTGCAAAGTAAAAATTTTCTTTGTTTATTATTAATAACCACAAGACAGAACTTGTGTATACAGTGTGTGCCACCGGTAAAATTTGGTCATGTACTAATGTCAATAATCGGCTAAAATATTTTCAAAATGGTGGCATTTCTGATTATATCGGAAGTAACGGAAGTACGTATCTAGATATGGATGTGTTAAATGAGTCACATTATCTGTTTCACCTACAACCAGCTGGCTGCTTAATTTGATTATGGTTTTATTTCTATTTAATTAGTTTTGCGGATACCCCAAGGCTCTGCATAAAATAATGATGTAATGACACGTTGATTCGTCGATTTCTTATAGCGTTAAGTTTCTCGAATCACAACTTATGGAAATTTCCAGAACACCTATACCTATATATCTATTTGTTCGAGAACAATCACTCAGTGACAGAGTTGCCAAACTTGGGAAAGTTCTTGAAATCCAGCGCTAACTCTACGTTTTATTACAATGAGAAATAGTAATAGCGTTAGTATTGTTACAAAGCACTTCAAGAGACGTAGGTGCGGTGTTGCCACATCTCCAGAATTTCCCCAACATCTGGGAATTTTTGCACAATCTGGCAACACCGCCTCCCCACCCCCTGGGGGTGCCTGGGGTGACCCCCCTCAGGCGAAGTCTCAACCCTCTAGGACCAGAAATAACGAAGTTACCAACTTGTACCCCGTCGGAACGGATAACTGAGGTCTGCACATTCCGAACACCCTGTATATACACCCTGTATACGTAGAGAACCCTTACACCCTGTATACGCAGAGAGATCTTATAGTTCGAGAAACACCTCTTGTGTGACATAGGAGTGGTGACCACATTTGGATCATCCTGTATATACATCCCCCTGTATACACACGGGACCGATCTGTATTCACAGAACCTTCTAGTAAAAGAAGGTCCTGGAACGTTCTGGAATGGAATGCTCTAGAAAGGAGGGGAAGGTACGGCGAGTATATAAAAGCGGAAGCAAGCCAGCCCGAGTTAGTTGAGTTCAGTAAGATAATGTGGTAGTGACTTGAAGAAACAGTGTAAAGTGTTAAGAGAGTAGTGACTGTAGTACCAGATTAGTGACTTTTGTTGAGAGTAGTAATTGTAAGGCCAGTAAATGAAGTGTTTTCTGAGAGAGACATTCTAGAAATTTTATTGTATCCATATTTAGAGTGTAAATAAAGTTGTTTTGTTAAAATTTAAAGTCTCACTTATCCTGAACCCGGAGAAAACGTAACAATTTGGTGTCAGAAGTGTGGGATAAGTGAGTGAAGAAGTGAACAAGCAAGCTAGCTGTAAATGGTAAACACCAGATCGACTGACTACGACAAGATGGCTGAAATCAAAGAGTTGATGGACTTACTGAAAAAGCAACGCGAAGAAGACGAACAACGACGACAAGAAGAAGAAAGAAGACGGCGCGAAGAAGACGAACGACGGCGGCAAGAAGATAAAGAAGACCTCAAGAGGCAACGCGAAGAAGGCGAACAACGACGACAAGAAGAAGAAAGAAGACGGCGCGAAGAAGACGAACGACGGCGGCAAGAAGATAAAGAAGACCTCAAGAGGCAACGCGAAGAAAACGAACAGAGGCGACAAGAAGATAAAGAAGAGCTCCGAAGTATGTTCCACAATATAAGAGTCGATGTAAAAGAAGAAATTGAACAGATCAACGAACAGATAGAAAACGTAGGACGAAAGCAGATTGGTCAGACATAGAATGTTACAAGTGTGGTAGGAAAGGCCACATAAGTAGGCAGTGCTTACAAACCCAACAGGTGGCTCGCAGAAGACAAGAATATACCAACAGGGAGCGCCATCAGGGAAAACGACCTGACGCCAGTGTAGGTGGGCGACACGTGGCATGCGAGACCCAGGGCCCCAAGGTCAGGGTCTCCAATATCCGACGCTACCGCGAGAGCCTCGTTATACCTGGCAGCATAGACGGAAGAGAATGCAGTTTCACCGTCGATACTGGTGCCACTAGATCCGTTGTACGTCCAGACATGTTGCCAAACAGGTCCGCACTCACGACCAACAAACAGCCTGTGTTGGAGACGGCAAAAGGAGATAGGATACCTGTGCATGGAGAGGCCACTGTTTTCATTAGGCTGGGCAGTACTGAGCTACAGGTAAGGGCTGTCGTCGCAGAAATCGTCGACGAATTTATTCTGGGCCTGGATTTAATGGAAGATTTCGATGTCCTGTCAGTAGACTTCCAGAATAAGATCTTGAAAATCGGTAACGAAGAGTTGTATTTATCTCCAACAGCAGGCGAAGCTAATCCCAGGGTGAGACTTATTGTCGACGAGGATACACGGATTCCTGGTAACAGTGAGAAGATTGTCAGAGCCAGACTAGAGAAGAAACTTGATGGTATGTCTGCTCTCATAGCGGAGCCCCTAAAAGATAGACATGATGGTGCCCTCGTCGCACGATGCTTAGTAGACCCGAAGAGGACAATACCCATAAGAGTGGCTAACGTGCAAACTAACAGGGTCACATTGAAGAAAGGTGAGGTTATCGCCACTTGCGAGCCCATTGACCGAGTGACGTTGTCAAGAAAGGTGACACCCACGGCATTAGACAGAAGACTGCCAGTAGAAATGGTAGAGCGGTTCAAGAATTCTTGGGGCCAATTGAACGACATGGAGATGGAAATGGCCCTGAAGTTCGTATTGGAGGAGGCCGATATTTTCGCTCAAGATAAAATCACAGGTCGTACGAGTCTAGTGCAACACAGAATTAATACTGGCGACGCAAGACCAATTAGACAGCCGCCGAGAAGACTGCCTTTTGCCAAGCAATCAGAAATCAAGGCGATGGTTAACGAAATGCTGGAAGATGGTGTGATTGAGGAGTCTAATAGTCCTTGGTCGTCCCCAGTAGTTTTGGTCACCAAGAAAGACGGCACTATGAGATTTTGCGTGGACTATAGGAAGCTGAATGATGTCACCAAGAAAGACAGTTATCCCCTGCCCCGGATCGACGACACTTTGAACACTTTGGCCGGATCAAAGTGGTTCTCTACATTAGACCTGAAAAGTGGCTACTGGCAAGTAGAACTCCATAAAGACGATAAGGAGAAGACTGCTTTTTCAACCGGGAATGGGTTGTACCAATTCAAGGTCATGCCATTCGGCTTATGTAATGCTCCTGCCACCTTCGAGCGACTAATGGAGTTAGTGCTGAGAGGACTTACATGGGAAACATGCCTGGTGTATCTCGACGATGTCATGGTGATTGGAAGGACTTTCGTTGAACACCTGTCGAATCTAAAGCAGGTTTTCTGCAGGCTGAGGGGTGCCAATCTGCAACTCAATCCCAAGAAATGCGTCCTCTTCCAGAAGAAAGTGAATTTCCTCGGACATGTCGTTTCTGAGAAAGGGATAGAAACTGATCCAGAGAAAATAAAGGCAGTAAGAGACTGGCCTGTGCCGAAGAACAAACATGAGGTCAGAAGTTTTCTGGGACTTTGCAGCTACTACCGACGCTTTGTAAAGTACTTCAGCAGCATTGCGAAACCTCTGCATAGCCTGACTGAAAATAAGGCCGAGTTCATCTGGTCACCAGATTGCCAAGAGTCTTTTAGAGAGCTCAAACATCGTCTTCTCACTGCTCCTGTGCTGGCTTATCCTCAGGACGAAGGACTGTTTATACTGGACACCGATGCTTCCCAGTATGGCATTGGGGCAGTACTCTCACAGCTCCAAGCCGGAGAAGAAGTTGTGATAGGCTACTTCAGCAAAACGTTCGGAAAAGCAGAAAGGAATTACTGTGTAACCCGGAAAGAACTGCTGGCAGTTGTAAGATCCATCGAACATTTCCACAGCTTCCTGTACGGAAGAACATTCCGCGTGAGGTCGGATCACTCTGCTCTGCAATGGCTTCTGAACTTTAGAAATCCCGAAGGACAGATAGCCCGATGGATAGAGAAACTGCAGAGCTACGACTTCCGGATTGAACATCGAAGAGGAAGAAGTCACGCCAATGCAGACAGCCTGTCAAGAAGACCATGTTCAGTGCATGAATGTAAATTTTGCGAGCGACAAGAGAACAAAGAGATCGACAAAGTAACTCATCAGATCAAACAACTGGTGGCAGGACAGGAGAATAACACCGATCTAGACGTAAATCTTGAATACATCAGAGACGCACAGAAGACAGATCCAGACTTGAAAAATATTAGAGAATGGCTACAAAAGGGGAAAAGACCTGAGTGGCACGATGTGTCCCGGTTTGGGGCGGAGGTTAAAGGCTACTGGCTACAATGGGACTCATTGTGTCTAAAGAATGACATGATCACTCGAAAATGGGAAACTGCTGATGGTAGAGACTGTATATACCAGACCGTTGTGCCAAGTGAGTGCATAGACAGTGTTCTTCAAGAGTTACACAATAGTAGAAGTGGAGGCCACTTTGGGGTCAACAGGACTCTTGCCAGAGTGAGAGACCGCTTCTATTGGATAAACTGCCGAAGAAGCGTGGAAGAATGGTGCAAAAGGTGTGACCAATGTGCTTCAAAGAAAGGACCAAAGACCCGATCCAGAGGAAAAATGATGCAGTACATCTCAGGTACACCGTGGGAGAGAGTTGCCGTAGACATCGCAGGACCTTTTCCCATCACAGAGTCTGGGAACAGATACATAATGGTGGCGATGGACTACTTCTCGAAATGGCCTGAAGTTGCGCCGATCCCCAACCAAGAGGCAACGACCGTAGCAGAAGCCCTGATGGAAAATGTCATATCACGGCATGGCGTACCCTTGGAGATTCACACCGACCAGGGCCGGAATTTCGAATCAGAGGTCTGGAAAAGCCTAATGGACTTGCTAGGCATAAAGAAAACGAGAACAACGCCACTCCACCCTCAATCAGACGGCATGGTAGAACGGCATAACAGGACCATCAATCAGTATCTTGCTATGTTTGTCGACGAGAATCAGAGAACCTGGGACAAGCTGATACCTCTGTTCCTCCTAGCTTACAGAAGCTCTCAGCATGAATCTACCGGCTACACTCCATCCATGATGTTGACCGGCAGAGAGATGCGGTTACCAATCGACATGACGAGACCACCACCGAACGAGGACATAGCGGACCTAGCTACGTTACCTGAGTATGTCGCCGACCTAGAAGGAAAACTGCGCACTATACACAGATGTGTCAGAGATAGGCTCCTCTTAAGCAGTGACCGGATGAAGATGCGCTTGGATCGCAGAGCAACACCCCATACATTCAAGGAAGGTGATGCAGTGTGGCTGTACCAACCAACAAGGAGAAAGGGCCTCAGTCCCAAACTTCAGAAACCATGGGAAGGGCCATACTTGGTGACTAAGAAAATTAACGACCTAGTCTACAGAATCCAGCTGTCTCCAAGAACTAAACCCAAAGTTGTTCACATAGAGAGGTTGAGTCCCTATCGGGGCAACGAACCCCCAAGTTGGCGGCCGGTAAATACTGTTCGGGACGAACAGTCTTAAGGAGGGGGGCAGTGTTACAAAGCACTTCAAGAGACGTAGGTGCGGTGTTGCCACATCTCCAGAATTTCCCCAACATCTGGGAATTTTTGCACAATCTGGCAACACCGCCTCCCCACCCCCTGGGGGTGCCTGGGGTGACCCCCCTCAGGCGAAGTCTCAACCCTCTAGGACCAGAAATAACGAAGTTACCAACTTGTACCCCGTCGGAACGGATAACTGAGGTCTGCACATTCCGAACACCCTGTATATACACCCTGTATACGTAGAGAACCCTTACACCCTGTATACGCAGAGAGATCTTATAGTTCGAGAAACACCTCTTGTGTGACATAGGAGTGGTGACCACATTTGGATCATCCTGTATATACATCCCCCTGTATACACACGGGACCGATCTGTATTCACAGAACCTTCTAGTAAAAGAAGGTCCTGGAACGTTCTGGAATGGAATGCTCTAGAAAGGAGGGGAAGGTACGGCGAGTATATAAAAGCGGAAGCAAGCCAGCCCGAGTTAGTTGAGTTCAGTAAGATAATGTGGTAGTGACTTGAAGAAACAGTGTAAAGTGTTAAGAGAGTAGTGACTGTAGTACCAGATTAGTGACTTTTGTTGAGAGTAGTAATTGTAAGGCCAGTAAATGAAGTGTTTTCTGAGAGAGACATTCTAGAAATTTTATTGTATCCATATTTAGAGTGTAAATAAAGTTGTTTTGTTAAAATTTAAAGTCTCACTTATCCTGAACCCGGAGAAAACGTAACAGTATTTTTTACACATAAATTATCGCTGAAGGAAGGAATCTTTCCTGACGAGTTGAAAAAATCAGTTATAATTCTCCTATACAAGAAGGCGAACGCAGGTCCCTTGATAACTACCAACAATTGTCCATATTTTCTAACATAAGTAAAATTTAGCAGACTGTATGACTTTCTAGAAAAAAAATTTAAGTGTGAGACAGAATGGTTTCGTTAAGGGAAGATATACAACGAAAGCTATTTATTAGATATATAGATATATTCATTGTGAGTGCGCTATTTCAGTCCCTCCACGGCGACCTTAGGTTTATTGTGGCCCACGTCTAATTAAGTTTTGTTTAGCAGGTGTACTGCTATCTGAGTGAAGTCGCTTGCCCGTTTCGAAGCTCAAAGAGAGATGACCTCTCTCCGAGTTTGTCTGGACCCGACATCCATCAGTGTTTGCTTCGAGGCGGTATCATGAAGTCCCGCTCTCGAGTAGCATCCAATCTCCAGTTGTAATCCACCCCTAGAGAGCTCAGCTCTCCTTCGGGTTCGTTTAAGCCCGACACCCACCAGTGCTAGACTCAAGGCGACATCCCATCAAGTCCCGCTCTCGAGCATCACCCAAGCGAGGCCGTCCGTCCGTTTTGAAGCACACAGTGGGGGCCTCAAACTCTGGGTGTATTCCATTCATCAGAGATCTCAACTCCCCCTGGGTCGTCTAGACACACGATACCCGCTTGCTCTCAACCCAGGGCGGTATTAACTGGAACGCCGCTCCCCAGTAACAACCAAGCGAGGCCAAGTGTCAATTTCTAAGCTTACAGTGGAGGCACCAAAAGCCGGGTGCATATCACACCCCAGAGATATCTGCCTCCCTCTAGACTCTAGACTCACCTGGACCAGATCCCCACTATGTTTGTGTTTGATTGACTCGAGGCGGTATCAGGAAGTCCCGCCCTCGAGCAGCATCCACGTTGAGTCGTTAGCCCGTTTCAAAGCTCACAGAGTAGGCCTAAATCTCCAGGAGTAATCCATCCCTAGAGATACCAGCCCTGTACCAACTTTGTTATGTCAAACGGAACACCCTACATGTTCTTACATTTTTATATTTTAGACAAATTGCAGATACATTTCTGTATATTAATACATAACTCTAAACGTTTTTGACATATTTCAAATTTTATGTCAAAAATGACGTTTGCAGGCCACAGTCAAATTATGAAATTTTCCTAATTTAATTAATAATAAAGGATGGTCAAAAAGGGGGTTAACAACCAAATTAAAAAGTCATTTTTTTCAAATGGAAACCCCCCTATTTTTAGTGAATTTTCATTAAGAAACTTAACAAACTGCGTCCCGAAATAATTTTATAATGCTTAATCGGGTAATATGAGAATAATAGCGGGTTTCTATTTGAAAAAAAAAACATTTTTGGTGATTTCTTTGATTTAATTTTTAACCTTATTTTTTGGCCAGTCTGTATTAAAAATTACCAAAATATCATACGGAGTCTACTAACGCATGCCTCTTTCTACAAGTAAAGCAACTCTAATTAACTAATAAAAGACTTCGGTATAGGACATTATACATAAAATATATCCTCAATTTATTGTAGAATCTAAAAATACAAAAATGTGTCATCCATTTGAAATAACAAAGTTGACACTTACTTCCGGTATAACCGAAAATGCCACCATTTTGAAAATATTTTAGCTGGGTTGTCCCTATTGACTTTACTAGATGATCAGAAAAAAAATATTCAACGGTTACTTTTTGAGAAATCGACAATGCCCTTCCCGGTGGCCCACCTGTATACATTGTGGAACAGCCAAATTGAATAATATCAGCATTTCAATTATTGTGGATATTTATTTTAAAGGTCCCGAAACACATAAATTTTAGATTAAAAAATAACATGCTGCAACGTGAAAACTTCACCCTTACATATAACCCTCTTCGAGTGACAGTTGAAATCCCCAAAATTAACAGTAAAAAAACAAATTCATCCGATTGACAAACTTCGCTAGAACATACTAAAAAATGTATAACTAATCGCGTTTCGTTCTTGACAATGAGAAAAAAGTTCTGGACGCAGCAAGTGCGTTATGGTAGCGATTTTTCATACAAATGTTTATAATAGCAAATGCGAGAAGGCATCAATCTTATTACCGGTATAGCCTACGTAGTAGAAACAATGTACTATATTTTATCAAAATTACTTTTTGTTTGAAAATGTACAAAAATTTTCCGAAAATAAACTTAAATGTTGGTGTCCTAGCCAACAAACCTTACGTTAATAGCAAATTAGGTCATTGAAATTTGAAGGATTTAATGAAAATTCGCTACCAAAACGCACTTACTGCGTCCAGATTTGTTTCTTACAAACATACATCATATTTCGATAAAAAAAGCAAAAATGCATTAACGAATTTGTTCTGCGAAAATTAGCTAAAGATTGTAGACCGTTAAACCATAAACTTAACTAAACCGACAGCGAAAGCATCAACTTAACTAAATCGACAGCCAAAGTATCAGAAAAAGGGTCTATTTGAAATGCATTTTCTGTAAATATTTTAGTAAAATGAAGGGCAATGACGGTTGAATCTGAAACTTAAGGGTTCGCAGAACACTCTTCTTGCAAAATTTCCTTTTCACAATCCATATTTGTTTCACGTTCTTTGCCTAAACATTGCCAATTTTGACGTTTCAAATTGCGAGTTTGACGTTTTGAGGGAAACTCCAAAATTTGTTTCTTTAACTGCCCATAACTTCTTTGTCTTTGAAGCTAGAGATCTAAATTTTGGCACAGGGTTCACACTTTATAATACAAAAACGCCTTATTTGGTTGCCCTTACTTTGTTCTTCCCAGAGATATAAATTTTTATAAAGGAAACACAACATTTTCCGGGAAAACCTGGCCCGATTTTCCTGGCTAACGAACTTATCCAAGCCACTTGCAAAAGGAAGGTGCTCACAAAATTTCATTAAGATTGGTCCATTATTGTTTAAGTTATCGGTCGGATATATATATATATATATATATATATATATATATATATATATATATATATATATATATATATATATAAACACAGATCTCCTCATTAGCGATTTTATTTAAATTCGCTAAAAGTTCGGGACGCAGCAAGCGCGTTATGGTAGCGAATTTTCCTTAAATGCTTCAAATTTGAATAACTCAATTTTCTATAAACCTAGAAAGTTTAATTTTGGTACTTAGTAAGGTCTTTCACAATTCAACATACTTGCCAAATTTCATTACAATAGCTTTGTATTTTTGGCATATAAAAGTTTTTTTCGAAAAAACATTCTAAATTTTCATGGAACACCTTGTCCGATTTTCCTGACTAACGAACTTGTCCAAGCCATCAATAAATGAAAGACTCTTGCCGGGTTTCATCAAAATGGGTTAATAACTTGTTGAGTTATCATGCGGATACCTATATATATATATATATATATATATATATATATATATATATATATATATATATATATATATATATATATATATATATATATATATATATATATATATATATATATATATATATATATATATATATATATATATATATATATATATATATATATATATATACCCCGGACAGGGGTCAGGTCAGGTCAGGTCAGGTCAGGTCAATGTTTGCAAAGTCTTAACATCGATACCTCTGTATTAGCGAATTTTTTTAAAATAAAAAATGCACTAAAAATAGAAATTTTCTGGACGCGCCAAGTGCGTTATGGCAGAGAATTTTCATTAAATGCCTCAAAATTCATAACTTAATGTTCTATAAACTTAGAAACTTGAGTTTTGGTATGTAGTAAAGTATTTAATTTACAAGGGGAACATACTAACCAAACTTCATCAAAATAACTGCTGTTTTTTGAGATACAATTTTTTGCGGAACTTTTTTAAACTGGTCCGATAGGGCTGACTAACGAACTCATCCTGGCCACGAATAAAAGAAAGGTTCTTGCTGAGTTGCGTCAAAATCGGTTAATAACTTTTTCAGTTATCGTGTGGATGCATACACATACACACACATACAAATATAGTATATATAGATACCAAAGCTGAACATTAAGATTGGTCTGTTTTTAGCGAATTTTTCTTTAAAAAATTCGCTTGTAGAAAGGTATCGATGGTGAGACTTTACAAAGAAAAAAAAATGGCGACTTTTTATAAAAGAGATTGTTTACAAATATTCATGTAAACATTTTTTACATTTCTGTCAAAAAGCTTTTTATGAATAATTGTATCTTGGCTGGTGTAGTTTTTGTGTAAATTACATGGAGAGGTTCGTTGGCCAGGAAACTCAGACAAGTTTGTTTGGGAAAATTTTATATTTATCTGCAGAAAATTTTTGTACTTTTTCAAACAAAAAGTTAGTTTTATGAAATACGGCACATTGTTTCTACTATGGGCGTTACACTATCCACTAAATTTCATGTCTTTCTTTAATAAAACATACCTATTTAACATTAAAAGCAGTTTTATGAAACTTCGCTACCATAAGGCACTTGCTGCGTCCAGACTTTAGTGAATTTTACTAAAATATTTCCGGAAAATTAGTTTCAAATAGGGTCTATTTGAAATTAATTTTCCGGAAATATTTTCTGATGCTTTGGCAGTAGTGTTACTTAGAGTATGGTTTAATAGTCTATAATTTTTAGGGAATTATCGTAAAAGAAATCAATATATACGTTAATATACAAGCTACAAGAAAAAATCTATATGCTAATTATAGGTTGTCTTAGCTGCATGTTATAAAATTAATTTTACAATCACAGCCTGGTCCATAAGTCGTTGGTGATACAAATTTTATTATTTTAAATAGAACACCTCTTATGCATTTTTCATCGAAATATAATACATGTTTGTGAGAAAAGAAATTGAGGACGCGGCAAGTGCGTTTTGGTAGCGAATTTTTGTTAAATGCTTTAAATTCCAATAACTCAATTTGCTATTAACTTATGGTTCGTTGGCTAGGAAACCAGTTTTTCCGGGAATAGTTTAGGTTTATTTTCGGAAACTTTTTTCACATTTTCAAACAATAAAGTTGTTTTGAAGAAATATGGTACATTGTTTCTACTGTAACATAGGTTATACTCGTAACCAAATTTGATACCTGATTTGATAAAAAAATACATATTTTCTATTAAAAACAATTTAATGAAAATTCACTTCCATAACGCACTTGCTGCGCCCTGACTTTTTATAAATATGGACAATAATAATTGAGATACTGAATTTATAGTTGTCAAGTAGAAATGTCAAAATTTGCTGTAGTAATTTAAGATTGAATTTTATGTCTTAATCAGATCGTAGATGAAGAAGAAAAAAGTTCGGGACGCAGCAAGTGCGTTATGGTAGTAAATTTTTATTTAAATGCTTCAAACTTGAAAACTCAATTTTCTATAAACTTAACAAGTTTAATTTCGGTGTGTAGTAAGGCCTTTGCTAAGGCAAGATATACACCAAATTTCATTAAAATAACTTTGTAAGATGCGGAGGAAAAAAATTTTTTGAACAAAATTCAAAATTGGAATAACTAAATTTTCTATAAACTTAGAAAGTTTAATTTTGGTACGTAGTAATGTCTCTCCCAAAGAAACATATATAGTAAATTTCATTAAAACAGCTTTGTAATTTTCGGAGAAAAAAATTTTTTCGAAAGAAAACTCAAAAGTTTCCCGGAAAACCCTGTCCGATTTTCCTGACCAACGAACTCATCCAAGCCATTAATAAAAGAAAGGCACTTTCATAGAAATCGGTAAATTATTTTTTGAGTTATCATACGGGTACCTCTCTATTAGTGAATTTTTTTAAATAAAAAATCACTAATATCAAAATAGAGGTTGAAAGACGGAGAGTTAGTGGAAGTATTGGTGAAAAGGGGATATTCTTAGGAGGCTGGAATTGTAAGACAATTGATAGTTCCAGAGAACCCTTGGCAATTAATTAGGCATATCTGTAACAAAATTGTGTTTATTGCATATACAAGCAAGAGCTTATTTCTACGACACATTGTACCATTCATTGTAGACAAAATATACTATACTATACTATTCCATTTGGCTGTTCCACACTGTATTTGTCATTTATACGCACAAAGAAATAAGATAAAATGGTAATAGGCTGGATTTTTCTATTGCAGATATTGACTTGCAAATGTTCCTCTGTGAAAGATCGTTGGCCCTCAGAAATGTCGAAATTATCAGCAGAATGCACATGAATATTTACAAAGGTCATGCGTATTACCGCTTACACATGCATTTCAGAAATTTAAATGAGGCAAAATTTAAATTAGTGTACCCAGAAATACAAATAAAACAAAATATGGAATTACAAAAAGTCCTGGCGATGCAATAGTGAAATTTTATAAAAATTTAAGCGTTACTTTCACCTGCGATACCTGCGATTTTCTTTTAACCTCTAAAACCTGAATTTTGGCAAATTGCACTGTTCCCATCGCCATTTTTTTTTTAAATCATTTTTGTCAAGAGTTTGTGCTACAGGGGGTCCGAAACTTTATTGGACCACCCTAAGTGGCAGTTTTATGTAAACTTAGCTACGTTCAAATTGTTCTCGTAAATATTCGTTAAAAAAACTCAAAGAGAATACATATAAATTAAATGAATGTAAATGTTTAAAAATCTCAGGACGCAGTAAGTGCGTTATGGTAGCGAATTTTCTTTAAAATATTATTAATAGCAAATGTCTTTCTTTGATGAAAGCAGGCATCAAACTTGGTTGCCTATATAGTAGAAACAATTAAATTTATTGTTTGAAAATATATAAACATTTTTCAAAAGTCTAGATGCAGCAAATGTGTTATGGAAGTGAATTTCCATAAACATGTTTTTAATAGCAAATGCGAGCAGGCATCAATCTGATTACTGGTAAAACCTATGTAGTAGAAACAATGTACTATATTTTATCAAAATTACTTATGGTTTGAAAATATACAACAGTTTTCCGAAAATAAACTTAAATGTTGGTTTTCTAACCAACAAAGCTTACGTTAATAGCAAATTGAGTTATTGAAATTTGAAGGATTTAATGAAAATTCGGTAAATTTGCAGATTAGCTCCCGAACACTTTTCAACAAATTGTTTTACTAGGACCCCACCTGGATGCACAAACCACAAGAAAAATGTCTTGTTCACACCCCCCAAGGAAGTTATGGGACTGGGAGTGAATAGGGGTGCTGTGCGGGGTAGGCACGGTTTAAGGGTATATGGCTTCAAGATGTGAAAAAGACAGCTTTCAAGCCCGCTTTATTCGAATTTTCTGCTCATATTTCCTTTTTACTACCTACCCCGCCCAGCACCCCTACTCCGTCATGGTCCCGTAACTTCCTTGGGGGGTGTGAACAAGAAAATTTTCTTGGGGTTTGTGGATCCAGGGGTGGTGGAAGGTGTGCTAGGCAGGTTTCTGAAAACAGTTTTTTGAAAAACGTTCGGGAGTTAAACTGCAAATGTACCGAAAATTCGCTACCAAAACGCACTTACTGCGTCCAGATTTTTTTTCTTACAAACGCATCATATTTCTATAAAAAATGCAAATATGCATTAACGAATTTTTTCTACGAAAATTAGCTAAAAAAAAATTTATGCACCCCTACTATCTCCTGGTCCCGTAACTTCCTTGGGGAGTGTGAACAAGAAATTATCCTTGCGGTTTGTGGATCCAGGGGGGGGGGAATTGGTTAGGTTTCTGAAAACAGTTTTTTGAAAAGCGTTCGGGAGACTGCAAATTTACCGAAAATTCGGTACCAAAACGCACTTACTGCGTGCAGTTTTTTTTTCTTACAAACGCATCATATTTCAATAAAAAATGCAAAAATGTATTAACGAATTTGTTCTACAAAAATTAGCAAAAAAAATATACACCCCTACTCACTCCAGGTCCCCTAACTTCCTTGCGGGGTGTGAACAAGAAATTTTTCTTGGGGCTTGTGGATCCAGGGAGGGCCCTAGGCAGGTTTCTGAAAACAGTTTTTTGAAAAACGTTCGGAAGCTAAACTGCAAATTTACCGAAAATTCGCTACCAAAACGCACTTACTGCGTCCAGATTTTTTTCTTACAAACGCATCATATTTCTATAAAAAATGCAAATATGCATTAACGAATTTTTTCTACGAAAATTAGCTAAAAAAAATTTATGCACCCCTACTATCTCCTGGTCCCGTAACTTCCTTGGGGAGTGTGAACAAGAAATTATCCTTGCGGTTTGTGGATCCAGGGGGGGGGGAATTGGTTAGGTTTCTGAAAACAGTTTTTTGAAAAGCGTTCGGGAGACTGCAAATTTACCGAAAATTCGGTACCAAAACGCACTTACTGCGTCCAGTTTTTTTTCTTACAAACGCATCATATTTCAATAAAAAATGCAAAAATGTATTAACGAATTTGTTCTACAAAAATTAGCAAAAAAAATATACACCCCTACTCACTCCAGGTCCCCTAACTTCCTTGCGGGGTGTGAACAAGAAATTTTTCTTGGGGCTTGTGGATCCAGGGAGGGCCCTAGGCAGGTTTCTGAAAACAGTTTTTTGAAAAACGTTCGGAAGCTAAACTGCAAATTTACCGAAAATTCGCTACCAAAACGCACTTACTGCGTCCAGATTTTTTTCTTACAAACGCATCATATTTCGATAAAAAATTCAAAAATGCATTAACGAGTTTGTTCTACGAAAATTAGCTAAAAAAATTATACACCCCTACGCACTCCTGGTCCCGTAACTTCCTTGGGGAGTGTAAACAAGAAATTTTTTGGGGGATACGGGTGCTGTGCGGGGTATGCAGGGTTTAAGGGGGATATGGCTTCAAGATGTGAAAAAGACAACTTTCAAGCCAGTTTTATTCGCATTTTCTGCTCATATTTCCTTTTTACTACCTATCCCGCCCAGCACCCCTATTCACTCCTGCTCCCGTAACTTCCTTGGGGGGTGTGAACAAGAAATTGTTCTTGGGGTTTGTGCATCCAGGGGGGGTCTAGGCAAGTTTCTGAAAACAGTTTTTTGAAAAGCGTTCGGGAGCTAATCTGTAAATTTACCGAAAATTCGCTACCAAAACGCGTCCAGATTTTTTTCTTATAAACGCATCATATTCCGAAAAAAAAATACAAAAATGCATTAACGAATTTGTTCTACGAAAATTAGCTAAAAAAATTATAGACCGTTAAACCATAAACTTCACTAAACCTACAAATAAATATCCAAAAAGGCATCAACTTAACTAAACTGACAGTCAAAGCATCAAAGAAATGAAATGAATATTTTGTAAATATTTTAGTAAAATGAAGGGCAATGACGGTTGAATATGAAACTTAAGAGTTTGCAGAACACTCTTCTTGCAACATTTTCTTTTCGCAATCGGTATTTGTTTCACGTTCTTTGCCTAAACATTGCCAATTTTGACGTTTAAAATTGTGAGTTTGAGGAAAACTCCACAATCTGTTTCTTTAAACTGCCCATAACTTCCTTGTCTTTAAAGCTAGGGACCCAAATTTTGGTGCAGAGTTCACTCTTTATAATGCAAACACGCGTACCAAACTTGGTTGGCCTTACTTTGTTATTTGCGGAGAGATGATTTTTTTTAGAAAGAAAACACAAAATTTTGCAGGAAAACCTGGTCCGATTTTCCTGGATAACAAACTTATCCAAGCCACTTGCAAAAGGAAGGTACTCACCAAATTTGATCAAGATCGGTCCATTATTTTTTGAGTTATCGGTCGGATATATATATATATATATATATATATATATATATATATATATATATAATATATATATATATATATATATATATATATATATATATATATATATATATATATATATATATATATATATATATATATATATATATATAAACACAGATCTCCTCATTAGCGAATTTTTTTTTAATTGCCAATACGTCAGCTTTCTTTGAATATGAATTGCTTTTTTACAAAAAATAATCAGTGCTACAGGGGTGCATTAAGAAATCTATAACTACCGAACCATTATTTTGGATTATTACTGACACTTTTTTCAAAGTTGACAGTCAAAAAATGTCTTATTAACTTTTCAAATGGCACCTACCATTTCTGCCGTCAGAAATCAATGTAATAACATTATTCATGTCTATCTTTAGTCGTTTTTGAGTTATTGGAATTTCTTAAAGAAATATTATTAATCGTAATGATGCAACATATTGGCCATACCTTAAGGAATTGAGCTTAGAAAAAAAAATCATTTATTTATTTGCAACGGTTCAGGAGTCTTGAGTTTCTTAAGGGACCCCTGCAACCCCCGATTTTTTGCGAAAAATGTGACACATGTCAAAAACTATGACAGATAATTGTTGACAACTTGGACGTTCTGAACTCAGACTTTAATGTAAAATACAAGGATCAAACTAAAATGGGACATTTCCATTAACAAAACAAAAAAGATGGAGTCTATACGGTATTTCCGGAAGTGCCGCCATTTTGGAATTATTTTATTTCGGCTTTCAGCAGTCGGTTATTGTCGGCTACCAAATTTCATAGTAATACGATTCGGGAAATCAAAAATTTTTTAAGCGACGGGCTACGCGCACCATCCTGTATATAAACATATGCAAAAAAAGGACACGTGGTATGGGTTGTAAAGGCTGTAATAAAGAGAACCTTGTTCGGAAATTCGAAGATCGTTAAATAAAATAAAAGTCTTTGTTATATCCCATAGTAAATCGACGCTTTAGTGAATTTTCGTAGAAAAAATTCACTAATGGGGAGATCCCGACTTTTGAATTTTGAATTTTTTTTTGCAAATGAGCGCGAACTAGGACCCCGAGAACCCATATCCGGGGTCAGTTTCAATTTTTATATGTTTATATATATATATATATATATATATATATATATATATATATATATATATATATATATATATATATATATATATATATATATATATCACACCGATAACTCAAACAATAATGAGCCGATTTTGATAGAATTTGAGATGTACCTTCCTTTTATACTTTTATAAATAGATTGGATAAGTTCGTTAGCGAAGAAAATCGGACGGGGTTTTCCGTGAAAATTTTAAATTTTCAATCGAAATAAATTTATATCTCCAGAATTAACAGAGCAAGGACAACCAAATTTGGTGCACGGGTTTATAGGTAAGCTACCTACCAAAATTTATTTCTGTAGGTAAAAGGACAAAAAGTTACAGGCATTTAAAGAAAAATAACTTTGGGTTTTCCTCATAACGTCAAAAGTCGCGACTTTAAACGTCAAAATAGGTAATATTTAGGCAATGAACCTGAAACTAATATGAGCTATGAAAGGAAAATGTCTCAAGAATATGTTTTGCAAAGCCTGAAGTCTTAGTTTCAATCGTCATTGTCCTTCATTTTACTAAAATATTCCCCGAAAATTCATTTCAAATAGACCCTTTCTCTGATGCTTTGGCAGTAGTGTGGGCTAGACCAGGGGAAGGCGGACCTGATCCAGGCTGCGGTGGCAGCTGCGGTGGACTCTCTTCAGGAAGGGGAGAGCCCGCCTCAGTTCCACCGGACGCGCCTGACGAGGGGCATCCTCTGGACTACCTGTGCCGGCCCGCAGTCGCGGGACTGGCTGCGGAAAACGATCGGGGGCCTCGGTCAGATTTGGGAGGGGGCGGACTTGACAGCCGTCGAGCCCAAGGAACTCCCAAAGAGACGCAAGGTCCTCGTACGGATCCCTGACACCGTCCCGCAGGAGACGGTGATCAGCAGACTTAAGATCCAGAACCCTGAACTGGGGACGCCACACTGGTCGGTTCTAAGCAGGAAGGCAGAGGAGAAAGGACAGACGCTCGCCTTCTCGATCGACCCGACATCTTACAGAGCCCTTGAAGGAACCTCCTTCAAGGCATTCTGAGGCATGGGAAGGGTTAGCTTCCGCCCACTGGGGAAGCAACTAAGGGTTAATGGGACTTAGGTTCCTTCAGGTCAACCTCCAACACAGTAGGGCAGCCACGGCCGGACTACTAATGGCTCTGAGGAACACGGATGTGGCCCTCATCCAGGAACCGTACTCCTATAAAGGAGAGATCAAGGGACTCGGCGGAGCTACTGGAAAGCTCATCTACAGCAGATCCAGCGAGAACCCGAGGGCCTGCATTTTTGTCGGGGAAGGGATAGAGTTTCTCCCTCTAATGAATTTCTGTTCCAGGGACCTGGCAACGATCAAAATCCGATGTGGAGGAGCGGATGGGCTGAGGGACATTACTGTCGCGTCAGCCTATCTGCCAGGGGACAGCACGGACCCTCCTCCACCCAACGAATTGGAGCAGCTGATGGTGGGTAGCAGAGCAGGTGGATGGCAGACCATCATCGGCATAGATGCGAATGCGCACCATGAGTTGTGGGGTAGCTCGGACACAAACTCTAGGGGTGAGGCACTTTTACAATTCTTTATGAAATTTAATTTAGACATATTGAATAGAGGTAATAAACCGACCTTCGTCACAACACGGCGTGAGGAAGTTTTAGATCTAACAGTTTCCACCCAGTTTCTGGGTGACTTTGTTAAAAGCTGGGCTGTGTCTGGGGAAGTGAGTAGCTCAGACCACAGATACATCCGGTTTGAAATCGCCAAAGTCGAAAGAGAAACGGTATGGTACCGGGACCCCCGCAAGGCGGACTGGGAAGCCTACAGGGCAGACCTGGCTGTGGAACTGCGGGGGGTTAAGAGTACCATAAAAAATTCAATAGACCTCGAGATTGCAGCAGTCCAATTGCGAGACGCAATTACCTCGGCCTATAACGCCAACTGCCCCCTGAAAATGAGGGTGTCCACCAGGAACGTCCCGTGGTGGAACGAGGACCTCAGGCAAAGGAGGACGCAGGTTCGTAAGCTGTTTAACGCGGCCAAAAGGTCGGGAGCATGGGATGAATATAGACAGGCCCTATCGACCTATAACAAAAGACTGAGGGACGCCAAGAAGGAGTCGTGGAGGAGGCACTGCGAAGAAGTGGAAAACACGTCCGAGAGTGCTCGACTACACAAGATCCTGTCTAAGGGCCCTCAGACTAACATAGGCTCCCTTAGCTCGGGGGAGGAAACTATGGAAATTTTACTCCAGACGCACTTCCCCGGCTGTAACATAATAAACCAATCACCTCCGGACTGGGAACACTCAGAAATAGAGGCGCCTTATAGGCGGGCATCTAGGTAGACTGGACAGTCGCTAAAGAGGTGGTTACCTGGAGCAAAATCAGATGGGCCATTAACAGCTTTAAGCCATACAAATCGCCGGGATTTGATGGAATAATGCCCATCATGCTCCAACAGGGGATAGATATACTGGCGCCGGTGCTTACCCTCATTATGAGGGCCAGCCTGGCTCTGGGGTACATTCCGAGGGCATGGAGACTGGCCAGGGTTGTATTTATTCCTAAACCTGGGCGTCCAACAGACCAGGCAAAGTCCCTGAGGCCAATAAGTCTCATGTCCTTCTTGCTGAAAACAGTGGAAAAACTGCTCGACCGGCACATTAGGGGCGGTGTACTGGAAGCATATCCTCTACACTGCGGACAATATGCATACAGAGCAGGATTCTCAACAGAAACAGCACTGCACCAACTGGTGCTGAAACTGGAGAATACGCTGGAAAACAAGGAGGTGGCGCTGGGGGCCTTCCTAGACATAGAGGGGGCCTTTAGCAACACCTCGTTCGGATCGGTTCTGGCAGCTGCCCGGGAGCGTGGAATAGAGGAGACCTGCTGCAGGTGGATCGGTTCCATGCTCAGGGACAGGGCGGTGTTCACCTCACTCGCGGGAGGGACTCTGCTGGCGGGGGTCGCGGCGGGGTGTCCGCAGGGGAGCGTTCTGTCTCCGTTGCTCTGGTGTCTAGTCGTGGACGGCCTGCTGGGGAGGCTCTCTGGAGGGGGGTATGAGGTACAGGGCTATGCGGACGACATTGTCATCATAGTCCGAGAAAAGGTCACACAGGCAGTGTGGGAGCGTATGCAGACTGCACTGAAAGTGGTGGAAGGGTGGACGGTTGATCAAGGGCTCGGGGTGAGCCCCGAGAAAGCAACCGTCGTGCCGTTTACGAGGAGGAGGAAGTGTGAAAGCCACAGAACTCTCACTCTATATGGTAGGAGCGTTCCAATCGCCAGGGAGGTAAAATATCTTGGGGTCGTATTGGACTCTAAGCTAACCTGGAATGGTCACATTGGAAAAATACTGCGTAAGGCAGTCATGACCTTAGCCGTCACTAGGCGGCTATATGGAAAAACGTGGGGACTAAGACCTAGTATGGCCCACTGGCTGTACACAAGGGTGGTCAGACCATCGTTAACATATGCGGCACTGGTCTGGTGGCCTAAGGTGACACAATCCAGTGCCAAACAAAAACTAGGCAAGATCCAAAGGATGGCTTGCCTAGGCATCACAGGGGCCATGTCTTCAGCCCCAACAGCCGCCATGGAGGTGTTGCTGGATCTAACCCCCCCCCCCTACACTTAGTTATTATGGGAGAGGCCAGGCTAGGACTATACAGACTAGCCTGCAATGGTAGACTGAAGATCAACCCAGGCTTCAGGGGCCACTGAAAAATTCAGGAGATCGTGAAGGAGCCCATGCTTGAAATGAGGTCAGACTTCGCGAGCCCGCGAATGTGCAGGGAAAACAACTTTACAGTGGACATCCCTGATCGCGAGGCATGGCGGGAGGAGACGCCGGGCATGCCACGGGACGCGCTCGTCTGGTTCACGGACGGATCTGGCGGAGAGCGTGGGACGGGGGCAGGTGTTTACTCGGAAGGACCGAGGGTAAGTCATAGTATTTCCCTCGGAGCCCATGCAACGGTGTTTCAGGCCGAGATGTACGCCATCCTGCACTATGTGCGGGAGAACAAGAGGAGGGGCTACACCAACAAGCGGATCCTCATAGCCACAGACAGCCAGGCAGCCCTTAAGGTACACGGGTAAATTCCTGGCTGGTGAGTGAGTGCCGAGACGAGACGAGCGACCTGGCTGGGCAGAATGAGGTGACCCTCATCTGGGTGCCGGGTCACTCGGGGGTTAAAGGCAATGAAGAAGCTGACAGTCTCGCGAAGAGAGGGTCAGCAGAACCATTTATGGGACCAGAACCGGCTCTGGGCGTGTCAAAGAGCACTGCCAGGTGAGCCATTAAGTCCTGGGTCAGAAACCAACACAAGGTGTACTGGGCGGACTGTCCAGGGCTCAGACATGGGAAGTCAATAATTGACGGACCCAGTTCAAAGAGAGCTGTGGAGCTGCTAAACCTTAGCAGAGGACAGCTCAGAAACACAACAGGTCTCTTGACGGGACACATGGCCGTCAAGAAACACCTGCATAAAATGGGGCGGTTCGAAGGGGACCTCGCATGCAGACTCTGCGGCGAGGGGGAGGAATCAGCCCAGCACATCTTGTGTGAGTGTATAGCTCTGGACCGGAAAAGACAACTGATCTACGGTCACTCTAGACCGGAGACAGAGCAATATAAAACTTCACCCTACCAATCGCTGTGCAGACTAGTTCAAGGCACAGTGATCTTGGAATGGGTGGAGTAAGACTAAGGGTAGGCACAATCAACCAAGGGTTGCGGTGCTATCGGGGCGGCAAGGCCGCGGACGAGCCCTGAGGGAAAAAAAAAGTAGTGTGGGCTATAGAGTTTATCGGTTAATGGTGTATCATTTTTGTCGAATTTTCGTAAAAAATCTTTAGGGCTCAATATATCTGTTATTATGCAAGTTACGAAAAAAAATTGTTTACATTAATTATAGGGTGTATTGAGCTACAGCTTAAAAAAAATTCCAAAATTACAGGGTGGCCTATAAGTCGTTGGTGATTAAAACTTTCTTTTTTTAATCGAACACGCCCCATGTTATTGCATTTTTGCATTTTCCATCGAAATATAATACATATTTGTAAGAAAAGAAATACGGGACGCAGCAAGTGCGTTATGGTAGCGAATTTTCATTAAATGCTTCCAACTTGGATAGCTCAATTTGCTATTAACCTATAAGGTTGACCAGGAAACCGGTTTTTTCGGAAACAATTTAAGTTTACTTTCGGAAATTTTTGTACATTTTCAAACAATAGTTATTTTGATGAAACATGGCACATTGTTTTTACTACATAGATTATACTGGTAACCAAATTTGATGCCTGTTCTCTTAAAAAAACATATTTGCTATTAAAAACATTTTAATGAAAATTCACTACCATAACGCACTTGCTGCGTCCCGGAATTTTTTTTAGTTCAGTTTTTATGGCAACGGCAGAAGGAGAACAGCAGAATTGTTGATTTGTTCATTAAAAGTTTAAAGAACTGTATTTTTGAAAAATGTGTTATCGTATACAACCTGGATTAAATAAGCTTATTTTCGCTACCTTACCATTTCGGCTACATAATTTTGAATGATCCTATATAATACCATCTTCTCTTAGATTTAACTAAACACTATTAGACCCTGGCTTATATATGACATCATTCAGAGTTTTATGTTTATAAACATCACACGTGGCCCGGTCAAGATCAAGGATAGAAATTTTGGCAGAAACAAACTATGAACAAGTTTGTTATAAAACTGTTTTCTTTTCCTGTATTTACTGCACTAATTTCATGTGCTTGTGTTTATTCCTTATTTAAAGACAGTCGTTAAAAATACAGGTCATCTTCCACGTGCCGCTCGTTATAATTATTATTTTTCCAGCTAAATAAAACCATGATTTAAGTTAATACATGTGTTATTAGAATAACGGAAGGTAAGTGAATGGTGAACGTGCCGCCATCTAGTTGCGGAACCAAGTAGTATGTTGTCAGGCCAGCTCCAAATAACATAAAGTATTAAAAAATAGAGACTGTATACAACCAACTAACAATTTAGTAAATTGTCAGCCCTGGTCCATTTCTACCCTAATATAAGGACAAAGTATGTAAGGCTATATGCATTCTCGCAACAATTACAACCGCAGACCGGTTTCGCTCTAATTAGAGCTTGTCAGTACGGCATACTAATTGCAGCGAAAATACACCTATAAAGTAATACGGCTATGGTAGCCAGCCTTCGCTTCATTAATTTTTAAAAGTCAGCTTTAAATATTATTCCCAATGAAAACATTATGATTAATAAAGCACTAGGTTAACTTTGTCAAGGTCATAGGTAAATCTGAGTATAAAACAAAATATGTATCTAATAGTTTTATTGATATTTTTTTATTACAGCTTGGAATTGCATATTTTTGCAAAAATAGTCAACAGTAGTTGATAATAACCGAAACTGAGTTAACAAAATATTTACGTAGAGAAATGACAAACAAAACTGTTATCTTCTTCCCCTACATCAGAGCATGCCTTCTGAGCCCAGCTTCTGACTAACTGAATCCATCCTTCCCTTGATTCGGAATTTCCATACGGCTCATTACAAAAAATACAGCCTTCATTTAGATCTTCCTCCTCCTCCTCCGAGGATGAATCCGTGTACGGAGCAGGTTGTGTAATTTTTTTTTTCTGTCCTATCTTTGTTTTTCTTTCTCGATTTGGATCTATTATCATCTGCCTGCTCATTTGAGGGATGAGCAACCGCCCCATCGCGTCGTTTTCTTTTTTGTTATGCAGTTTTGTTTTAACACAAGTTTGTCCGGCCCTTTCCATTTCTACTTTTTCTTCTTCTTCCGGTTCGTTTTTGTACGGCGATGAAGTTAAGACATTACATCATCCTGTAGACAAGTCACAGTTATAGCTGTAACGCTCCCTTGAATCCACATAGAACGTGGCTCTTCTTCAGGCAGTTGCTTCTCCTTTCGATCTTCAGGTTGTGGTGTTTGAGGCACCTCATCCTCAATCCCTTGTGGAATCTCAGCTTCGGTGGCTCGAGGCACATCAATAACCGGCCTGTCCGTCGTTTCTGCAGGAGCAAACAGATGATCGGGAAAAGCATTCCTATGAAAAGGATACAGCCATGTCTTCTCAAAGCCTTTTATGGCTGTTCACATTTCTGCTGCACGTGTACATTCGCCCCGAAACAATTCCTAATTTGGTATATGCTTACCCCTCTACCAGGGTGTGCAACTAACCATTGTCTTACTTCTTGTTTATAAAAAGTACTTAAAGGATTCATAAATGAGACATCCAAAGGTTGTAGCCCGTGGGTTGTATGGGGCGGAAAGCACCAAACAATCACATTTTTCTCGACCCAGATGGATGAGATCTAAACTATTGGCATGTGAAGAATGCCCGTCGAGCAGATATAAAACCGGCTTTGGTGGCGTTGGATTCGAAAATTCAATGAAGCGTTTGAACCAACATAAAAATGTATCTTTATTTATCCAACCACTTTCATGGTAACATGCAACGGACCCAGGTGGTGCATCATCTACCAGCATTGGATTGGCCTTCTTGCGAGGGAACACGAACATAGAATGCATGAAATTGCCTGAGACGCTCATCGATGTCTCGGCAGTTACTAAAACTACATGTTCTGCAGAAGAAAAACAGCTCATTTGTTTTTTGCATCTAAGCGCCAAAACCTTTGATGTTATTTGGGACCGTCAAAATTCCCGTTTCATCTACATTGTAGACATGGCTGGGCTGGATATTATGTTCTCTGTAGATTGACTCCTGTAAATCAAAAAAATTTCCCACTGAGACACGATTAAATACCTTCGCTCTTGCCAATCAGGTTTTCTCTGGGTTTCTTAATGATAACTGTGGATGCCCCATCAGAAAACTGTACATTCGGTCCTTTCCTGCCATTTGTGTGGTTTTGTTGAAAGTATGACTGATGCCAATCTACGATGATCCTATAAGGTTAGGCCGAACAATCTTTCTTCCAAGGATAAAATGTGGTTGCAATGTTCAACTTCTTGTTCCTCGAAAAAAAGTGTGTGGCCCAATTTTTTTGTGGCCGCTAACTCTGCTGTCAGATTTTGTTTTCAGCTTTTTTAACTCTGTCCTCCATGGTTGTCTGAGGAACACAAAACTCTTGGTCAAAACTCTGTTTGGTGGTCTTTCGCTGGTAATGTCATGGCAATGTATCTGAAAAAAATATAGGTTCTTTACACCATAATCATGTAATAAACTGAGGAATAATCTACTAATCAAATACTAGATATTTGTTTTACATACTTATACATAAAAACAGCCAGCCACGGGGTAAGACCGGGTATCCAGTTTTACATCACCCCTCCCCCATCCCCTTCTTATGCTCGGTTTCGCCCCACAGAGTGATCTTTAATGTAACATGGTATATCCACGTTTTCTACAGAAAATGGCAGATCCTAACTTAAAAACATTATTGAAAGAGGCTTAATCTAAACAAGCACTAACCTGTTCACATTCAAACAATGTGTATAATTATAACGCGTTCATCGCTAATGTTGTGATCAAAAGGATGCACCAAGAAAACTTAGAAACTCTGCATACAACGAACAAAACCGCCCTGCCACGTGCAAGTCAGTTAGAAGTGACAGATTGTGCTGTGTGATGGAATCCTTTTCTCTTGTTGGCATTTCTGTGGATCGACATCTCAATTGGCACTAACATGTCACATCAATCGCAGAAGCGGCTGCTAAGAAATTAGGTTTCCTCTTCCGGGCCCGCAAATACTTTTCGCCAGCTAATCTCTATACCTTATATACGTCACAAATAAGGCCAAACCTCGAATACTGCTCCCACATCTGGGGTGCAGCTGCCGCTTCTACACGCGCTGACCTGGACTCCATTCAAAAGAGAGCTATACGTCTCATCGGTGACCCTACCCTCACCCAAAGGCTGCCATCCCTTTCCCACCGACGTGCCGTTGGTGACCTCTCTCTCTTTTATAGATATCTACACGGGCACTGCTCAGAGGAGCTCTCTTCCATAATTCCTCCACCTGCTGCCTCCAACAGATCTACCAGGGGAACAGAGCGAATGCACCCTTTTACTTTCCAGGTCACCAGACATAGAACATCTTGTTATGCCCGCTCTTTTGTCCCGAGGACTTCCAAGTTGTGGAATTCCTTGCCGGCTCATGTTTTTCCTTCTCCTCCGAACCTCCAAACCTTCAAGTCCAGAATTAACAAGTTGCCTCTTTCCTCCTGGCCAACACCCACGGTACAATAGTATTTAGGCTGTAAGCCCTCGTGGTGTGTTGTTGAAATAAAAAAAATAAAAAAATAAAGCAATTGCTGCCTCCAAACGTTTTTTTGTTTTTCTAATTGTAGCTCAGATAATCTGATACAAGATAAATTATAAATCCTTATATCTCAATTAAATTTAATAATCAAACTAAAGCTTGTTGAATACGGAGACACAGATTATCTCGTCAAGTTACCTGTTCTAAAACATAGTACGTATCTTAATTTATGTTTTCTGGTATCTCAAGCTGTTAAATAACTATTAAACTCTGTGCAAACATTGTAAACTTATTATTGTTTTTTGTGTATATATCTGGTTTATTGCTTTGTTTTTAACGGAAATGACAAATGAATGTCAGTTAAACGTTTTATAATACAAACGTATACATTGCGAGTACTTTAAGTTATCGATGTGATGATATACTCTCTCCCGAAAGACCTTTTCATTAAATTGTTTTGGGGGTTGATGACTTGGTTACAAAGAAAATTAATATTTAGCCCCACAATAATCAACCCACAATTGAATTTCATTAGAGAATGTTAAATGTTTAGATTTGTATTTTGCGTGTATGTGGAAGGAATTGGTTTCGGACATTACGTCCATTGGACACAAAACTCTGCAGTAAATTTGTACCATTGTTATATCTATACATTGTTATAAAAACTCTGGACGCAGCAAGTGCGTTATGGTAGTGAATTTTCATAAAAATGTTTTTTATAAAAAATATGTCTTTTTTTTATAAAGAAAAGCAGGCATCAAATTTGGTTACCAGTATAACCTCTATAGTGGGAACAATGTACCACATTTTATCAAAATAACTTTGTTGTTGGAAAAAGGGCGAATATTTTTCGAAAACTAACTTAAAATATCCCCGAAAAATTGGCCCGATTTTCCTGGCCAACGAACTTCCTCAAGGTATTTAGCCCCTACCAAGATATAATTATTTACAAAAAGCTTTTCGACAAAACTTACAAAAAAATTGTAAACAACTTTTTTGCGAAAGTCCAAAAACATTTTTTTTACAATAACTTATTAAACATTAGGTACTAATTACCAAAATTTTACAAAAATTTCACAAACAATGATTTCTACATAAACAAATAAAGTTCGCTACCATAACGCACCTGCTGCGTCCAGAATTTTTTTCTTACAAACATGCATTATATTTCGATGGAAAATGCAATAACATAAGGCGTGTTTGATTAAAAAAAAAGAAAATTTGTATCACCAACGACTTATGGGCCACCCTGTGATTGTAGAAATATTTTTTTAATATGTAGCTCAAGACACCCTATAATTAATATATACAAAATTTTTTCATATCTTGTATAATAACGGATATATTGAGCTTTATTGATTTTTTACGAAAATTCGACAAAAATTATATACCATTAAACGATAAACTCTATAGCTAAGGTTACTGCCAAGCATCAGAGAAAGGGTCTATTTGAAATGAATTTTCTGGAAATATTTTAGTAAAATGGAGGACAATGACTGTTGAAACTAAGACTTCAGTGTTTGTAAAACATTCTTCTTGAGACATTTTACTTCCATAGCCCGTATTAGATTCAAGTTCTTTGCGTAAATGTTGCCAATTTTGACGTTTTAAATCGCAACTTTGACGTTTTGAGGAAAACCCCAATTTATTTTTCTTTAATTGCCTATAACTTTTTTGTCTTTTGAGCTACAGTACTAAATTTTGGTGCGTAACATACGCATAAGAACGTAAACCCGTGTACCAAACTTGGTTGCCCTTACTTTGTAAATTGCGGAGATATAAATTTTTTTCGAAAGAAAATACAAAATTTTCCAGGAAAACCTTGGCAGATTTTCCTGGCTAACGAACTCATCCAAGCCATTTGCAAAAGCAATTTATTCACCAAATTTAATCAAAATCGGTCAATTATTTTTTGAGTTATCGGTGTGATAGATATATATATATATATATAAATATATATATATATATATATATATATATATATATATATATATATATATATATATATATATATATATATATATATATATAAACATATAAAAATTGAAACTGACCCCGGATATGTGTTCTGGGGGGCCTAATTAGCGCTCATTTGAAGAAATTTTTTCAAAATTCACAAGTCGGGATCTCCTCATTAGTGAATTTTTTTAAAGAAAATTCACTAAAAAGCGATTCTCCTTCAAATATATTTATAATTTGCTGCATGGATATCAATACTTACAGCAATAGGGAGGGTTAAAGCGATATACGTACCTTTATGTGTAAGCTCTTACAGAGTATGACTATTTCTAAATGGCTATAGCATAAGCAATCTAACATATCAATTTTGTCAAAATATAAATGTTTGTGTTCTTACTTATTATTAAGGATAGAAGCAAAGGATACTCGCTTCTCGCCCAGGTGTCCTTCAGGGCATTTTTTTAACAAACAACACTGGACAGCTAATGACATGGGATAAAAAACAATGGGTGAGACAGTAGGAAAACTAAATTTATATTAATATTATTCTTAACTAAGGCTAATACTAAAATACGCATATAGAGAAACAGCAAAACTAAATTTTGATTTTTGTATGCTGAATGAATTTTATAGGTATATTATATATTTTCAGGCTATTTGTACAAATAAGTGTTGCTAAGTTCACAGGAAACTCTTCTCCTGCATCTTTGAGTTCTTTCCAGAGTTGTTTACGTATCGGGTTATACAAACTGCACTGAAACATGAGGTGTTCTTAAAGTTCCTAGGTAACTGTTGTCACATGTACAATAAGGATTGTTACTAATGCCTATTTTATGTAGGTGTTGTGGAAAGCAGCCGCGATTCAGCTTCATTCTGGCAATTATAGTAGTATAGCAACTTGGCATAATAAATTGGTCAATATGTAGAATTTTTTTAGGCAACATTTGATGAATAAGTGTAAATCGATTAGTTGTTCTGTTAACAAACTCATGCCAAACACTTTCCCACGTTTCCCTTATTTCAAGTTTAATTTTTTTGATTTACATCGTCAGCAGTAATCCAGTTTATTATTTTGTTTGGACTTTCAATAGATTCCTTAGCTAGTTTGTCAGCTATTTCGTTGCCTGTTAGTCCCGTGTGCCCTTTTATCCACATAAATATGACTCGATTACCACCATCCTCTATGGACTGATACAGACTGATAATGTCACATATTACTGGATTTTTGCCATGTTTGGTGTAATTTTTAAGTGAAAGCAGAACTGATTTGGAATCTGATAAAATTACAGTATGTTTAATTTTGTTAGCAATTGACCATTTAAGTGCTTCATACAAGGCATATGCCTCCACAGTGTAAATAGATGCTATATTATCTAATTTTATTTTTTGGTATCTACCGTCCTGGGAATAAGAAGCACAGCCTGTCCCAGATAACGATTTTGAACCATCTGTATATATTTGTGTATATTTGTCAAACTTTTCCAATGTTGCTTTAAGTATGGAACGATTTAGAGATGGGAAAATGGTATAATTTGGAAATATTATATCTATTTTGTGCCTTTTTTGATAGAGTAGGGTAAATATTGGGATTTTGTCTTTTGGAACAATCGCGTCAGCAAAGTGTATTGTATTGCCGTATGCATCAAACAATTTGTATTTATGTACCCATAAATTTCTGAAACGAATATTACTCGATTTTTAACCGCATGCCTTGCACTAAGATGTCTGCTTTCAACAAGATGGCGCTCCACCTCATTTCGGTCAACAAGTTCGTGCATTTTTTAATCACAATTTCCCAGGGCAATGGATTGGGCGGAGGGGTCCAAATGAATAGTTTTCCAGGTCTCCAGACATGACTCCCATGGACTTTTTCCTTTTGGGGGATATTTAAAAAGTGTTGTGTATCGTCATATGCCAACAACATTAGTTAAATAAGTAGCTGTAATTGGAATTCCGATCGGAAACATTGTTCCGGCATATCTTCAAAATTAATTGGGGGCTTTCATTAACGGACTAAGATATTGTCAAGAACTGACTGGACAATAATTTGAGCAGCTATTGTGATTTTCTTCAAGTGAGTAACTGAGTTTTCAAAATTTGTTGTATTTACTTGAAGTATTGGTTTGATTTTTCTAATTTGTCCGTTATTTTACAATAAGCAACCCAATGATAAACCTTATTGTATTTTAAAATCAAATGATACCAAACTAAACCAAGGTTGCTATTTAAATAAAAAGATGGCGGGCTCTGACCTACACCAGTCGCATAAAACAAAAGAAACTCATTTCAAAATATGGGTATTTATGCACAATTAATCCTACCAAATGTCAAATCTAAATCCCAAACCATTTTTGCAGAATCTCATTTAGTGTAATACTATTTACACACCCTGTATATTATAAACAGTTAAAAAATTAACCTCTGAAAATATTAATCGTGTTTGTAGAAGTGTGATGATTATCTTGAATTTGAAGCTGTACATTTAATTTTAAATCTTAAGGGAATTGAGGCCGATTTTGTCGAGATGAATCTTTCATATTTTCAGCTTCAGCAAATCTGGAAACTATCATACCCACTGTACAGGTGTCCCATTTTGTTTGCAATTGCTGGGTATCTCGGTTATTAGTAAAGATAGAACCTTGCGGTTTTCGCGAATCTTAACTGCTTTTTTGTGAAACTAAAGATGCAAACAAAATTTTCATAGCCCGCTTAGTCTCCGAGCTACAGGGCATTATTGAAAAATATTGAATTTTCAGGTACCTCCTGTATTTCAGTTGTCTGACAATTTGTCAAAAAAGTAAAAACGAATCCTTTCAGAACTTCTTACGTAGAATCTAGTGCCGTCGTTAGTTGTCTTCTAAATATTACTGTTTCTAAAATATTGACCAATGTTTTTTTAATGGGACATCCTATATATTTGTCACGAAATTAATTTGAATTTTCACGAGCGTCTCAAAAATATATAATAGTAGGAGCCTATTTTAATAAACAACGAAAAAATCCTCATTCAAACTCAAATTTTGCAGTAGGCCATGCAAAAAAATGCTGCTGTTAGACAAAACCTGCCCTGCTGCCTTCTGGGAAGTATTTGGTGTTGGTTTTCTTCTGACCAAAATCTGCTATTGTGCCTAATAAGTATACCACAATTACTAAAATGAGCTGCGTCCGACCATATGACCTTTATTGCAAAATCGCTAACCATATCACATATTTCCCGATACCAACTGCAGAAGACTACCCGACGTTGAGCATTTCCAGCGTGTAGGTGCTGGACAAGCCTAAATTTGTATGGGTAGTATTTGTGTTTTCTTAGAATTTTTTTAACTTTAGCTTTTGGAATCCCTACGCTACTTTCAATAGCTCTACAGGAGTTTGTAGGATAAGCTTCTACATTAACCAAAACAACCTCTCGATTTTCTTTATTATATGTTTTTGAACGAGGTTTGTTAAATAATCTGTGACCAAGTAAATTCTTTTTTATTCGGTAAAAAGTGGATGTATTGGGTCGATTACTTTCTGGATAGCTAAATAAAAATGAAGCAATAGTATTTAAACATAACTGAAAACCAACTATTTAGGTGTTAAAATACATCGCAGATGCGGCTTCAACAATTTTAGTACTTAATATAAAACGAGGTACCTAACATATCGTATTTTTCCAAATATTTGAAAGTTTGGTTTACATCCATAGCCACAAATATACCATCACACAATAAATAAATACAAAAAACAGCCAAATTTGAAAATTAATCACAAATTTTATACAAGTAAGACAAACAGTGACATGGCATAGAAAACATTTTGGGAACTGTCACTTGTTTCCAAGTAAACGATAAACAGAAGCATTTTTTGCATAGCATACTGCAAAATTTTGAATGCGAATTATGAAAATTAGGATTTCTTTCGTTGTATATTAAAATATACCCATGATGTTATATATGTTTGAGAAGCTTGAGAAAATGCAAATTAATTGCCTGACAAATATACAGGTGTCCCATTAAAAATATATTGGTCACTATTTCAAAAACAGTAACGTTTATAAATAAACTAACTAACCTACTAGATTCTACGTAAAAAGTTCTAAAGGATACGTTTTTACCTTTTTGTGGAGATGTCAGACAACTGAAATACAAGGGTTACCTGAAAATGCAATATCTTAAATATCGCCTTGTGACTCGGAAACTAGGAGGGCTATGACAATTTTGTTTGCGGCGTCTTTTGTTTCGCAAAAAGTAGGTCAGATTCGCGAAAACGTCAAGGTTTTATCTATAACTAATAACCGAGATACCCAGCAATTGCAACCAAAATGGGACACCGTGTACACCTAAAAATAGGAGGTTTATTAGGATCTTCTTCTTTAAATAAATTAAAAATTTCAGGATTAGAGCTTAATTCATCTCTATATCCAATCAGCAACGAAACCTCAGTTTTCTCTCTTTTAATCAAACGAGCTGGTTTTTACAGTACCTATCTAGTAATTTCAAAAAAGATCTCAAATACTTTTGCAAATACTTCGCTAATGTGTGTAAATGCACTCTTTTGGCTTAAACATACAGTATTATTTCTAAACGTCATAACGTCTGGGTTTGATATGGTTAAAAAAAATTAAAGGCTTTTACTACCAGACAAACTGATTTACGCGTTTCAACACATTAACGTACCATCTTCAGGAGTTTAGACCTAGAATGTAAAAAATGGTTGTCAGAAACTATGTTTCTGGTAGGTCCAACATGCAAGTGACTAACACCTCAACTACAGAAAGAATACAAAGTCAAGCAAAGCTAAATGCCGAACACAGATTAGCCCTAACGGCCATGCAATATATAAAAACTTACAATTTAAGATTTAAAAAACTTAAAACGGGACTGGGCCCCACAAATATGAACAACAATCTTATGGAGTCATAATCAATAAGTTAATAATAAAAGCTAGGGACAAGCACAAACATAAAAAGCAAAGCAGGCTGCACAGTTGGGCAAAACTCCCCCAGAACATCTGAACATGTGAAATTCAGAGGGAAAAAGGAAATAGACGCTACATTTGGTTAATACTTACAAGTTTCCTATCTCAATTACAGAAAGATGCTGTATGAAATGTTGTCAAAGTTGGGCTTTTCATCCATTGTCCTCAGGATACCAAACAGAAACTGCATAAAACAGGAAGGCAGGAACATCACAAGACTTGAAGAAACTAGAGGATGAATGCAAAGACGCTTGTTTTTTAGTTTAATTTTAAGCAAGTGTGTTCTTTTGAGCATTCTACTCATTACCGGAGCCACCCAGTAGAGTGGCGGCCTTTTCCACTGCCGTTCCCACCGCGAACAATTCCGCCATGTGCACCGCGGGTACCCGGTACCTGGAGCTTTAGCCCTTTGCTTTGGACCACTGCATTGTTTGCATAGGCCATCAGGCCTATTACCACCGCGACTCCGGCTCAGGACGCGTCTGTGTATACCCACTCCCCTGTTGTCTTTTCCGCTCCTTCTATTATAGTCCAGGTTTTCCTCTGCTCCGCCGGGTGCGATCCTTCTCCGTGCGCCGGTTTTCCCTCAAAATTTGCCGCCTTCGAGTGTTCCCATCTTATATGCCGCTACTCTGCTTCCAGCCACAAAGGTTGCATCCCCCCAGCACCGCCAGTGCTGCATTGGAAGTCGTTGTGTAGGCCTTCGTTATGCCCAACAAAAATGCTCTTTGGGCCGACTGAAGTTTTCTAGTAACCCTAGAATCCCTCGCTCGTTCACCCCAGATTTCGGCGCCGCACAGGAAAGCTGGTTTCACTGCTCCCTCATATATGACCCCAAGGATCTTTGGATCCGTCCGCCACGTCTTTCCCGCCACCGCTCGTACCCTATGCGCCGCCCCCGCTATCTTGTCCGCTACGTATTTGGTATGCTCCACCCAAAGTAGACCTGAGTCGAGCATCACTCCCAGATATTCTATTTTATCTTCTGGCCTTATGGTTACGTCTCCCATTTTAATCACCGGGTGCCTTTGTGTCCGCGCTTTGGTACCTTTCCTCGCACCCCTATAGAGAGCCCGCGTCTTCTCGGGGGCATATTCCAGTTTGTGAGCCGACGCCCACTTCTGGCAAGCCTCCCAGGTACGCTGCCAAACTGCTTCGAGTTTTCTTCTTGACGGCGCTGTTGTAGTGATGAGCTGGTCGTCCGCAAAAGCCTCGACTTCGATTTTTGCTTCCGTGTTGCCCGGTTCTATGGAGTCGATTTCATTAAACCAGTCCTCCATTATAAGTAGCCACAGGATCGGGCCTAAACATGACCTTTGTGGACAGCCTTTACTGGTGTTTTCGTAACTCCTTCAGAAGTAACGCTTCTGTCCTCCAGGAAATTGGCTACCACTCTAGCCAGGTTTCCCGGACATCCAGATTCTGCCAGTAGTTTCC
Source organism: Tillus elongatus (assembly GCA_964006375.1). Classification (NCBI taxonomy): domain Eukaryota; kingdom Metazoa; phylum Arthropoda; class Insecta; order Coleoptera; family Cleridae; genus Tillus; species Tillus elongatus. The sequence continues at coordinate 93,355,717 of OZ023268.1, forward strand.
TGAGCATGGGGTACCAGGCCGAGTTGAAGGCATTTTTAATGTCTAACGTTACCAGCAGGACGTGCTGCCCAGCCTGGTCCGCCTTTTTTATTCCGTTCACTGTCTTAGCCAGCGCATCCATTGTCCCGCGTCCCTTACGGAAGCCGTACTGTCTGTCAGACAGCCTTCCGTTTTTCTCCAAGTGGTAAGACAGTCTTGTAGCCAACAGCTTGTCATAGACCTTTCCGATGACGGGTAACAAGCACACCGGTCTTTGCCCTTCTCCCGCTGGTTTGGGTAGCCACGCAATCTGTGCCTGCTTCTAAATCCTCGGAAAAATTCCCTCCCTCAAGCAGGCATTTAATACTTCTAAGAGTTCTTCCCCTTCCACCTCCAGTAAATACTGCAGATCCGCTGACGGAAACCCGTCGATGCCCGGGGCTTTACGTTCAGATCTTAATCTGACCGTTTCCTCCAGTTCTTGTTTTGGGAAGTCGGGGTCCGTGTTTCCGCTCCAGATTACGGTTTCCGCACGCCTCACTCTATTTTCTTCGGAATCACTCCCGGCGTCGTCTGCTCGGAGGTATTTATCGATCAGTGCCTCCGCTGTTTCGCATATATCCTGCGTCTAATTTCCAGCCGCATTTTGCACCGTGGTCCACGCTGTCGGTGCTCTTTTCTTTGTTGCCGAAACGATTTTGTGAGCCAGCCCCCAGGAGTTGTCGTCGCTTCCTTCAGAGAGCATTTGCCTCAGCGATTCTAGCTTTGCTTCTTTAATCACTTTTTTGTATTCAAGCCGGACCTGTTTGAAGCATTCGACAGTGTAACATTGTTGACACACTGCGTCCTATGCGGTCGAAAATTTGTCTGGTTGAAAAACCGACTGCCGCATACCAACAATGCGCCCCCTTTTGAATTCACTTAAATGATTGTGATTGGTCCGTAAACGGCGCCTAGGCATAATGACTTAATACCCTGAGCACAACTCGCTACGAAATATTGCTTCAAAGTAAATGAAACGCAAATTTAAAGAGATATCTTTGTTAAAAAGTGCACCTGTTAACATTTTTTGTCCATATTGTTATCATTTCTTATCAGAGACAGAACAGAGTAGTATGAAAAACGTTATTGCAATTGGTCGGCTCTTACTTGGGGCTCGGATGTTCTGGAATGTCAGTATATGTACGCCAAAAAAACATGATGAAGTAATACAACATTATAGAGTATTAATCAGAATTAAGAGATTTTTCCCATCAGCAACCACTTAATTTAACCTTGCAGCTCTAAGTTTATCCTTCGGTTTAAAAATGGTAGGCATGAAAGCAATTAACTTCTGAATACATATGTTCGAAAGATGTACTGTTAAATAAACAACATCTGTATAAAAAGCGACGAGATATAAAATCGTTGTAAAAATATTTTTGGAAGCATCTGTTCCCATATTCTTTCTTTTCGTCTTTTTTGTAACTGATTTTCTGATGCAAGTGTAAAGTAAATGCACTTGTTCTGCTGCCCCTGCAGGAATGGATTGTCCCATCTGTCATGTTTTAAAATAAATTCGTAGGCTTGGCTTGAAGTCAAAAGCCGAAAATACAGTTTGTCGGCTTCTTTGTTCGGTCGCAGCACTCATAATTTTCTAAGGTAATGAACGGAAAAGGTTCACGTATGCAAAGTGAATTTGTTTATTGCCCATCATACAGATTTACAACTGAATTAGCAGCTTCTTTTCATCTATTTGAATGTTTATGTTAATTGTTACTTTTTCACGACGTGATTTATTCAGAAACAGGTAGCAGTTTATGTTTACCCTAATAAAACCTACAAGACTTTTTGTTTCAGTCTGAATTAAAAACTCTTGTCGCAACCGTTACGATATTGAGTTTTCATGAAGTTTTAACCCTCCAAAAAAATTAGACATTGATGTAATGACTAAAATCTAAACATCGCCTTGACGCCACCGGTGTGTTACGGTGGACAATATTCATTAAATAATTTGCAACTGCATATAACTTTAGTTTTCATTAACTCTTCAATTTTCAATTTTGATACTTCTTAAATGTTCTATGAGGGCACATTTTAACAAAACAAACAAGTTTTTTTAATTTTAGATATACAAAAAAATCTTCAAAAAAAACTTGAATTTTCCTCGGACAACTGATTGAGCTGACTAAGGAACTTGTTTAAGCTCTTTATAGAAGAAAGGCACCTACCCAGTTTTATCAAGATTGGTCTACCATTTTTTTTGTTCAACAACACACCACGAGGGCTTACAGCCTAAATACTATCGTACCGTGGGTGTCGACAAGGAGGAAAGAGGCAACTTGTTAATTCTGGACTTGAAGGTTTGGAGGTTCGGGGGAGAAGGAAAAACATGTGCCGGCAAGGAACTCCACAACTTGGAAGTCCTCAGGACAAAAGAGCAGGCATAACAAGATGTTCTATGTCTGGTGACCTGGACAGTAAAAGGGTGCATTCGCTCTGTTCCCCTGGTAGATCTGTTGGGGGCAGCAGGTGGAGGAACTATGGAAGAATGTTCCTCTGAGCAGTACCCGTGCAGATATCTATAATATAAAAGAGAGAGAAGTCACCAATGGCACGTCGGTGGGAAAGGGATGGCAGCCTTTGGGTGAGGGTAGGGTCACCGATGAGACGTATAACTCTCTTCTGAATGGAGTCCAGGATAGCGAGTGTAGAAGCGGCAGCAGCACCCCAGATGTGGGAGCAGTATTCGAGGTTTGGTCTAATTTGTGAAGTGTATAAAGTGTAGAGATTAGCTGGTGAAAAGTATTTGCGAGCCCGGAAGAGGAAACCTATTTTCCTAGCAGCCGCTTCTGCAATTTATGTGACATGTTGGTGCCAATTGAAATTTCGATCCATGCAAACAAGTGAAAAGGACTCATTACTTTGAATAACTTGGTTGCTCATTGTGATGGGTCTAGGGCTGGTGTATCTCTTATCAGAAAGAAAGCAAGACTGACATTTGGTGGGGTTGAATTGTACAAGATTTCTACTTTCCCAGTCTAATATTTTTTGGAGATCCACGGAGACAGAACCCTCCATGAGTCTGCGATCCTCATCTAACTGGGCTAAAGAGATAGGCTTAGAATATTGTATATTTGAGTGGAGGGTGCTGTCGTCCGCGTAACTGTGAACTGGGTTAGATGTGCTAGAGAGGAGGTCATTGAGGTGGAGAAGAAACAAAGTAGGGGCTAAAGCTGAACCTTGAGGAACTCCTGCATTAATTGGATACAGTTTAGAGGAATGGCCATCCACGATTTTGCATGTTATCGTATATAGACAGTGTGGAACACTCAGTAAAGATTGGAACCTGTGATGAGCACTGATAACTACACTTGTAGAAACCCAATTCACTATAACACATATTTTAAAGACCTGATGATCGTTTCACTAACAAAGTTAACGTCAGCAGGGGATGAAAAAAGTGCAGAGCAGCCAATTGAAATAAATTCAGTGTTTCAATTATTGTGCATAGTTAGAAAACTAAATCCTGAAACAAATCAATTCTAGACTAAAAAATTAGATCCTGCAACGTGAAAACTTTATCCCCTTCGAGTCACGGTTGCAACCCCCAATTTTTTAAATAGGAAGTATAGGCTGCTTGTGATACCCTATTCGAAATAGCTCTTCATTCTCTATTGAAAATGGTATGGTTTCAAAATTTATTGGAATAATTAACAGTAAAAAAATAAATTCATCTGATTGTAACACGTCGCTACAATACACTAAAAAATTTATAACTAATCGCGTTTCATTCTTGATAATGAGAAAGCAAGCCAAAACATTTTAATGTCCTTTTTGGGCGATATCAGTTAAAAAGAATACATAGAAACTTATCAACATTGCTCATAGTTGGCAATGTTAGTTTTGTTTAAAACGCCTTTGCAACTTGCTGTGTGATTGTAACCGCATGACAGTAGTTGTCAGTTGTTAACTACATTACAGAGAAATGGTTTATTGAACAGAAATGCATAAAAAACAATTCTATAGATGATTGGTGACGGAGATAAAACACGATCATAGATCGAAGTTGCTCGCCTATTTGAAAAAAAAATCCGATTTGGTCCTTTATCTCAAGGGACAATTAGTAAAATTGAAAAGAAGATTGGACAAGTGTGGCAGATACAAATAGGGCCCTTCTAATGCGTTGAGTAATGATACCAAATTGGATGTAATGCTTCAGTTTGAGGAAAACCCACATACTTCGAGTCGACAAGCAGCCACAACATTGGATGTTAGCCATTTATCGATTATTTGAGAAACTCAGGAGCCTATCGAAGACGATTTTGATAGAAGAGCGTCTTTCTGTAAACAGATGAGGAAAATGTTAGACAACAATGTTACCCAACTAAAACATGTTCTGTTTTCTAATGAGTCCAATTTTACACTTCACAGCCATGCTAATAATGACAACTGTCGCTGTCGGTCTAAAAAAATTCACCTTGGATGAGAGAAGAACATACGCAATACCGTGAAAAGAATACTGTTTGGGCAGGAATATTTGGAGTAATAATAATAATAATATATTTGACCAACGTAATACAAAATACATACACAATAAATGTACACAATGTATGTATGGCATGTCAAAAACAATATGCAAAAGTAGACACACATATAAACTCTATTATCAAAAAGTCGGGGACTGGACGTCGGGGTGACGGGCGGCTGTCCTCAGGACAGCTGCCTTTCGCCTCATCTATGGTGTCTGGTCATGGACGACCTCTTGGAGTGGGTCTCCGAGAATCGCTTCTACGATAGGCGTACGCTGATGATGGGCTGGTCCTAGTAACCGACAAATTCCTCGGCGTCGTCTGTGAGTGGATGCAAGCTGCCTGTAGCATAATTGAAAGGTGGTGTGGTAATCTGGGACTCTCCGTAAACCCGGCGAAGACGGAGATGATCATATTCACCAAGAAGAGGAATGTGGAGGTGTTCAGGGTGCCCGTGATGTTTGGAAAACCTTTATCTTTAGTGCGGGAGGTAAAATATCTGGGGGTTGTCCTGGACTCCAAACTACCAAACTAACATGGGGTCGCAAATAGAAAGTGTAGTGAGGAAGGGAGTAGCGACCCCCTGGCAGCTGCGTCGAGTGATAGGGAGGACCTGGGGACTTAATCCTCGGATCCTTCATTGGATTTACACTGCGATCGTCAGACCGAGAATAATCTACGGGGAATTGGTCTGGTGGTGTGGTGTGAACCAAACTACTACCAGGAAGCAGGCCAAACTCCAAAGGCTGGCATGCCTGGGTATCACAGGCGCTATGAGGGTGACACCCTCAGCCGCGCTAGAGGTCTTGTCGATGATGCCACCGCTTCCCATCTGTATCAGAAGGGAGGCTATGGCGTCGCATTTCAGAATGCGAGACTCTGGAAACTGGTGCGGAGAGGGTGCAGTAATAGGGCATGCAAGAGTCGCCAAGGAGGTGGAAAAGGAAATTCCTATTTCCGTCATCTAAGTGCAGAATGCCGAGGACGATATTAGGTTGACTAGGTCATATACCCTTACGATCCCCAGTAGGGATCAGTGGAGGGAAAAGGAGGTTGCATTCCAGTCTGCAAGCTTGGTCTGTTTTACCGGCGGATCGTGGCTGGAGGATCAACAATCCTCCGGGGCAGGACTGGGGGTACGCGAGAGTTATGCTCTGGACGCATATACCACGGCATTCGAAACAGAGGTGTACGCTATCCTGTCTGTGGCCAATAGACAGGATGTGAGGAGGAGTCCCGAGAAATATGTATACATATGCTCGGATAGTCAGGCGGTCCTCTGGGCTATCTGCTCAGCCAGCATCAGGACAATACTGGTTTAGGAGTGCGCTGACGCCCTCAAAGGACTAGCCAGGACAAATGAGGCGCAACTGGTGTGGGTTACGGGACACTGTGGCGTAGCGTGGAATGAGGTAGCGAATAATCTCGCAAGGCTTGGTTTCCGGCGGCAGTTGTGTATCCCGGAGCCTGCGATAGTCATAAGTAGGAAGACGGTCTCTGTCGCCTTAGACAGGTGGACTGAGTAAGCCATGGAGAGGCACTGGGGGTCGGTTGGTGGCTGTAGGCAGGCGAGGGACTTCGTGGAGGGGCCGGACAGAGATACAGCCGTCTGGCTACTCGGAAGGAGTCGACCTACGCTTCGCCGTATCCTTGGGGAGCTGACAGGCCACTGTACTCTTAGAAGACACCTCACATTGATAGGCGTAGAGAGGGATCCCATTTGCCAGGAATGCGGCGAGGATGAAAAAACGTCCTACCACTACCTGTGTGAATGCGAGGCTTTTGGGAGTCTTTGAGCAGAATTGTTCGGTTCGAGGACTCTGCAGAGGAATCAGGTACCGTCCAAAATGAAGACCGTCACGGCCTTCATTTTGAGTTCGAGGCGGTTTGGCGACGGAACCGAGGAAGAGTAGAGCATGGTTGCTGGGGTTCGCAAAAAGGGCTCATTGTGGCCTACTTGCTTGGTGTTGGCCTCCCCACCACTGCTGCTACTACTACTACTACTACTACTACTACTACAATGTTTTATTATTTATTTCGCTAATTTATAAACATTTTTCGAAATATAATTTTCTCGAAACAACAACCATGTCTTACTTGTGCCGAGATGACAATTATTTTATTCCAGTCATACTTATCAGGAAAAACTCAAAGGACTGTTTACAACGGTCATACATCTGCATATCCTGGCACCAGACGGAGCATTTCAGAGAAATGCATTTTGGTAGCGAATGTTCATTAAATGCTTCAAATTTTAATAACTCAATTTGCTATTAACCTAAGGTTTGCTGGCTAGGAAACCGATTTTCTCGGAAACGTTTTGAGTTTATTTTTGGAAAATGTTTGTACATTTTCAAACAATAAGTTATTTTGATAAAATATGGTACATTGTTTCTACTATATTGACTATACTGGTAACCAGATTGATGCCTTCTTAGATTAGAGAGACATATTTGCTATTAAAAACATTTTTTATGAAAATTGACTCCCATAACGCACTTGCTGCGTCCAGACTTTTTTAAACACCGTTATCGTTAGTTGAACCAAGATTGAAATTTCTTGTTTGGTCGTTATATTTTTATGCCTGTAAACATGTTGATTTATAGTAATTGTGTTTACATTCTTTAGATCATCTACCTATAATTATTGAGTTTATCAACAAGCATGGTCTGACGACCGCAGCCATATGACACGACAATACACACACACCAACAAGTAGCACATACTTTTCTCAGTTTTGATATAAATATTTTTATCTCTGTTTATACATTTTTTGAGTTTTTTTTTTCTAAACGATAGTGTTTTTTTGTTTCTTCAAAAAGTGATAGCTCTGATATAACCTCTGTCGTCAAAATTTGTCTATCAGGCAATAGAGAAGCCCAACAACCAAATACCTACCTCCTTCTTTCTATGTTGTTGTTGTTGTTGTTGTAATTTGGTTTGGCCTCGGACCGTTAGGTCCATTAGCCACAGACTTTTTTTTAAATTCTTTCTATGTCTTCAGTGAATAGTTGGTAATAGCTTTAAAATACTTTACTTCTCATGTTTTAATAACCTATGCAGAACTAAAATTGAAGTAGCCATTACTATATTAAAAGATACAGGTCATATTAGTGAGCACCAAATTCAAATAATATTCAACTATACTGGCTGTTCCCAAAGTTATCAACGAGAAACAAATTTCCAGTGTAAGACTTTGCTGGCCCATAATTCCACAAGAGGGCCTCTTAGGATATTAACTTGTGGCGGTACCTTTACGCGGTCTATTATATTGCCAACATATTCTGCGACACATGTACAGTTGTTAACTCTTTTAGGCACATAAATTCCTATAGTTTTTATACCCATGCGCCACGGAAAATTAAAACTATACTTTTGGGGATTATAATGATTTTAATGCAAAGAATATTTAAAAATAATCATATTTCAGATGATTGTGTGACTAATTCCTAGCCCAATGACGGGGGGGTTACAGCACTTGTACCACTATGGCTGCAAAGAATAATTATTGTTAAATATTGTGTGTTGCAATATTTTAAAAATTCATACTCTTGCGTGATAATCCTAAAAACACGTTTTGAATTTCGATAGACACAGAGGAAATTTCAGAACACATCCATTCGGTTCGGACCTGCTTTGCCTTTGTGCTGCATTTGGCACACCGTTTTCTTGTGTCTCTAATTGGTTGGTAAGAAGAACTGGTAAGTCTTATTTCAACCGAGACTGTAGGTTTGTGCTTTGAAATGTGTATGGGAGATCGAGTTGATGACCTATCCAATTTTCGTTTCAAAGTGACCAATCTGTTTGCCAACAAACCATCTATTATTCGCCGTCGGAAATATTTTTGTGATACTGCATCTCCTCCTTAAAGCAATTTATTTAAAACGTATGCATTAACGACGCATACATCCAGGAAGTTAAAAAAAAATTCGATGCCACCATTTGTGGCTTTTACGGTTAGCTTCATAAGTTGCTTTGAGTTGATCGAATTTATCCACAAAATTCAATTACTGTTGTAGTCAACGGAAACTTTTGAACAAGGTACATCAATTACGTCTCCATTCCTTTCACGTCTACGAACAGTTGTCGTATCCTGGGGGCTATGAAAATTGGAAAGTAAATACACAGATCTTTTATCTTTCCACTTACACATAAACAATCCTGTATTACTTGTTTTTCAGTCCAAAGCACCCCTTTCCAACAATTTATCATCCTGCAATTTTTGAAGTTTTTTCCGCGTGCTATTTACAGTTCCACAAGCGTGAGTAAATATCTTGTTTTTTCAAGTTCAAAAGTAAGATGTACGAGTTAAAATAATTATCAAAATATACATTGTGATGCTTTCCCTCAAAACCGTTCAACAGGTTTTTCACCACTTTGGATCCCAAATTTTTCTCAGGAATACCATTATCCGTTTTACCCGTGTAAATATCAAATATACATGTAGCCAGACTTATTAGCTAATACCCAAATATTATAGCCTCTTTTTATCGGCTTTTTTGGCATATATTGCTTTAAACCACTTCTGCCCTTAAACCTAATCATGGACTCATCGATAGCCACACATTTATCTGGACATAAACATTTTTAAAAGTTTTCTGCCAATTTTGTCAACATCGGACGTAATTTGTAGAATTTATCATAATTTGGGTCGTTTCTTCCTGGCATTAGAATATTATCATTGACATGTATATGATTAAGGAGCCAACTGAATCTGTTTAGTGGTATAAGTTAACTAATATATGCATCTTGGAGGTCGGGACTAGAACTCCAATAATCTTTGTAACTCGGCATGGTTTCTATTCCCATTAATAAATTTATGCCTAAAAACACTTTAATTTCCTCTTCAGTAGTCGGCTCATATTTCTTTCCAGAGAACAGATATTTTTGATTTGTATAAAGATTTGTTTGGAATACTAAACTGCTAATTATGTAATCATCAAATAATAGCTTGAATAATTGGTATGGAGATGGATCCTAAATATCCTGAACGACTTGCGTTACTCCTGAATAATGACTAAAATCAGGTGGACCTACTATAATAGTTGTTTGGCCCCAAATAGGATCCGCATCATATTGCGATTGTTTCAGTCTGTCTCTAATTTTCTCCAGAGGTAGATTCCATTCAAAATCGTCAATATCTGAATCTTCTACCGGCGCATCAATAATTTCATCTTGTTGCACATTATCTTCTACTTCCCCATTATTATCAAACTCTGTCTCGCTACAATCATCACCTAGATCGTCATCGATAACAGAATCCTGATCGGAGGGTAGGTTCTCATATTCTTTCAAAAATTCGTCTCTCGTCCAGCCTTTCAAATTTATATCATCTATAACAATCTATAAAAATACCATGAAAATAACAACACTGATCTATGGTCATGGTGGTACATGTTTTGTACCGCCTCAATTTTATAAAAAATTACGATAGCAGATACGACTTTTTTACTTACCAGTATGTTAATCCCCTCTAATACATTGCCGTATTCAGTCTGGTATCAAAATTTGAAAGTAAAACACCAGATAACACACTAAAACTTACTAAAATATCACCACGCCATGAGAGACAATAACGGTAACTTTAAAACTGTTTGAATATGATAGCCAGCATTCATAAAATCAAATATATTCCTAACTATAGCTAGTAGGCAACCATAATTACATATTCTGTAGATGGTACAATTCTTGTGCTTTTGTGACTGTAGCAAAATGTTTTTGAATAAATGGTATAGAATGTGTACCACCAAGACCCGGAGAAATAAAAAAAGGTGGTACACTTTATGTACCACTTAACCTGAAAGAGTTAATTAAGTATGCGGCAAAACTCCAGGATTCAACTCCTTATTTAATCCTCTGTCAAAAAGTCATATGAACAGACTCCTAAACCACTTTGTTTTCCAGATGCAGGGTGTTAAAATTTTAAAACGGTTTTTTCCAAATATCGAAAAGATCAAATTGGTATGAAAGTAAAACCCGATGACAATTATAAATGCATCAAAGGGCATCAAAGAGCCAAAAACTGCTTTCCATATATAACCAGTGCCTTGCTAGAGGGTTACCTATATGATTCAATTCAAAAAAACACCGTATGCCTTTTAACTTAGACACTTATACGTGCTTGAGGGATACCTATAAGATTCAATTTAAAAAAAAGACCGTAGGCCTCTGTTTTTCCTTAAACTGAGACACTTATACGTGCTTGGGAGTTACCTATAGGATTCAGTTTAAAAAAACACCGTAGGCCACTGTTTTCCTTAAATTGAGACACTTAAACGCTTCCACGCTGAAAACTTGGCTTTTTTCGCTCAAATGCACTAATTTTGAATAAAAGGAAACAGCAGAATATTCTTTTTGGCGTAAATTTTTTTATGGTTTTTCTTTTATTTGTTATACTATTACAGTGGTATCATTCTGAATAATAGACTTCTGCTTTTTATTTAAAAAAATGACTCGACTGCCAATTACATCCCTTAATATAAATATTTTTGGCAATAATTTATTTTATAATCATTTTAAAAAATTCTACTTTACGATAACTTACCTAGAAGGTTAGTAATCCATGGTAACAAAAACAATTTTTAATGAAACGATCGTTCACATTTTGTCAAAACTGTAAGCGAAACTGATTCATTTTAAGCAAAAAAGTCCAGGGACGACCTTGGTCTAGTTTTGATCGTGAAAACGACCAAGTTTGAGAGGAAACACAGTGGCGTACAGTATATATTTTTTTCAAATTGAATCCTATAGGCAACTCTTAGGCACACCACTGATTATTTCGAAAACAGTGTACGGCCCGAATACAGCTCTTTGGTAAATTTATAATTTTCATCGGATTTCAGTTTTATACTTGCTTGGGTCTCTTCGATTTTGAAAAGAAACTGTTTTTTGTTTCGAAACCTTTTTTTTTGACACTTGAATCTGGAAAACAAAGGAGTTTTGGACCCATGTTCGTATAAACTTTTTTACTTAGGACTAACAGAGCTGTCGCGTCGCGGAGTTTTGCCCGGACTTAATTAACGCCTTGTACGAGGTAAGCGCCAGAATTTTCCTGTTCAAGTCTTATTAGCCTTGTAAAAAACAAAAATTACAACCTATTCTAGAAATTATATATTCATCCTTCTCACTACTGTTATCATTATTAGTGAATTTTCGTAGAAAAAATTAACTAATGGGGAGATCCCGACTTTTGAATTTTGAAAAAATTTTTGCAAATGAGCGCGAACTAGGACCCTTAGAACCCATATCTAGTGTCAGTTTCAATTTTTATATGTTTACATATATATATATATATATATATATATATATATATATATATATATATATATATATATATATATATATATATATATATATATATATGTATGTATGTATCACACCGATAACTCAAAAAATAATGGGCTGATTTAGATAAAATTTGGCATGTACCTTCCTTTTGTAAGTGGCTTGGATAAGTTCGTTAGTCAGGAAAATCGGACGGGGTTTTCCGGGAAAATTTTGAGTTTTCATTCGAAAAAAAATTTTATCTCAGAAAATAAAAAGCCATGATAACCAAATTTGGTAGGTAGGTTTACGATATAAAAATTAAACTATACACAAAAATTTAGATTTCTATGTTACAAGAAAAAAAGTTATAATAAAATACTTGGTGCCAGATCATTTCTATGAAAATTCACTACCATAACGCACTTGCTGCGTCTTTGAGTTTTTTACCAATTTCAAGAGTGACTGAACTGACACTTCTCAAATTAGACTTACAAAATCTAGCATAATGGTTCATTTTATGACATCTATTACACTTTATACCAAAAGCTGGACATTTAAATTTATGGATCTGGCCACATCTGCTACAAATTTCTTTATTATTATCATTATTAGGACTGAATTTACCTGATCCATTTCTTGACTCTGAGCTATTTCGACGTTGATCTCAATTATAAACTGATGATTAAACTGACGATTTCGAGCTTCTTATATGACGAATTTGTTTACCTTGTACTACATTGACGAATTCTTCCTTGTTCAATTCTTGAGCCCTATATTGCTTTAGTTCCATAGACTTACAAATACGTACTGCCTTTTCGAAAGTAAGCTGATCTTCTTGAAGTAGTCTTTCCTGAATCACTTTATTTGTTCTGGTAAGGCCACAGATTAAAATGTATTTTACAAGATCTTCACGTAGTTCACCAAACTCACATGACAAGCTCAAGTTAATTAAAGCTGTGACAAAGTCATCTATTGTTTCAGCTTCACCTTGAATTTTTGTGAGGAATCAATGTCTTTCCATTGTGATATTCTTTTGTGGACTGAAATGCTTCTCAAATTTAGCAATAAGATCCTCAAAAGTAATTTGTTCAGGTTCGACGTTAAAAGAATTTAAATTTTCCATTGCAGATTCACCAATATAGTGCAATAATAACGCTACTTTACGTTTATTTGACTCATTTGAATAATTTCCAGCAACCAAAAACAGTTTAAAACTTCTAAACCACGTTTTCCATTTTTGACTCAAGTTACCCTCTAATACAAGTGGTAAAACTCTTCCTCCAATGCCAGTTGATTGGGAAACTCGATTACTATTATGCTGTACTTCACCTGGCCCTTCTTGACCGACTTTATCCTCCATTATTCTGATTGTAATTGTTCCAGAATATTGACTTTTTTTGCCCAGTTACCGTTACCTATATGGCAACCTCACTTTTGTGCCACACCTGACACCATGTAATATTTAGGGTTCTTGTATATTTAGTTTTATAATGGCTCACGTGTGTTTAGTAATACATTTAATAAACAGGAAGACAATAACGGACAAAACCTTATAACAATTATTAATTGGTACATTTACAATAATTGATATATATTCACATTGACAATCGACCATCTGTCATATGTCTCTACTCACTGACTACTGTCATTAGCACAGAGTAAATCTACATTGTATAACAGAACTGATTCATCACGATGTCAGAAGTCACGAAAATTGAGTATAGAGCTTAATTCCTTACTCGAGAATGTCTTCCACCCCAAAGCATCAAAGCAAAATTGTTTGGAATGGTGCAGGAATCCTTAAAAGATGACGCAAGAACAGGAAGGACGGTGGAAGTGGTGACGAACAACAAGATTGCTCTTGTTGAGGATCTCGTATTTACCTATCGACGCTTGAAAGTGGACACATCAATACGCCAGCGTCGTGTTGAATGTGCCCGATCATTTTTGAAACTCTGTGGAGAAAACCCGGTGGACGTGATGAAGACAATTGTCGCAGGAGAGGAAAGTATGGTAAACTATGTTTGTGAGGTGTATTTTTTCAGACAGTGCGGGAAAAATTTCTAGGACAGTGTTTTGTATGTCAGTGCATAAGCAGAATAGGAAATGTTTTTTTAGTGAATTTTCGTAGAGAAAATTCACTAACAAGGAGATTGCGAGTTTTGAATTTATAAAAAAAATATATTTAAATCAGCACGAACTAGAACCCCTAGAACCCATATCCATCCATGGTCAGTTTCAATTTTTATATGTACAGTGTGATGATAAAGTTTGGAACAAGAAAGTTGACGGTCTGTCAGTCGACAAAAAAAAAGTGCACGATTTTTTGAGATTATGAGGATATTCTTATCAAAGACTTTAAAGAACGCCACGTCACAGTCAACGGGGCATATTATGCAACACTCCCGCATAAATATAAGACAAAAACATTCGGGAGAAAAGACGTGAAAAACTGACTAAAGGCGTGTGTTTGCACCATGACAATGCACCCGTGCACACTGCTGAAATTGGACAGGCCGCAATTTGTGAATTCGAACAAATTGATCACGCTTCGTATAGTCCAGATATGGCCTGCTTTGACTACTACCTATTTGGAAATTTTACAAGGGACCTTCGCGGGCGCCATTTCAGTGACGACGAAGAAGTAAAACCTGCAGTTTGGGCATGTTTTGAGGACCAACCTAACGAAATTTTTTTAGAGGTATCGAATTGTTGCTGAAACGATGTAATATGTGCACTGATGTTAGGGTGGGACTATATTGAAAAATAAAATTTAATTGTGAATCTACGCTTTTTCTTTCGTAATCAGGCCAGGAAACTTTGGCTCTTACCTCGTATGTGTGAAAAAAACTAGTTTGTGTGTGAAAACTTCAAAATATGCGTTTGTAATACATAACCCATTTATTGTTTAATATACTTTACAATTAGCTTGCTTTACAATTAAACGTAATGTTCCTTTGTGTAAGTGCGTAAGTGGAACGATTTAAATAGTAGCTACATAACCGCTTTACTTATAGAAATCATAATGCTTGGCAAAAAGTCAGTTTCTAATCATATATGTAAATGTCGATGTCGCTCTGTCAACGTAACACCTCTGTACAAGGTTATTAACAGCTATGTCGTTTTTTTTTAAATGAATTAGGCATTCCAAGACTTCGGAAGAAAAATAAAATAGGTATGTTTTGGCAAGGCAATTGGGAAGATAAATTTATAGAATATGCTGCTAAAGTATTTCACCTACATACATGCATGTGACACGTCTGACGACAGCAGTGCTATTAGCTATCCATTTTTCAAATAACTCCTGTTCGAATTTTAACTGTACCCTTGATAATAAACATCTGTTTTCTGCGTTTCAGTTATTCTACAATTATGGAGAAAAAATTAATACCTCTTAGTTTTCCACCATACTTTGTGTTGAACGCAAATATGTGGAAATTTAAAGGGATAACGAAAGTAAAGGTTGTGTTTCCCAGGCTGTATATATATATATATATATATATATATATATATATATATATATATATATATATATATATATATATATATATATATATATATATATATATATATATATATATATATATATATATATATATATATATATATATATATATATATATATATATATATATATATTTATTTATTTATATGGGTGTGTGTGTATCCAACAGATAACTGAAAAGTAATTAACCGATGTTGATGAAACTCAGCAAGTACCTTTCTTTTCTTAATAACTTGGATGAGTTTGTTAGGCAGCCCGATTGGACCAGTTTAGAAAAAACTATCTCATAAATAACAAAGTTATTTTGATAAAATTTGTTAGATGTGTTGCCTTGGTACTTACTACTTACCAAAATTCAACTTTTAAAAAATTGAGATTCAAGTTTGAAGCATTTAATGAAAATTCGCTACCATAACGCACTTGCTGCGTCCCGAATTTTTTATTTACTATTAACATTATTTCGTTATTTTGTGCATTTTTAATGTAAGAAAATTTAAGAACGAAAGGATTGATTACATGGATTAATAATTTAAAGTCCTTGATAAAATATTATCTTTCATTTCCGCACCTCCAATTGACATCACATCTATTGACTGTAGGATACACTTTTTAAACACAGCGTGAAAATTATCACCGCAACCAAAAAAAATCTCGGGACGCAGCAAGTGCGTTATGGTAGTGAATTTTCATAAAAATGTTTTTATTGCAAATATGTGTGTTTTCTTTTTAAGAAAGCAGACATCAATTTTGGTTACCAGTATAACCTATATAGAAAAAGCAGGCATCAAATTTGATTACCAGTATAACATATATAGTAAAAACAATGTGCCATGTTTCATCAAAATAACTTGATTGTTTGAAAAGGTACAGAAATTTCCAAAAGTAAACCAAAAGTGTTACTGAAAAAATACGTTTCTTGGTCAATCTTATAGGTTAATAGCAAATTGAGCTTTTCAAATATGAAGCATTTAATCATAATTCGCAACCACAATGCACTTGCTGCCTCCAGAATTTCTTAACTTACAAACATGCATTATATTTCGATGGAAAATGCAAAAAAATTAGGCGTTTTCGACAAAAAAAATTTATTTGTATCACCAATGACTTATGGGCCACCCTGTGATTGTCGCAATAATTTTTTAAGATGTAGCTCAAAACACCGTATAATTAATGTATACAATATTTTTTCATATCTTGTATAATAACGAATATATTGAGCTTTATTGATTTTTTACGAAAATTCGACAAAAATTTTATACCATTAAACAATAAACTCTATAGCTAAGGCTACTGCCAAGCATCAGAGAAAGGGTCTATTAGAAATGAATTTTCTGGAAACATTTTAGTAAAATGAAGGACAATGACGGTTGAAACTAAGAGTTCGGTGTATGTAAAACATTCTTCTTGAGACATTTTCTTTCTCTAGCCCGTATTAGATTCAAGTTATTTGCCTAAATGTTGCGAATTTTGACGTTTTCAATTGTCACTTTGACGTTTTGAGGAAACCCCCAATTTATTTTTCTTTAAATGCCCATAACTTTTTTGTCTTTTGACCTACAGAGCTAAATTTTGGTAGGTGGCACACCTATAACGATATAAACTAGCTTACCAAATTTGGTTGCCCTTACTTTGTTAATTTTGGAGATATAAATATTTTGCGAAAGAAAACACAAATTTTTCCGGGAAAACCTCGGAGGATTTTCCTGGCTAACAAAATTATCCAAGCGACTTGCGAAAGGAATGTACTCACCAATTTTGACGTTTAAAATCGCAATTTTGACGTTTTGAGGAAAATCCAAATTTATTTTTCTTCGAATGCCTGTAACTTTTTTATCCTTTAACCTACGGAGCTAAATTTTGGTAGGTAACTTGCCTATAATGATATAAATCCGCATATGAAATTTGGTTGCCCTTACTTTGTTAATTCCGGAGATATATATTTTTTTCGAAAGAAAACACAAAATTTTCCGGGAAAACCTGGACCGATTTTCCTGGCTAACGAACTTATCCAAGCCATTTGCAAAAGGAATTTATTCACCAAATTTAATCAAAATCGGCCCATTATCTTTTGAGTTATCGGTGTGATACATATATATATTTATATATATATATATATATATATATATATATATATATATATATATATATATATATATATATATATATATATATATATATAAACATATAAAAATTTAAACCGACCCTGGATATGTGTTCTGGGGGGCCTAATTAGCGCTCATTTGAAGAAATTTTTTCAAAATTTAAAAGTCGGGATCTCCTCATTAGTGATTTTTTTTAAAGAAAATTCACTAAAAAGTAAACTATACACAAAAATTTAGATTTCTATGTTGCAAGAAAAAAAAGTTATAATAAAATATTTGGTGCCAGATCATTTCTATGAAAATTCACTACCATAACGCACTTGCTGCGTCTTTGAGTTTTTAAGTAGTCGCTTTTGCTTTTTCACTATAGTTTTTTATTTTTTAACAAAATTTGTTTGTGTAGCTTATATAGATTCAGGATAGAGCCCATTGATACTGTGTCTCGAGGAATAGCTAGCGGTATCAAAAATATTTTAAATCATAAGATTTTTTTTTTAAATGCATGATGTTCTGCTTTTCGGTTTTCTTCTACGTTTTTTTGTCAGTCCAGGATTAGGTATGGGTTAGGTAAAAGGATCCGGGTCAGGTCCGGATCAGGTCAGGTCAGGTTATGTCAGGTTAGGTCGTTCAGGTCTGCTTCGTAGAGTGTTTAGTGCATAAACATGAAAAATGGTGTCCCTTCAACCCCCAAAAAGCTGCGGGGGACTAGGAGCAAATATACGTGGTGCAGGGGAAAAACATGTTTAGGAGAAAGTGTTGATACAAAAAGTGAAAAGGCTGCTTATAGAGGTCGAACTAAGTTGTTTTTACTGATTTTTCCTTTATATTTCCTTCTCCGCCGAGCATCCCTATTCACTCCGGGTCTCGTAACTTTTGGAGGGGTTGATTCCACAACATATATCTTGTTGCTTATGCACACATTGAGTCTTTTAAGCATGTTTACTGAAATATTTTTCAAAACTCGCGTATGCCGATCATCTGCATAATTACCGTTAAATATCTTTTACTTGCACAAAAGAAAGAAATTAGTTTTTATGAATTATATTCATTACTGCATCCATACGCACCAGCAAGATTAACCATTTTTTAAATATAAAAAAAGCAAAGGTCAAACCGCTTAAGTCGCGGAAGCAAAAAAAGTCTGAACGCAGCAAGTGCGTTATGGTAATCAATTTTCATTAAATGCTTCAAATTTGAATAACTCAATTTTCTATAAACCTAGAAGGTTGAATTTTGGCACGTGGTAAGGCCTTTACCAAGACAACATATTCACATAAATTTCATCAAAATAGCTTTGTAAGTTTCGGAGATAAACATTTTTTTCGAAAGAAAACTTAAAATTTTTATTTATATTATATTTATATAAACATATAAAAATTGAAACTGACCCAGGATATTTGTCCTATGGGTCCTATTTCGCAGTCATTTGAAAAAAATGTTTGTCAAATCTCACCATAGATACCTCTCCATTTGAATTTAGTTAATTGTTCCCAATAAAAATTCACTAAAAGGAGAAACGGACCGGGCCGGACTCGAACCAGCATCGTCCGCTTGACATACAAGTACTCTTCCAATGAGCTACCGACGCTTCGTAATAAACGAATTCTTTACATTGTATTTACACATACAGCACCTTACCGTCAGGAATTTGGTATCGGAAATTAAATGTAAGTGTCTAGCTAAATAGCAAATTGCAGAATTGATTGATTTATTTCGCCGATCGCTGAAACATATTCGAGTGTAGACTGTTTCGGTCTTAAATAACATTCAAATGTTACTAATGGCATGTAACCTTAAAGATGATTTGACATATTATGAATGAAAATGAAATGCGTTCGTGGAATCACAATTTTAGTGCGCCATCTTTTAGAAAATAGCTGGTCTACGGATGGTACCGAAACGCACTAGTTTGACAACACATATTGACTAAATAATTAAGGTATGTCATATTTTACATTTCACTTTGCATTACGTTTTTATTTGGAATCCAAAAGACCTGAAATTTAAGAAACTTATTCTTGGATACCTAATCTAGGCAAAGAGTGATTTTGAGCTAATTCTGTGACAAAAAATTGTCAAATCATGGTTTGGCAAAAACGTTGTATTTTCGTTATAAACGGGATATTTGATTACAAAAATCTTTATTGCCTTCCTCAAACCTCAATCTAGCTATTATATACTATATTTTCAGTCTAAGGCTTTAATTGGGACAGTTCAACAAGCTACAAATATAGTGTATATAAAGCATTTTATTGAACCCCCCTCTTAACGATAAACTCTATAGCTAAGACTACTGCCAAGTGTCAGAGAAAAGGTCTATTTGAAATAAATTTTCTGGAAACATTTTATTAAAATGAAGGACAATGACGGTTGAAGCTAACACTTCAGGGTTTGTAAAACATTCTTCTTGAGACATTTTATTTCCATAGCCGGTATTAGATTCAAGTTCTTTTCCTAAATGTTGCCAATTTTGACGTTTAAATCGCAACTTTGACGTTTTGTGAAAAACCCCAATTTATTTTTGTTTAAATGCCTATAACTTTTTTGTCTTTTGCCCTACAGAGCTAAATTTTGGTAGGTAACTTCCCTATAATGATATAAACCCGCGTATAAAATTTGGTTGCCCTTACTTTGTTAATTTTGGAGATATAAATTTTTTTCGAAAGAAAACACAAAATTTTCCGGGAAAACCACGTCGGATTTTTCTAAATAACGAACATATCCAAGCCACTTGCAAAAGGAAGGTACTCACCAATTTTGACGTTTAAAATCGCGATTTTGACGTTTTGAGGAGAACCCAAATTTATTTTTCTTTGAATGCCTGTAACTTTTTTGTCATTTAACCTACGGAGCTAAATTTTGGTAGGTGACTTTCCTTTAATGATGTAAACCCGCGTATGAAATTTGGTTGCCCTTACTTTGTTAATTTTGGAAATATAAATTTTTTTCGATTTTTTTTGAAAGAAAACACAAAATTTTCCGGGAAAACCTCGGCGGATTTTCCTGGCTAACGAACTTATCCAAGCGACTTGCGAAAGGAAGGTATGTGCCAAATTTTATCAACATCGGCCCATTATTTTTTAAGTTATAGGTGTGACACATAAATATATATATATATATATATATATATATATATATATATAAACATATAAAGTCTGAAACTGACCTCGGATTTGGGTTCCGGGGGTCCTATATAGCGCTCATTTGAAGAAATTTTTTCAAAATTCGAAAGTCGAGATCTCCTCATTAGTGAATTTTTTTTAAGAAAATTCACTAAAACCTTTTATTTGAATCAGTGCTATCTCGTATATATTTTATTTTAGGCTTTAATCTTAGTGTCTCTGAATACAAGCATCTGGCGAACTGCAAAGGAAATCTGATACGCAGTGTAGCTCTTGTTTGCAAACAAAAGTAAACAAAGTCATCGTGGCATCTATGCAAGTTAATCAGTATTCAAGGGGTCTCAAGTTGGCGATCGTGCTTAGATTTTCCAGCGCCGTGAGTAGACTGGTTTATCATTTTGGGAGCACATTTAAAATGCACAATACGTCCAAATGACTGCTTTCTGTCAGTAGTGGAGACTGCTGTTTTCTCAGGGGAATTAAACATCTTTAATTAATTTGGTGCTCATACCAATGAGGGTTCTCGTGTATATAAAAATCCTGGACCAGTAAGTTATCGTAGCCATTTTGTATGTGGTTTTCTTGTAAATGATACAATTCATAGTGAGAGATTCATAATACTTTAATTCATTGTGAGAGATTCACAGTTCTTTATGTAATGCATTCTGTTAATTTTGTGTTAGATGTCCTCAGTGTACTTTGTACTTATACGAGGACGCATCGAGAAGTTCATAATTTACTATAACAGAAAGAAACAAAATCTGAACCCTAAATGTTTTATTTTTCAACGTAGGGTCTTCTTAATGGCATACATCCGTTAGAGCGAACCGCTGAAACCTCTAGATATACAAAATCATTTTTATCTAAAAACTAGATCTCCACAGCATTTATTTACCTCTTTGTTAGAAGAAAATTTTAAACTGTTTTCAGTTGAGTAAAAAGACAATAATCGGATAGCACTAGATCTACTCAATAAGTAGGGTGTTCAAGAACTGTGCACTTTAATCACAAATAGTTTCCCCAGAAGCATGTGATTTGTTTGCAGGAGCATTGTCTTGCAAAACATAACACCTTGGGATAGCTTTCCTAGTTTTTTCCTTTTTTTCGGTATGGTCCTTAAATGTCAAATAATAATTTCAATAGTGATTTAAAAATCTATTTATAATTACAATACGGCAATTTCAAAACACTAAACCAAAAACTCATACAGAAAATTTTTAAACACGGAACTTTTTTATTTATTTTTTATTTCAACAACACACCACGAGGGCATACAGCCTAAATACTATCGTACCATGGGTGTCGACAAGGAGGAAAGAGGCAGCTTGTTAATTCCTGACTTGACGGTTTGGAGGTTCGGTGGAGAAGGAAAAACATGCGCCGGCAAGGAATTCCACAACTTGGAAGTCCTCTGAACAAAAGAGCGAGCATAACAAGATGTTATATGTCTGGTGACCTGGACAGTAAAAGGATGCATTCGCTCTGTTCCCCTGGTACATCTGTTGGGGGCAGCAGGTGGAGGAACTATGGAAGAAAGCTCCTCTGAGTACTGCCCGTGCAGATATCTATAAAAGAGAGAGAGAGGTCACCAACGGCACGTCGATGGGCAAGAGATGGCAGCCTTTGGGTGAGGGTAGGGTCACCAATGAGACGTATAGCTCTCTTCTGAATGGAGTCCAGGATAGCGAGTGTAGAAGCGGCAGCAGCACCCCAGATGTGGGAGCAGTATTCGAGGTTTGGTCTTATTTGTGAAGTATATAAGGTATAAAGATTAGCTGGTGAAAAGTATTTGCGAGCCCGGAAGAGGAAACCTAATTTCTTAGCAGCCGCTTCTGCAATTGATGTGACATGTTGGTGCCAATTGAGATTTCGATCCACAGAAATGCCAACAAGTGAAAAGGACTCACTACTTTGAATAACTTGGTTGTTCATGGTGATGATTCTAGGGCTGGTGTATATTTTATGAGAAAGAAAGCAAGACTGAGATTTGGTGGGGTTGATTTGTACAAGATTTCTACTTCGCCAGTCTAATATTTTTTGGAGATCCACGGAGACAGAACCCTTCATGCGTCTGCGATCCTCATCTAGTTGGGCCAAAGAGACAGGCTTATAATATTGTATATTTGAGTGGAGGGTGCTGTCGTCCGTGTAACTGTGAACTGGTTTAGATGTGCTAGAGAGGAGGTCATTGATGTGGAGAAGAAGCAAAGTAGGGGCTAAAGCTAAACCTTGAGAAACTCCTGCATTAATTGGATATAGTTTAGAGGAATCGCCATCCACAACAACAGAAATGCTCCGGTTGGAGAGGAAGTGTGCTGTCCAGGTACAGAGTTTTGGTAGTAGGCCATAGGCCTGAAGTTTATTAAGCAGCGCTGCGTGCCAGACCTGGTCGAATGCTTTGGATATGTCTAGAGCGACAATCTGGGATTCACCGTGTACTTCCATAGACTTGTTCCAAGAATGGGTGACAAAGGAAAGGATGTCGGCAGTTGATCTGCACTGACGGAATCCATACTGCCTGTCGTGGATTAGACTGTGTTTTTCAAGAAATTTTAGTAATTCGGTGTTTATATACTTTTCCATCACTTTAGAGATGACTGAGAGGAGAGAAATAGGCCTGTAGTTGCTAGGAAGCGCTTTGGATCCTTTCTTAGAGACGGGTTGTACTCGAGCAGTTTTCCAGTTACTAGGGAAAATGCCTCTATTGTAAGATGTCTGAAACAGTCGAGTCAGGACAGGAGCAAGTTCTGGTGCGCATTTTTTGAGAACAATTGCTGGGATCTCGTCAAGGCCAGGGGTTTTCCTGGTATTAAGAGAAGAGAGCATATTTCGTTTTTTTTAGTTTTGAAAATGATATCCGTCATTTTATACGCGACATTGGGGACTGTTGGTGGTTGAACATTTGGAGGTGGGTTGAAAGTAGAATTGCCGGCGAACAACGAGGCAAAAAGTTCAGCCTTGCCCAGGGCGGTAGAAAAAATTTCATCCCCTGAAACAAGAGGTGGGAACGTGCTCTTGTAGAAATTATTCCCAATAGATTTAGCAAGAGTCCAGAAGGGTTTGCTGTCCTTGGAGCTTAAGAGGACTTTGTTTTTGATGTGGTTATTAACTTTCGAATTTCGAGAACTAGTTTATTCCCACTCGGTCGACTGCTGCTT
Organism: Tillus elongatus; assembly: GCA_964006375.1. Lineage (NCBI taxonomy): Eukaryota > Metazoa > Arthropoda > Insecta > Coleoptera > Cleridae > Tillus > Tillus elongatus. The sequence continues at coordinate 93,379,360 of OZ023268.1, forward strand.
TTCTCCTGGGCCTCAGAAATCTATCCAGTTATCGTCCATAGTAACAACATAATTTAAGAGGTAAACATCCTTTTTAGACGGGATACAGACTATACGTTTACCCATGCTTGTTTCTGGTGGGCATTAATTTTTTTGCATGCAAATTGACCCAAGCTACACGAAGGACGTCTACTATAAGTTATTTTACCATTTAATCGGTTATTTGGATGCTTATTCGATCGCTCATTTAACCTGATGCGAACTAATTTAGCCCCCCATATAAGCAATAACTGAACTTTCAACTAGTCGATAACTTTATTTTATTTAACCGATTTAATTATTGATTAGGTGATTTTAGTCGCATGGGCCCGTATGGCAGACAAACGGGTCTGACCAAGTGGAGGACGCATGACTGGGAATAAGAGAACCGAGGCCCGCTAAGTCCTTAGAAAAAACTTCCATCATCTTCCAAGCAGTAATGCTTGCTATAAATCTTTGTGTACATAGTGGGCCAAATTGCTAACTTTTAAAGGGAAACTCTTATTTCTAAAAGAGATAGGCGAAAATTGATATTGGTGTCTAAGGCTCATTTTTCATAACAAATTTAATAGTGAAAACCGCATATCGATCCATCATCGTTTCAGATATACGGGGTATTTTTTGAAACTCTGCATTTTTGGAAAGTGGCTATAACTTTTTTCCTATTGAAAATTTTAATTTCTACGAAAACATTTCTGAACCACTTTTTTACGGAGAATTCAAAGGCATTGCCTTTTTTTCATTTATATGTTTATAGTTATAAACAGAAAAATCATTTTTTAATTGGACACCCAGTATATTTTGGCATATTTGAGTAAAGCTTGAGATTGCAATTCCAGAAATATACTAATAAAGCGGTTCGCATAAGTAGTTACATATCATGCTTATAATAAGAGCTGCAGAATGTCTTAAACTAAATATATTTCTTGAGCATTATTTAAAAGTTTTGGACGCAGCAATTGCGTTGTGGTAGCGAATTTTCATTAAAAGCTTCAAATTTTAATAACTCAATTTTCTATAAACCTAGAAGGTTGGATTTTGGTATGTAGTAAGGTCCAAAGCAACATATCCACCAAATTTCATCAAAATACCTTTGCAATTTTCGGTGATAAAATTTTTTTCCGAAAGAAAACTCAAAATTTTTCCTGAAAACCTTGTCTGATTTTCCTGGCTAACGAACTCATCCAAGCTATTAATAAAGGAAAGGGACCTGCCGAGTTTTATCAAAATCGGGTAATCACTTTTTGAGTTATCGATTTATCGGTTGGATACGTATATATTAACGATTTGTTTTTATATTAGAATTATTATATATATATATATATATATATATATATATATATATATATATATATATATAAATTTTTACAAAATGACCCCAGATATGGGTTCTAGGGGTACGAATTCGCGCTCATTTAAAAATTTTTTTGCAAAGTCTCACCACCGATACCTTTCTATTTGTGACTTTTTTTAAATAAAATACTAATTAATTAACAAAACTAATAACAGAAAACTAGAATTTTATGGAGGAAGCAACGGGGACAATTACATAATTCAAGAGATTTTCAAAATGTCTACCGTTTTTGCTTATGCACAAACGGCACATTTTCTGAACATGTCTTGCTGAGTTAATCAGTTCACTGGGAGTGACAAGTGCAAAAGTTTGCAACACTGCGAGTTCCGAGTCTTGTCTATAGTTGGTCGGCAATTTAAAAACTAGGTCCTTCAACCTTACTCAGAGATAAAAGTCAATAGGCGTTCCGGCGACCTAGCCGCCCAACGGTTGATACCTTGATTGGCCAGCCAACTATTGCCAAAATTAGCCGTTAGAAGATTGGTAACGAGTACTGCGTTGTGATGCGGCGCCCCGTCTTGCTGAAAAAGATGCTCCTGAGTTCAATTAACGTCAGTTCGTTAATAAGAGATTCTATTTGTTGTCAAATTTGCGAATACGTTTGCAAGATGAGCGTGTCATTGTAAATAACCGGACCAATAATCGTAACCCTGTCCACACACTAAGCCCAAATCTTCCTTGATTTCCCTGCTTCACAATTGAATGAGGATTTTCTTGTGCCTAAGTATAACAGTTCAAGCAGTTGCAAATGTCAGCACTACTTGCATAAGCTTCGTGTGTCCAAATACAGTTCAACGGAACATCGCACAGTTGGTTACAATCTTCTAGGAACCCTTGGGAAAAATCCATCCGGCGTTCAAAATCTCCTGGTCTAAGGTAATGAACTTTTCTACCCCCGTATGGCCTAAATGTGTGCTTGTTCAAAATCCGCCTAACGTCAGTTCTTGGTAGTCCTGTTGATGTCGTTTACTTTCGCGTCGCGGCTCTCCATATTTAATGCATGCCTTTTAGGTCTTTTCTTCTAAAGTTGAGCAGTGTTAATTAGATTGTGTCGCAATCTTGCGTATACATATATATATATATATATATATATATATATATATATATATATATATATATATATATATATATATATAATGTAAAAGATTAAGTGTCCCCAGGCTTATCCGCTGTTAGAGTATGTGATGGAATGACTACATATATCAATCAATACTGCTTACTACTACTTAGTAGTATAGGACAGTAGCAGATGTCCCTGCCAAGGAGTTGGAAGGTGAGACATACCTAATCGTGCCAGATCCCGCGTAGTGTCCTGTGATATTCAGATGTTGTTTGAATATACCTTCTCACAAACTCTCCCAACCTTGCTATTAAACTACAGCATGGATCGACAGAAATTGCTAACAGTGCGTTGCCGCTTATGTCCTGGTCTGATTAACGCACAGGTTCATCAAACCGGTGACACCTGAAGGTTTCCGTGAACTTCCAGACTCCGCACTCACGAGTTCTGTCTTTCCCAAAAACAAAAACGCATCGAGTGGGCGATGAAGAAAAGATGATTATATATATATATATATATATATATATATATATATATATATATATATATATATATATATATATATATATATTATAGACCGATTTGCGTCCAGATAATTTTTTTAAGAAACGCTGAAACACGTCAATTTTAATATTGAGTGGGACATGTTTTGACATTACACATCAACCCCTTAAGGGTGGTGATAACAACCCTTATTTTTTAAATAGGGAACATGGGTCGAGTGTCACATAATTTGAAAGCTCTTTTTTCAGCACACTAATTTCTTTGGAAGTTTTATTATGTCGTTTAAAAATTATTCACTGTTGGAGTTGCAAGAACGTATTTCATTCATTGTGATGAGAAATGCACTAATTAGACAATTTTTCGTTAAAAAAACTAAAAAACAAAACCAAACGTTCAAAAATGTTTATTCAGTTAAGCAAGTGTTCAAATTGTTGACCACCAGCTTCCATACAAAAGTACAAATTTTGTTCAAAACGAGCTCTGACATTCTGGAACATTTGTGGAGTTATTAGACGGCATTCTTCAACAATGCGTCGTCGTGATTCTTCCAGAGACTCCGATTCTGTTGCGAAAATTCTACTCTTTAAGTGGCCCCATAGAAAGAAGTCTAAAGGGGTTAAATCCGATGATCTAGGGGGCCACTCAATAGCACCTCTACGCCCAATCCATTGCTCTGGAAACTCTCTGTTCAAAAACTTCCTAGCACGTTGTGAAAAATGCGGAAGAGCTCCATCTTGTTGAAACACTAATTGATTTTCTTGATAGCGATCATCATTTTCAACAATGTCAATCAGTAGTGGGTAACCGATATCTTCCAGTAACTCCAAATACGTTTCGCCACTCAAATTGCCATCAAGAAAACGGTCTCAAAAAATGCCAGTCCAGACATTCAATTTCTGTGGAGTTTGAGTGTGGACTTCGTGAAAATTTCTTGGATTATTATCTGCCCAATAACGAAAATTATGACGATTGACTGTAGAGTTTAATAAAAACGTACACTCATCTGAAAAACAGATATTGAACAGAAAGTTCCCGTTATCAGCTATTCGTGCAGTCATAACTTCACAAAACTCCAGCCGCCGATCAAAATCATCTTGATTCAGTTGTTGTACAAGATGAATTTTATACGGGTGAAATTTATGATGCTTCAATATTCTCTGAATAGTTTCTCTTTTGATGTTTGAAACAGTGGCCAATTTTCTCGTGCTCAAAGTTGGGTCTGCAGCAATTTGTCCTAAAACTTCAATCTCAGTAGTCTCATTTCTAACCGGAAATTCACGTTCAGGATCCCGTTTTTTGTTGGCTACTGAACCACTTTGTCGAAACTTTGCTAAACTAACTCCAAAATGTATTTTCTGTTAACATGTCTGTTCGGCTGTCGTTCATTAAACAAATTTACGGTACGGTTGGCACAGTCAACGTTTTTGAAAAAAAGAGTAATTACTTCAACTCTTTCTTCTACAGAATACACCATTGTGAAATTAATTTTCGGTAGTACTATCAAGAATCAAACCGACCAATAAACTGAAATAATAAACCGCATTTCTCTCATTCCGATAAGAAATGTTCTGATCGTCAATTTTTTGTTTACAAACCAACAAAACATTGACTATCAGCACATTTCTTATCGGAAAGAGTGAAAAGCGTTTTTGTATCTTCAACTGTGAATAATTTTTAAACGAGTTAATAAAACTTCCAAAAAAATTAGTGTGCTGAATTCATAAAAGAAAGAGCTTTCAAATGATGAACACTCGACCCATGTTCCCTATTTAATAAAATATAAAGGTTGTTATCAACACCCTTAAGGGGTTGATGTGACAAAGTTGAGTTTTATGTCAAAACATGTCCCCCTCAATATTAAAATTAAAGTGTTTCAGCGTTTCGTAAAAAAAATTCTCTGGACGCAAATCGGTTTTCAATGCGCCACCCTATATATATATATATATATATATATATATATATATATATATATATATATATATATATATATATATATATATATATATATACCTACATAAAGAAAGGGGTACACCCACAACTCATCAGAACCCGGTTATTTTACAATCAAGTAAAAAATATCGACTCTCTGGATACAAGACTCGAACACACGACCTCGTAGTTCAAACTCTACAGGTTATTCGCCCGGCGAACTCTGCTACTCTGCATGTCCTGTATCTGTTTTAGATCACACGCAAAATAAAAGTAAACTAATACATTACTTTCTTATTTTGACGCTTAACTCCCATCTTTTTACAATCGGTACCGCCTCTGAACTGTATTGTATTTCTTTTAAAGTTTCTTATTTATAAAGCATACACGTACGGCAAACCTCTTTGATATTGTAAGGATGTTGATTATTTCCCTTACACATTCTAAACGCTATTGACAGACATTTATAAAGGAAAAGCAGCCTGCCGCAAAGCTCAGCTGTTGATTATTCATATGCATGGCCAGCCTTCGTGAAAAGACGAAAATTAAACATTGATGGTTCCAACCTGTAAAGTGTGGAGCTTCTTTGATCTTCGGGAGGTCGAACTTCTTGGTGATATTAACAGTATCTTTTATTTTGCTTACTGATGGTTTTATTATTCCTGGTTGTGGAAGAGTTACTCCCAAGTTCGAAACCCCTCTGAAGCAGCATGTTAAGTCAGTTTATAATTTCATCGTAATCATTTATAAAAATATCATCGGTAGCTGCTCGATTAAAGGCGGCTTTGAAATGTAGCAATTTCTTATCTTGAGAAAATTATATCATAGCATCTGGGACTTTTTAAAGTCACAATGTCAATATTAAAGTCTTCAGATTTTTAAGGATTATTATATAATTCTATAATAAAAGTAACCAGCAGTAAGCAAAACTGACTAATAATTTCAACTTCTAAATGGGAATTTTTTTTACTTAAATATGTTATCAAGGAAAATCAGGATGTGTTGCATAATCCGACAACGATTTCCAAGACAAGTTTGATTCCACAGGCTGCATTGCAGACTATGAAAAGGAAATAGTCCCTACAAATTAGACTAAAAAACGGTGAATAGAGAACAGAATTTTAAAAAAATAAAATTTGGGATGGTACTCTTGATACGGCTAGAAATAGATTGACGACGAGTTCTCATCCCATTCAGAGACCGGGAGTCTCTTTTTTTGCAAAAAAATACCTCTAACGGGCACTTTTCAAGATTTTTTTGGTTTTATCTTTAAACCGTCTGAAAACTAGTATGATTAAAAATTTGCCATTAAATTCTGCATAGAAAACGACATATTAATATTGATGCTTATCCTATTTTGGACTGCGCAGATATGAACGGATTTCACGTGAAGTCTGAATATCTGAAAACCAGTTACTTTAACAAGAAATAAAACTCTGGACGCAGCAAGTGCGTTATGGTAGTGAATTTTCATAAAAATGTTTTTTGCAAATGTGGGTGTTTTCTTTTTAAGAAAGCAGGCGTCAATTTTGGTTACCAGTATAACCTATATAGTAAAAACAATGTGCATGTTTCATCAAAATAACTTTATTGTGTGAAAATGTACAAAAATTTCCAAAAGAAACTTAGTGTTCCCGGAAAAACTCGTTTCTTGGTCAACCTTATAGGTTAATAGCAAATTGGGTTATTCAAATATGAAGCATTTGATCAAAATTCGCTATCGTAACGCACTTGCTGCATCCAGAATTTCTTTTCTTACAAACATGCATTATATTTCGATGGAAAATGCAAAAATGCAATAACATAAGGCGTGTTTGCTTAAAAAAAAAAATTGTATCACCAACGACTTATGGGCCACCCTGTGATTGTAGAAATATTTTCTAAGATGTAGCTCAAGACACCCTATAATTAATATATACATACACATTTTTTCATATCTTGTATAATAACGGATATATTGAGCTTTATTGATTTTTTACGAAAATTCGACAAAAATTATATACGATTAAACGATTGACTCTATAGCTAAGGCTACTGTCAAGCATCAGAAAAACGGTCTATTTGAAATGAATTTTCTGGAAACATTTTAGTAAAATGAAGGAGAATAACGGTTGAAACTAAGACTTCAGGGTTTGTAAAACATCCTTCTTGAGACATTTGATTTCCATAGCCCGTATTAGATTCAAGTCATTTGCCTAAATGTTGCCGATTTTGACGTTTTAAATCGCAACTTTGACGTCTTGAGGAAAACCCCAATTTATTTTTCTTTAAATGCCTATAACTTTTTTGTCTTTTGACCTACATAGCTATAAGGATATAAAGCCGCGTACCAAATTTGGTTGCCCTTACTTTGTTAATTCCGGAGATGTAAATTTTTTCTAAATAAAACACAAAATTTTCCGGGAAAACCTGGGCAGATTTTCCAGGCTAACAAACTTATCCAAGCCATTTGCAAGAGGAATTTATTCACCAAATTTAATCAAAATCGGCCGATTATTTTTTGAGTTATCGGTGTGATACATATATATATATATATATATATATATATATATATATATATATATATATATATATATATATATATATATATATATATATATATATATATATATATATATATATATATATTGAAACTGACCCCGGATATGTGTTCTGGGCGGCCTAATTAGCGCTCATTTGAAGAAATTTTTTCAAAATTCAAAAGTCGGGATCTTCTCATTAGTGAATTTTTTTTTAAGAAAATTCACTAAAATGCGTAGTTGTTAATTTATAGCGCAGAATTTTTGTAATAAGATACACGTATTACGAGTTTTGATGCAAGCGATTTTTGTTTATGTTTCCCTTTTTTTCCACATAGATACGTTTTATATAATTCGAGATCAACCATGAGGTAGATTTTGGCACGGTTTTTTTTCCGTAGGCTATCCCACTAAAATTCTGTCCAATTTTACTTATCAAGGGGTTCATCATCAACAAACTCTTGTGCAAATTCCAAATTTAACCATCCTTGCCCGTCTCAAATAGAGCACATTGTTGAGCTGCGCAATCCAACCTTAACACAGCCTCATCGTTTTGCGCAACCCTTTTTGCAGCTACAAAATAGGTACTAGCTGAACAGTGAAAATTCGTGCTGCGAATTCAATGGATGATGAGATATTGTCTATTATTTTCCAGTCCCTCTCCGTTGGTCCCATAAGTTTCCTCCTCAAGATTGAATATGAAAAAATACTCTGTACGAATGTTGACAGATGTTGGTGTTACCGTTTGTACAATCGCGGCATTACTAGATTGGCTGGTCGACTTATTTGAGATAATAAACCTTTGGTGACTAGAAGATGTCTCTTTTTTGGGGGGCTTTGTATAATACAAGAACGAGTTGCTCCCCAGTACTTGCAATTTCTTCTTTCGTTAAGATACGGTTATTGACTGTGCGAACCATTTTTTGAGATATTTGATTTGATTGACTCATTCCACCGTTTGGACTTGTTCCTTACCAAAAAAATCCGGTGTGGCGTCGACGAACAAATCTATCTCCATCAAGCTTTCTTAGAACTTCCGAGGACTGCAGTTTACGATAACTGTACGCTTTTCCCCTAATCATCTATTAAAAAACTATTATCTTTATTCTCAAATGCAAGAGCTTTGATCAGTGTAAAAACATAAATATCTTTTCCGACGATGACCGTTGTATCGATTTCCTGAGATACCTTTAAAGCGGTTTCAACGATGACGTAGTCCTCGAGCGAGGTAATCGTTTCGATGCGCTGGTTTTTCGACCTATCTGCCAACTGGAAAATAAACCAATATTTACTTACCATTTCTTTTTTTATCTCCGAAAGTAACCAAGAGTCAGGAAAACTGGACTAGGTTTTCCCGAGAAATTTTGGATCTTCTTTAGGGAAAAATTTTTCTCCGAAAATACTAAAGGAATCGTAACCAAATTTGGCGGATAGCTTAACGATATAAAAAGTGAGCTATGCACCAAGATTTAGATCTCTATGTTACAAGAAAAAATATAAGCATTTAATTTTTAAAAAAAGTTTAGTGCCAGATCATTTCTATGAAAATTCACTACCCTAACGCACATGCTGCCTCCATACTTTTGCAAATGTTAGAAACTCTTCAACCGTCATTTTTTTCTTTAAGGGACTCGTCTATTAAAGACGTATATGTGTGACGAGCAGAATTTCAAAACGCACTTCGTCCAAAAGTTACACATACGTGTTTGTTGTATTCATTAATTTTTTTATATTTCAACAACACACCACGAGGGCTTATAGCATAAAAACTATCGTACCGTGGGTGTCGACAAGGAGAAGAGGGGCAACTTGTTAATATGAATTTGAAGGTGTGGAGGTTCGTAGGAGAAGGAAAACATGTGCCGGCAAGGAATTCCACAACTTGGAAGTCCTCGGGACAAAAGATCGGGCATAACAAGATGTTCTATGTCTGGTGACCTGGACAGTAAAAGGGTGCATTCGCTCTGATTCCCTGGTAGATTTGTTGGGGGTAGCAGGTGGGGGAACTATGGAAATAGCTCCTCTGAGCAGTGCCCGTGCACATATCTATAAAAGAGAGAGAGAGAGAGAGAGGTCACCAACGGCACGTCGGTGGGCAAGGGATGTCAGCCTTTGGGTGAGGGTAGGGTCACCGATGAGACGTATAGCTCTCTTCTGAATGGAGTCCAGTATAGCGAGAGTAGAAGCGGCAGCTGCACCCCAGATGTGGGAGCAGTATTCGAGGTTTGGCCTTATTTGTAAAGTATATAAGGTATAGAGATTAGCTGGTGAAAAGTACTTGCGAGCCTGGAGGAGGAAACCTAATTTCTTAGCAGCCGCTTCTGCAATTGATGTGATATGTTGGTGCCAAGTGAGATTTCGATCCACAGAGATGCCAACAAGTGAAAAGGACTCATTACTTTGAATAACTTGGTTGTTTATTGTGATGGGTCTAGGACTAGTGTATCTCTTATGAGAAAGAAAGCAAGACTGTGATTTGGTGGGGTTGAATTGTATAAGATTTCTACTTTCCCAGTCTTATATTTTTTGGAGATCCACGGAGACAGAACCCTCCATGAGTCTTCGATCCTCATCTAATTGGGCTAAAGAGACAGGCTTAGAATATTGTATATTTGAGTGGAGGGTGCTGTCGTCCGCGTAACTGTGAACTGGGTTGGACGTGCTACAGGTCATTGATGTGGAGAAGAAACAAAGTAGGGGCTAAAGCTGAGCCTTGAGGAACTCCTGCATTAATGGGATACAGTTAGATGAATGGCCATCCACGACAACAGAAATGCTCCGGTTGGAGAGGAAATTTGCTGTCCAGGTACAGAGTTTTGGTGGTAGGCCATAGGCCGGGAGTTTATTAAGCAGCGCTGCGTGCCAGATCTAGTCGAATGCTTTGGATACGTCTAGAGCGACAATCTGGTATTCACCGTGTAGTTCCATAGATTTATTCCAAGAATGGGTGACAAAGGAAAGGAGGTCGGCAGTTGATCTGCGCTGACGGAATCCATACTGCTTGTCATGGATTAGACTGTGTTTTTCAAGAAATTTTAGTAATTCGGTGTTTATATACTTTTCCATCACTTTAGAGACGACTGAATAGAGAGAAATAGGCCTGTAGTTGCTAGGAAGCTCTTTGGATCTTTTCTTGGGGACGGGTTGTACTTGAGCAGTTTTCCAGTTACTAGGGAATATGCCTCTATTGTAAGATGTCTGAAACAGACGAGTCAGGACAAGAGCAAGTTCCGGTGTGCATTTTTTGAGAGCAGTTGCTGGGATATCGTCAAGGCCAGAGGCTTTCCTGGTATTAAGAAATGAGAGCATCTTTCATACCTTTTTACCTTTGAAAATGATATCTGTCATTTTTTGCGCGACATTGGGGACTGTTGGTGGTTGAACATTTGGAGGTGGGTTGAGAGTAGGATTGCCGGCGAACAACGAGGCAAAAATTTGAGCATTGCCCAGAGCGATAGAAACAATTTCATCCCCTGCAACAAGAAGTGGGGCTTTTGATTTGCTGAAGAGGTTTTCGATGTACATGAAATAAAAAATTCAATACCAGCTTGAATAGTTTCGGTGACGTTTTGTAAGATATTGGACGGGTCAGGATGAGAGAAGCAGATAGACGCCCATTGAAAATGAGAAAAAGTAATACCGCATTTCGTCACAGTCCGCGGAGTTGTAGTACCAAACGATACGTGGGTGTGATCACTGTGTGACCTTGGGTTGCACTGCGCAGGGAGCAGTGACCATGCCGTGGCCTGAGCTACCAAGGGGGGGGGGGGGTGACTGATATCTTATAGCATTCAGGTTTTGTAGTAAGAAGGAGATCCAAGGGATTTGAGCTGTATGTTGGTATGCGAGGAAAGTAAGTAGATTGCTGAACCACATTGACTAAAGAATTGCTGACTGCAAAGGCCTCCGCTGCTCTCCCTTCTGGATCTGTTTTTGAAGATCCTAGCCATTCCTTATTATGGACATTGAAGTCACCAAGAATAGCGACATCGGAGGAACGATATTCTGAAATCAGAAGGTCGGTTTTTTCAGAAAGGTAGTCGACGAGCTGGACAAAGTTGTTGTCAGAAGGTGACCGGTAAATTCAACAGGTGTATTTAGTTGCAGCCCTGAGAGAGAGTTTCATCCAAAGTATGTCTTTTCTTCCAGCTTCTAAATTGGGGAGTCTGGTGCAGGGTAGATTGCTACGAAGGTATGCGCACACATCTCCATGCAATCTAAAGGAAGTAGGGAGCTCATACCCCGGGAAATTAAGGTGATTAGTGGCTGTTTTGGCACTGATTTGGGTTTCGGTGAGGAAGAGGAGTTCGAACCTATTAGCCTGGAGGAAATGGTGGACGGAGTTCAGGTTAGAATTTAGGCCACATATATTCTAGAAGGATATGTTAAATCTTGATGCCGGCGCCCCCTGTACATCCCTCTCCCGGAGATCCGATTGGAGGGGTATTTTATCTCCGGAATCTTTTGTACATGGAGGAGCCATCATGATTTTTGTTTATAAGGGAAACCGACTCATACACCAGAACCGCAAACGTCTGTTGGGACTTTGCCGGCCCCTTGATGTAAGGGGTGGTACCTCCTCAGGCGTGAAAAAATCCTTTACTATCACGTAACGAAAAAGTCCACTACCACCTGTTTGACTCTGATTAGTCGCCTCGTACGACAGGCAGGAGTTACCTTGGGCCTATTTTTTTAGAAAGGCCCCGGACCCACAGGGGACAATGACTTGTAGATAAAGGAACATTTCTAGTTTTTATTATTGTAATTAGTATATTTTTCTTTAATTTTTAATAGTGATCTTATTTTTCTCACAATTCTCTTTAAAATGTATAGGTTTTTTTTAAATGTTGCATTTTTGACAAAGTAAGTTTTTTGTGTCAGTAAGACGATTAATCCCGCTTTGAGAAATCGACAACAGTTGAGTTCGAGCGGTACTGTTAAACACAGACGTTGACTCAACTATTCGACTGTTGGCGCCTGGTGAACCCAGCCAATGTTTTTACGAAGCTCCAGCGTGTTGATCTATTATTATTTTCTTTGTATTATATGCAAGAGGAACCAGTGCTTCTAGCGTTCACCAATTTATCGTTGAATTTTAATACAACTATTCATCAAAATTATAATGACGCACTTTGCATGCAACTTGCATGTTCAGCTTAAATTAAATGTGAATGTGGCTGGTGTTACATAGAATGAATATTGTCATGAAAAAGGTGTAATAAGTACATGAGCTTGGCAACACTCCCAATACTCGGTCATGACTTTTTCTTTGGCGCCAGGTATGCAAGCTGATGACAGATTTGGGGCAGATTTTTTTTCAAATTCTGTACTGGTTATGTCAAACTTTTGGAAAATTATCAAAATAGTAAAAAGAATACAATATTCACGGCGACGGCAACTACTGCGTCTAGCAAAACTTGACAACACAGAATAATTACTATGGAAAGTGTATTGTTAAATGTGGGCGTTTAGACACAGTAAACTAAATTTAGGTACAGCGAAAATTTTGGTTATGAATCACTCTGTAAAACCTGCTAGTGCGGAGAAAAGTCTGGACGCAGCAAGTGTGTTAGGGTATAAAATTAACATAGAAGGGATCGAGTTTATTGAAATATGCACAAAAAAAAGTTGATTCGAAAATCCGTTTGGAAAACTTTTCACGAAGTGATTATGAAATATTTGTCAATGAAAATTTGCCAACTTTTTGTACGAAAATTCGCTTAAACATATTTTTGCAAAAATTCACCCAAGTCTTCTAAATAAAAATCAGCTTGAAGGTATAAAACAAACTGTTCTACGAAAATTTGTTCAAAAATTATACACAAAAATTATCTTCTTTTAAAAATCGCAACCTTTAAGAGTTTTTTGAAAAATCTAAAAAAAGCGGTTGTCTAGAAATTTCACCAGGTCAATTTTTTCATGAAAAGACATTAAAAAATATATGTTTATGAAAAAATGCAACTTGTTTACAAGAATGTGTTGAAAAATATTTTTAGAAAAGTTCCCAACACTTTTTTACGAAAATTCGCATAGAAAGTGTTTTCTACGTAGATTCACTAAATAAAATTTTTATACAAACATTAAACCCGGAAGAGATCACAAACCACCCACCCATCAAATAACTGACCACGCCCGATTGCTTAACTACAATTAATGGACGTCGAAAGATAAAAAATATTAAATCTTATGTACATATTTCAGCCAAATGAAGAAAAATAGCTGTTGAAACAGAAATTAGTGACCTTGTCAACCACCCTTTTGGCAATATTTTTTTTGTTTATAGCACGCCTTCGTTTCAGAGTCTTTTTTTCTTTCTTCAATCACCAATTTTGACGTTTCATATCCTCACTTTGTTTGTTCCTAGAATACAAATAAAAAAAAATTCAAAGTACATGTATTTTTTTTTTTTGGCATTTTCTCACGCTTTTGCACCAAAAAGCTTAATTTTTGGGTCTGTATTGTTTCATAGATTTTTTTAATGACATATAATATTTTAGGCGTGTGCCCTTTTTGATCTCCAGTGCGATCAAAATTTGTTTTCTTTAAATGCTTATAACTTTTTCTTCTTTTAACCTAAAGTTCTGTGTTTTGGCATATAGAAGCAACCGGCCTGTCAAATTTACTTGCAACAGCTTTATTATTTCTGAAGATACAAAATGAGCTGGCAGCTGTAACTGTCAGGAAAAGATTTTGTCGAAAATAACCCTGAAACACGTCAAGTTTGCTTGTAAGGGGTACAACTTTTGACGCATAAATTAAAGCCCAAACTTTGCCCTCCTAAGCGGGGACATCATCCATCAAATTTTCAAATGGGAATTGGGTCGTGTGATAGCTCGTTGAAAAGAGCTATACATTGCTTTTTAGTGAATTTTCGTAGAAAAAATTCACTAATGGGGAGATCCCGACTTTCCAATTTTATATGTTTATATATATATATATATATATATATATATATATATATATATATATATATATATATATATATATATATATATATGTATCACACCGATAACTTAAAAAATAATGGGCCGATTTTGATGAAATCTGGCGTGTACCTTTCTTTTGTAAATGGCTTGGATAAGTTCGTTAGTCAGGAAAATCGGACGAGGTTTTCCGGAAAAATTTTGAGTTTTCATTCGAAAAAATTCTTATCTTAAAAAATAATGGTCCGATTTTAATAAAATTGGGCATGTACCTTCCTTTTGTAAATAGCTTTGACAAGTTTGTTAGTCAGGAAAATCGGACGAGGTTTTCAGATAAAATTTTAAGTTTTCATTCAAAAAAAATTCCTATCTCAAAAAATAATTGGCCTATTTTTAAAAAATTTCGCATGTACCTTCCTTTTGTAAATGTATTTGACAAGTTTGTTAGTCAGGAAAATCAGACGAGGTTTTCCGGGAAAATTTTGAGTTTTCATTCGAAAAAAAATTTTATCTCAAAGAATAATAGGCCGATTTTGATAAAATTTGGCATGTACCTTCCTTTTGTAAATGGCTTTGATAAGTTCGTTAATCAGAAAAATCTCGGGACGCAGCAAGTGCGTTATGGTAGTGAATTTTCATAAAACTATTTTTTAATAGCAATAATGTGTGTTTTTTGAGAAAGCAGGCATCAAATTTGGTTACCAGTATAATCTATATAGTAAAAACAATGTGCCATGTTTCATCAAAATAACTTTATTGTTTGAAAATGTAGAAAAATTTCCAAAAGTAAACTTAAAGTGTTCCCGAAAAAACTCGTTTTTTGGTCAACCTTATTGGTTAATAGCAAATTGAGCTATTCAAATATTAAGCATTTGATCAAAATTCGCTACCATAACGCACTTACTGCGTCCAGAATTTTTGTTCTTACAAACATGCATTATATTTCGATGGAAAATGCAAAAATGCAATAACATAAGGCGTGTTTGATTAAAAAAAAAGAAAATTTGTATCACCAACGACTTATGGGCCACCCTGTGATTGTAGAAATAATTTTTTAAGATGTAGCTTAAGACACCCTAGAATTAATATATACAATTTTTTTTCATATCTGGTATAATAACAGATATATTGAGCTTTATTGATTTTTTTTACGAAAATTCTACAAAAATTATATACTATTAACGATAAACTCTATAGCTAAGACTACTGCCAAGCGTCAGAGAAAGGGTCTATTTGAAATAAATTTTCTGGAAACATTTTATTAAAATGAAGGACAATGACGGTTGAAACTAAGATTTCAGGGTTTGTAAAATATTCTTCTTGAGACATTTTATTTCCATAGCCCGTATTAGATTCAAGTTCTTTTCCTAAATGTTGCCAATTTTGACGTTTAAATCGCAACTTTGACGTTTTGTGAAAAAACCCAATTTATTTTTGTTTAAATGCCTATAACTTTTTTGTCGTTTGACCTACAGAGCTAAATTTTGGTAGGCAACTTGCTTATAATGATATAAACCCGCGTATAAAATTTGGTTGCCCTTACTTTGTTAATTTTGGAGATATAAATTTTTTTCGAAAGAAAACACAAAATTTTCCGGGAAAACCTCGTCGGATTTTCCTGGATAACGAACATATCCAAGCCACTTGCAAAGGGAAGGCACTCACCAATTTTGACGTTTAAAATCGCGAATTTGACGTTTTGAGGAGAACCCAAATCTATTTTTCTTTGAATGCCTGTAACTTTTTTGTCATTTAACCTACGGAGCTAAATTTTGGTAGGTGACTTGCCTCTAATGATATAAACCTGCGTATGAAATTTGATTGCCCTTACTTTGTTAAATTTAACGAACTTATCCAAGCGACTTGCGAAAGGAAGGTATGTGCCAAATTTTATCAAAATCGGTCCATTATTTTTTTAGTTATAGGTGTGACACATAAATATACATACATATATATATATATATATATATATATATATATATATATATATATATATATATATATATATATATATATATATATATATATATATATAAGTCTGAAACTGACCTCGGATTTGGGTTCCGGGGGTCCTAAATAGCGCTCATTTGAAGAAATTTTTTCAAAATTCGAAAGTCGAGATCTCCTCAATGGTGAATTTTTTTTAAGAAAATTCACTAAAAATCGGACGAGGTTTTCCGGGAAAATTTTGAGTTTCCATTTGAAAAAAGATTTTATCTTAAAAAATAAAAATCTATGATAACCAAATTTGGTAGGTACGTTTACGATATAAAAAGTAAACTATACACTAAAATTTAGATTTCTATGTTACAAGAAAAAAAAGTTATAATAAAATATTTTGTGCCAGATCATTTCTATGAAAATTCACTACCATAACGCACTTGCTGCGTCCAGGCTTTTTATTTTTTAAATACCTTTAGAAGATATGGAGTCTGGACGCAGCAAGTGCGTTATGGTAGTGAATTTTCATATAAATAATCTAGCGACAAATATTTTTTATAATTTTTTTTCTTGGAATATTAAAATCTGGTAGGCAACTTGCTTATAATGATATAAACCCGCGTATAAAATTTGGTTGCCCTTACTTTGTTAATTTTGGAGATATAAATTTTTTTCGAAAGAAAACACAAAATTTTCCGGGAAAACCTCGTCGGATTTTCCTGGATAACGAACATATCCAAGCCACTTGCAAAGGGAAGGCACTCACCAATTTTGACGTTTAAAATCGCGAATTTGACGTTTTGAGGAGAACCCAAATTTATTTTTTTTGAATGCCTGTAACTTTTTTGTCATTTAACCTACGGAGCTAAATTTTGGTAGGTGACTTGCCTCTAATGATATAAACCTGCGTATGAAATTTGATTGCCCTTACTTTGTTAAATTTAACGAACTTATCCAAGCGACTTGCGAAAGGAAGGTATGTGCCAAATTTTATCAAAATCGGTCCATTATTTTTTTAGTTATAGGTGTGACACATAAATATACATACATATATATATATATATATATATATATATATATATATATATATATATATATATATATATATATATATATATATATATATAAAGTCTGAAACTGACCTCGGATTTGGGTTCCGGGGGTCCTAAATAGCGCTCATTTGAAGAAATTTTTTCAAAATTCGAAAGTCGAGATCTCCTCATTGGTGAATTTTTTTTAAGAAAATTCACTAAAAATCGGACGAGGTTTTCCGGGAAAATTTTGAGTTTCCATTTGAAAAAAGATTTTATCTTAAAAAATAAAAATCTATGATAACCAAATTTGGTAGGTACGTTTACGATATAAAAAGTAAACTATACACTAAAATTTAGATTTCTATGTTACAAGAAAAAAAAGTTATAATAAAATATTTTGTGCCAGATCATTTCTATGAAAATTCACTACCATAACGCACTTGCTGCGTCCAGGCTTTTTATTTTTTAAATACCTTTAGAAGATATGGAGTCTGGACGCAGCAAGTGCGTTATGGTAGTGAATTTTCATATAAATAATCTAGCGACAAATATGTTTTATAATTTTTTTTCTTGGAATATTAAAATCTAAATTTTGGTGTATAGTTTGACTTTTATATCATAAACCCACTTACTAAATATCATCACCATAGTTTTTTTTTGAGTTAAAAATTTTCTTGCAAAGGAAGACCGGGCCCGACTTTCCTGGCTAACGAACTTATTCAAACGATTTACAAAAGGAAGGTACATGCCAAATTTTATAATTTTTTGAGTTATTGGTGTGATCTATATCTACATCGACCAGGGCTGGCACGCAGCGCTGCTTAGTAAACTTCGGGCCTATGGCCTACCACCAACAACTGGACAGTAAATTTCCTCTCCAACCGAAGCATTTCTGTTGTCGTGGATGGCCATTCCTCTAAACTGTATCCAATTAATGCAGGAGTCCCTCATGGTTCAGCTTTAGCCCATACTTAGTTTCTTATCCACATCAATGACCTCCTTTCCAGCACATCCAACCCAGTTCACAGTTACGTTGGTGACTTTTCTCTCTCTTTTATATCTATCTGCACGGGCACTGCTCAGAGGAACTTTCTTCCATAGTTCCTCCACCTGCCACCCCCAACAGATCTACCAGCGGAACAGAGCGAATGCACCCTTTTACTATCCAGGTCACTAGAGCACTTCCAAGTTGTGGAATTCCTTGCCGGCACATGTTTTTCCTTCTCCGAACCTCCAAACCTTCAAGTCCAGAATTAACAAGTTGCCTCTTTCCTCCTTGTCGGCAACGACGGTACGATAGTATTTAGGCTGTAAACCCTCGTGGTGTGTTGTTGATATATATATATATATATATATATATATATATATATATATATATATATATATATATATATATATAAACTGCCCCGGGTGTGGGTTCTAGCAGTCCTACTTCGCGCTCACTAAGAAAAAGATTTACTATTCAAAGTCAGTATTTCCCCATTAGTGAGTTTATTCTACCAAAATTCACTATAAACTAAATCGTTTCACTTAGAAACTTAGCATAGTAGTGAAGTAAATGTTTTAAATAATTAGAACCAACCAAACTATTAAACCAATAAACCAACATACCAAGGAATTAAAGTTCAATCCAATATATGTTTAAATTGAGGACCACCAACTTCCATCCAATTGTATAAATTTTCTTCAAATTTTTGCTTAACATTTTGCAAGCATTTCAGGCATTCATCAATAACACGCTGACATAAGTCTTCCAATGAACCGTAGTTGGTAGCATAAGCTTTTGCTTTTAAATGCCCCCAGAAAAAAATCTAAAGGAACGGGAACAATGAGAGATACTCGGAACATTTATTTTTCCAACAAGATGGTGATTCAGCGCATTATGCCGTTACTATTAGGGAGTTCTTGGATAGACACTTTCCCGGTCAATGGATAGGTCGAAGAGGTCCTGTAGAATGGCCAGCCCGATCTCAAAACCTGTCATCTTTAGATTTTTTGTGGGGGCATTTAAAATCAAAAGTTTATGTTACCGAGTGCGGTTCATTGGAAGAGATACATCAGCGCATTATTGAATGCCAGAGAATTACTCCTGAAATGCTTGCAAATGTTAGGAAAAAATTTGAACAAAATATATACAATTGTATGGAAGTTGGTGATGCTCAATTTAAACAGTTATTGGATTCAAGTTTAATTCCTTGGTATGTTGGTTTGTACGTTTAATGGTATGATTGGTCCTAATTATTTTCTACACTTACTTCAATACTAAGCTAAGTTTTAACTGTTTCATTTCATTCAATGTTTAGTGAAGTTTTAACTGAAACGATTTAGTGTTTAGTGAATTTTGGTTGAAAAAATTATTTAATGGGGAAATCCTGACATTTGAATAGTACATTTTAATAAATTTGGCATGTACCTTCCTTTTGTAAGTCTCTTGGATAAGTTCATTAGCCAGGAAAATGGACCAGGTTTTCCGTGAAATTTTAAGTTTTCTTTGAAAAAAAATTTTTATCCTAAAAAATTAAAAGTGTGGACGCAGCAAGTGCGTTATGGTAGTGAATTTTCATTAAAATGTTTTTAATAGCAAATATGTTTTTTTAAGAAAGCAGGCATCAAATTTGGTTACCAGTATAACCTATATAATATAAACAATGTGCCATGTTTAATCAAAAGAACTTTATTGTTTGAAAATGTACAAAAATTCCTGAAAGTAAACTTAAAATGTTCCCGAAACAACTGGTTTCTTGGTCAACCTTATAGGTTAATAGCAAATTGGGCTATTCAAATTTGAAGCATTTAATGAAAATTCGCTCCCATAACGCACTTGCTGCGTCCCGAATTCTTTTTCTTACAAACATGTATTATATTTCGATGGAAAATAGAAAAATGCAGTAACATAAGGCGTGTTAGATTAACAAAAAAAGAAAATTTGAATCACCAACGACTTATGGGCCAGCCTGTAACTGTAGAAATATTTTTTAAGATGTAGCTCAAGACAACCTATAATTAATGTATACCATTTTTTGGTATCTTGTATAATTTCATTCCTGAACGTCACAAGGTCTGGGATAGACATAATTAAGGTACTTAATGAGAAGCTTCATCCAGACAGCAAAATTTATTGATGAGGTGCCCTACGCGTTTCGGCTATACAATAGCCATCATCAGGGGCAAATTTTCTAATTCTTCAAAAATTAGATTCAAACTATACATAGGTTGCCAAGGCTGGAGCCTTCATCTATTGCATCAGCGGTCCAACAACAACATACCCAAATGTGCCGGAAATATGCAATAGATGAAGGCTCCAGCCTTGGCAACCTGTGTATAGTTTGAATCTAATTTTTGAAGAATTAGAAAATTTGCCCCTGATGATGGCTATTGTATAGCCGAAACGCGTAGGGCACCTCATCAATAAATTTTGCTGTCTGGATGAAGCTTCTCATTAAGTACCTTAATTCTTGTATAATAACGGATATATTGAGCTTTATTGATTTTTTACGAAAATTCGACAGAAATTATATACCATTAAACGATAAACGCTACTGCCAAAGCATCAGAGAAAGGGTCTATTTGAAATGAATTTTCTGGAAACGTTTTAGTGAAATGAAGGACAATGACGATTAAAACTAAGACTTCAGGCTTTGTAAAACAGTCTTCTTGAGACATTTTCTTTCCATACCTCATATTAGTTTCAGGTTCTTTGCGTAAATATTACCAATTTCTAAATCGCGACTTTGACGTTTTGAGGAAAACCCTTTTTTTAAATGCCTATAACTTTTTTGTCTTTTAACCTACAGATCTAAATTTTGGTAGGTACCTTACCTACAACGATATAAGCGTCCCAAATTTGGTTGCCCTTACTTTGTTAGTTCCGGAGTTTTTTTCGAAAGGAAACACAAAATTTTCCGAAAAAACCTCGGCAGATTTTCCTGGATAACAAACTTATCCAAGCCACTTGCAAAAGAAAGGTATTCTCCAAATTTAATCAAAACCGGCATATTATTTTTTGAGTTATCGGTGTGATATATATATACATATACAATTAGGCCCTCCAGAACACATATCCAGGGTTAGTTTATATATATATATATATATATATATATATATATATATATATATATATATATATATATATATATATAGTATCACCCCGATAACTCAAAAAATAATAGTGATTTTAATTAAAGTAGACATGCATGTTCCTTTAGTGAATGATCTTAGCCAGGCAAATCCGACCTGGTTTACCGGGAAACTTTTGCGTTTCTTTCGAAACATTTTGGTATCTTCACAAACGATAAATCTGTTGCAATTAAATTTGGCAGACAGTTTGCTCCTATAAGCCAAAACACAGAGCTTTAGGTTAAAAGAAGAAAAAGTTATAAGCATTTAAAAAGAGTACAAATTTTGATCGCATTGGAGATCAAAAAGTGCACACGCCTAAAATATTATATGTGATTAACAAAATCTATTAAACAATATAGACTCAAAGATGAAGTTAAACATATAACATATAGTTCGCGCTCATTTGAATTTGTTTTTCCAACTTTTAACCCTAACATGTTTCTTATTGCTAAAATAAATGTTTTGATGATTATGATTTTCTTTATATTATGCTGTTATATAACTATCATTCTAAAGCCAGCAATAGAAATTAAAATCCACATCTGCCAAACTTTAAATGAAATGGTTTATATTTAAAAATCGACATTAAACCTTTTGGACATTTGCCTTATTACATATTACCTCAATCCATCTGGACGCACACAAATCATTGCGTCAATTACAAATGGATTATAATGAACTCTAACGTGTTAAGTTGAAAATAAATATGATGCTATGTTTCACCTGAAATCTAATTTCAGAACACAGGTTCCCGACCGTTGAGGTAACTTTGGGATAACTGTTCCAACTCATAATAATGTGACAGACAGCCTGGTACCTAGATGAGAAGCCGGCACATTTGTTCAATTAACTTTTTTTTAGGAGACGGGAAACGAGAGTAAAAATAGCGCTCTGTATCCATGTGAGTGTACTTTTGTTACACAACATATTATTTCTTGTGCTAATACAAAGGAAATTCTTCTTTCTTTGAAGGAATCTTAAGAAGAGGTTTCCAGGTTAATTTAAAAACGGATTTATCCAAATTATGAAATTATAAAATCTTTAAATACAAGGAACACTGTTCAAGACCATTCAATTTTTAAACTTGGGAATTACAAAACTGTACCGATACTAGTTGAAAATATGTGTAACGGGAGGGTATTTCAAAGCTGCGATGCTCTAGGATCAGATTGATGATGATGAATCTCCTATAAAGAGAAAAGCGCGTTGCTGGATAGAATCAAGAAGGGAAAAGCTTGTCTTTGGGGCAGCACACCAGATATGAGAACCATATTCCAACTGTGGTCGTATTTGTGCTTTGTACAGCGTCAAAAGCAGCTATGACGAAAACAAACTTTTAACCCCAAACAGAAACCCGAACTTCTTTGCTGCTGCTTTAACAATCCTGGGTTTCTGAGGTATTAAACATAACCAGATTTTCAGCGCCCCAGCTGAGAATCTTTGACAGGATATGATTTAGGAGTTGGTTACTTCGACTCTCATTGATCGTTATCAATGATGTAAAATATAATCAATATAGAGCGTAAATACATAATCAGACATCCTAAGTGATCATCAATACAGCTTTCGTCAAAACCGATTTACTGGCGATATTTTGACATACGACGTATTTTTAGTGAATTTTTTTAAATAAAAATTCACTAAAAATACGTGAATTTTTATTTTAAAAAAATTCACTAATAGAGGGGTATCGATGGTGAGACTTTGCAAAATTTTTTCAAATGAGCGCGATTTAGGACCCCATAGAATCCATATCCGTGGTCAGTTTCAATTTATATATATATATATATATATATATATATATATATATATATATATATATATATATATATATATATATATATATATTTATTTATAATAAGATTTTTAACACGGAATTTATGTATACTATACAAGGAGAAAGGTTAAGGGCAAGGCCGCAAGGAGACAACCGCATACACGTGTTTCAAGCTTATTAGCTATCAGTACGTTATAGCAAATGTGCACTGGTTGCCTGTTGTGACTCCGTGTATTTTTGTTCCTTCATCCAGAGTGTTCCCATCATCACCTGGCTATACCGTACTGATGATATATATATATATATATATATATATATATATATATATATATATATATATATATATATATATAGTATTAAATTTTTGTGACGGTAATAGTGTTATTTACCAAAAAATTGTGGGAAAGCCGTAAGTTGTAGAATAAAACTCTTTATTATAGGCCGAGCCTTCGGAAAAATTTATTCCTTTCTCAAGGCTACAACATGGAAAGAAAAAAAGTTTACAATTTACTTGGAAAAAAATATAAAAGTTTAAAATACTTATATATAACATGAGTTCCACTAAACTAATTATGTAATAACAAACATGAAAAGAAAACCTTTTTATGAATTTGAGTGAAGTCGAAAAGTGCCAAACTGACATATAAAGCTAAATATTGTCTAATTGAATTTGTTTTTTGTTTTTGTCTAGGAAATATAAATAAGGGTAGTGATTTCTAAAATTATTATCTTTCCTTAAGTTTATTAAATTTTCGGTAAAAGTAATTTCAAATTCTTCTAAACACATTCTTTTATTACTTAAGGTTTCACATTGTAAAATAGAAACATTACTAATATATATATATATATATATATATATATATATATATATATATATATATATATATATATATATATATATATATATATATATATATATATGTATGTATGTATGTATGTATGTATGTATCCAACCGATAACTCAAAAAATAATTGACCGATTTTGATGAAACTCGGCAGGTGCCTTTCTTTTTATTAATGGCTTGGACGAGTTCGTTATCCAGGAAAATCTGACCAGGTTTTCCGGGAAAATGTTGTTTTCTTTCGAAAAAAATGTTTTTCTCCGAAAATTACACAGCTATTTTAATGAAAATTGGTGTATATACTGCCTTGAGCAAGACCTTACTACATTCGGAAATTAAACTTTTTAAGTTTATATAAAAAAAATCAAATTTTCAATTTTGTTTTAAAATAAAAATTTTTCTCTGAAAATTATAAAGTTATTTTAATGACACTTGGTGGATATGTTGCCTTAGGAAAGACCTTACTACATACCAAAATTCAACTTTCTAAGTTTATTGAAAATTTAGTTATCCAAGTTTGAAGCATTTAATAAAAATTCACTATCATAACGCACTTGCTGCGTCCCGAATTTTATTTTTTCCAGTTGAATTCTATAGGTGACCCTTAAACACGCTCTGTGTTCAATTTGGAAAAGAGTTTCGGGTCCTAATGATGCCGTTTGGTGCATTTATAGTTGTCAACGGGTTTCAGTTTCATATCCGCTTGGGTCTTTTGAATATTTGGAAGAAACTGTTTTTTTATATATATTTAACACCCCGTATCTGGAAAACAAAGGTGCTTTAGGAACTATATTTGTATGAATTCTTAAGCTTAGGATTAAATGACAACTCGCATCTTGGAGTCTTGCCCCGTATTTAATTAACACCTGTATATATCATTAAAGTTTGGTGCCTATCCATCGCCGATTCACTCCTTATAGGCTAATAATAATATTCAGCATATTAACCGACCTGAATAAGATATTTTCTAAACAAAAATTACCTTATTGATACACCCATTGTAAGTGTTTGCGATCTTGATATTAATTTATCTCTCCGTCCTTAGCACAATAAAAATCAGAAAGATCATCCGCTGCTGTTGGGTTTCGATCAACGACACGGCGTTAAATATCAGCTTAATTAACTGTGAACAAAGGTTATTGATGTCTGAAGTTGTAAGAGAGGTGTGCCACAATGAGAGGTGTGGACTTAAACATACTTAATAATAACAACAATATAGATAAATGCATACCGGCATTGTTATCAGTCTTTCAGTCTTTATTACTTGTTCCATTGATAAGCAAACAGATGGCGTAATAACTGGCGTATAATTAACAATATATATATATATATATATATATATATATATATATATATATATATATATATATATATATATATATATATATAGTGATGGACCATTATTATTATAAAATTTGCATGACCGATCATTAAAAAAATCTCGGGACGCAGCAAGTGCGTTATGGTAGTGAATTTTCATAAAAATGTTTTTATTGCAAATATGTGTGTTTTCTTTTTAAGGAAGCAGACATCAATTTTGGTTACCAGTATAACCTATATAGAAAAAGCAGGCATCAAATTTGATTACCAGTATAACATATATAGTAAAAACAATGTGCCATGTTTCATCAAAATAACTTGATTGTTTGAAAACGTACAGAAATTTCCAAAAGTAAACCAAAAGTGTTATGAAAAAATCCGTTTCTTGGTCAACCTTATAGGTTAATAGCAAATTGAGCTTTTCAAATATAAAGCATTTAATCAAAATTCGCAACCACAACGCACTTGCTGCCTCCAGAATTTCTTAACTTACAAACATGCATTATATTTCGATGGAAAATGCAAAAAAATAAGGCGTTTTCGACACAAAAAAATATTTGTATCACCAACGACTTATGGGCCACCCTGTGATTGTCGCAATAATTTTTTAAGATGTAGCTCAAAACACCGTATAATTAATGTATACAATATTTTTTCATATCTTGTATAATAACGAATATATTGAGCTTTATTGATTTTTTTACGAAAATTCGACAAAAATTATATACCATTAAACAATAAACTCTATAGCTAAGGCTACTGCCAAGCATCAGAGAAAGGGTCTATTAGAAATGAATTTTCTGGAAATATTTTAGTAAAATGAAGGACAATGACGGTTGAAACTAAGAGTTCGGTGTATGTAAAACATTCTTCTTGAGACATTTTCTTTCCATAGCCCGTATTAGATTCAAGTTATTTGCCTAAATGTTGCGAATTTTGACGTTTTCAATTGTCACTTTGACGTTTTGAGGAAACCCCCAATTTATTTTTCTTTAAATGCCCATAACTTTTTTGTCTTTTGACCTACAGAGTTAAATTTTGGTAGGTGGCACACCTATAACGATATAAACCAGCTTACCAAATTTGGTTGCCCTTACTTTGTTAATTTTGGAGATATAAATATTTTGCGAAAGAAAACACAAATTTTTCCGGGAAAACCTCGGCGGATTTTCCTGGCTAACAAAATTATCCAAGCGACTTGCGAAAGGAATGTACTCACCAATTTTGACGTTTAAAATCGCAATTTTGACGTTTTGAGGAAAATCCAAATTTATTTTTCTTTGAATGCCTGTAACTTTTTTATCCTTTAACCTACGGAGCTAAATTTTGGTAGGTAACTTGCCTATAATGATATAGAACCGCATATAAAATTTGGTTGCCCTTACTTTGTTAATTCCGGAGATAAAATTTTTTTTCGAAAGAAAATACAAAATTTTCCGGGAAAACCTGGACAGATTTTCCTGGCTAACGAACTTATCCAAGCCATTTGCAAAAGGAATTTATTCACCAAATTTAATCAAAATCGGCCCATTATTTTTTGAGTTATCGGTGTGATACATATATATATATATATATATATATATATATATATATATATATATATATATATATATATATATATATATATAAACATATAGAAATTTAAACCGACCCCGGATATGTGTTCTGGGGGGCCTAATTAGCGCTCATTTGAAGAAATTTTTTCAAAATTCAAAAGTCGGGATCTCCTCATTAATGATTTTTTTTTTTAAGAAAATTCACTAAAAAACACCATTATATGAGCCTAGATGAGCAAGCAAGGTGCGCCTAAAAACAACTAATCGGAAAGTTTAACGTAAACTATAAATCTCTGGACGCAGCAAGGACGTTATGATAGTGAATTTTCATTAAAATGTTTTTAATAGGAAATATAATTTTTTTTAAGAAAGCTTGCATCAAATTTGGTTACCAGTATAACCTATATAGGAAAAACAATGTACCATATTTCATCAAAATAACTTTATTGTTTGACAATATACAAAAATCATTGCGTCAATTACAAATGGATTATAATGAACTCTAACGTGTTAAGTTGAAAATAAATATGATGCTATGTTTCACCTGAAATCTAATTTCAGAACACAGGTTCCCGACCGTTGAGGTAACTTTGGGATAACTGTTCCAACTCATAATAATGTGACAGACAGCCTGGTACCTAGATGAGAAGCCGGCACATTTGTTCAATTAACTTTTTTTTAGGAGACGGGAAACGAGAGTAAAAATAGCGCTCTGTATCCATGTGAGTGTACTTTTGTTACACAACATATTATTTCTTGTGCTAATACAAAGGAAATTCTTCTTTCTTTGAAGGAATCTTAAGAAGAGGTTTCCAGGTTAATTTAAAAACGGATTTATCCAAATTATGAAATTATAAAATCTTTAAATACAAGGAACACTGTTCAAGACCATTCAATTTTTAAACTTGGGAATTACAAAACTGTACCGATACTAGTTGAAAATATGTGTAACGGGAGGGTATTTCAAAGCTGCGATGCTCTAGGATCAGATTGATGATGATGAATCTCCTATAAAGAGAAAAGCGCGTTGCTGGATAGAATCAAGAAGGGAAAAGCTTGTCTTTGGGGCAGCACACCAGATATGAGAACCATATTCCAACTGTGGTCGTATTTGTGCTTTGTACAGCGTCAAAAGCAGCTATGACGAAAACAAACTTTTAACCCCAAACAGAAACCCGAACTTCTTTGCTGCTGCTTTAACAATCCTGGGTTTCTGAGGTATTAAACATAACCAGATTTTCAGCGCCCCAGCTGAGAATCTTTGACAGGATATGATTTAGGAGTTGGTTACTTCGACTCTCATTGATCGTTATCAATGATGTAAAATATAATCAATATAGAGCGTAAATACATAATCAGACATCCTAAGTGATCATCAATACAGCTTTCGTCAAAACCGATTTACTGGCGATATTTTGACATACGACGTATTTTTAGTGAATTTTTTTAAATAAAAATTCACTAAAAATACGTGAATTTTTATTTTAAAAAAATTCACTAATAGAGGGGTATCGATGGTGAGACTTTGCAAAATTTTTTCAAATGAGCGCGATTTAGGACCCCATAGAATCCATATCCGTGGTCAGTTTCAATTTATATATATATATATATATATATATATATATATATATATATATATATATATATATATATATATTTATTTATAATAAGATTTTTAACACGGAATTTATGTATACTATACAAGGAGAAAGGTTAAGGGCAAGGCCGCAAGGAGACAACCGCATACACGTGTTTCAAGCTTATTAGCTATCAGTACGTTATAGCAAATGTGCACTGGTTGCCTGTTGTGACTCCGTGTATTTTTGTTCCTTCATCCAGAGTGTTCCCATCATCACCTGGCTATACCGTACTGATGATATATATATATATATATATATATATATATATATATATATATATATATATATATATATATATATATATAGTATTAAATTTTTGTGACGGTAATAGTGTTATTTACCAAAAAATTGTGGGAAAGCCGTAAGTTGTAGAATAAAACTCTTTATTATAGGCCGAGCCTTCGGAAAAATTTATTCCTTTCTCAAGGCTACAACATGGAAAGAAAAAAAGTTTACAATTTACTTGGAAAAAAATATAAAAGTTTAAAATACTTATATATAACATGAGTTCCACTAAACTAATTATGTAATAACAAACATGAAAAGAAAACCTTTTTATGAATTTGAGTGAAGTCGAAAAGTGCCAAACTGACATATAAAGCTAAATATTGTCTAATTGAATTTGTTTTTTGTTTTTGTCTAGGAAATATAAATAAGGGTAGTGATTTCTAAAATTATTATCTTTCCTTAAGTTTATTAAATTTTCGGTAAAAGTAATTTCAAATTCTTCTAAACACATTCTTTTATTACTTAAGGTTTCACATTGTAAAATAGAAACATTACTAATATATATATATATATATATATATATATATATATATATATATATATATATATATATATATATATATATATATATATATATATATGTATGTATGTATGTATGTATGTATGTATCCAACCGATAACTCAAAAAATAATTGACCGATTTTGATGAAACTCGGCAGGTGCCTTTCTTTTTATTAATGGCTTGGACGAGTTCGTTATCCAGGAAAATCTGACCAGGTTTTCCGGGAAAATGTTGTTTTCTTTCGAAAAAAATGTTTTTCTCCGAAAATTACACAGCTATTTTAATGAAAATTGGTGTATATACTGCCTTGAGCAAGACCTTACTACATTCGGAAATTAAACTTTTTAAGTTTATATAAAAAAAATCAAATTTTCAATTTTGTTTTAAAATAAAAATTTTTCTCTGAAAATTATAAAGTTATTTTAATGACACTTGGTGGATATGTTGCCTTAGGAAAGACCTTACTACATACCAAAATTCAACTTTCTAAGTTTATTGAAAATTTAGTTATCCAAGTTTGAAGCATTTAATAAAAATTCACTATCATAACGCACTTGCTGCGTCCCGAATTTTATTTTTTCCAGTTGAATTCTATAGGTGACCCTTAAACACGCTCTGTGTTCAATTTGGAAAAGAGTTTCGGGTCCTAATGATGCCGTTTGGTGCATTTATAGTTGTCAACGGGTTTCAGTTTCATATCCGCTTGGGTCTTTTGAATATTTGGAAGAAACTGTTTTTTTATATATATTTAACACCCCGTATCTGGAAAACAAAGGTGCTTTAGGAACTATATTTGTATGAATTCTTAAGCTTAGGATTAAATGACAACTCGCATCTTGGAGTCTTGCCCCGTATTTAATTAACACCTGTATATATCATTAAAGTTTGGTGCCTATCCATCGCCGATTCACTCCTTATAGGCTAATAATAATATTCAGCATATTAACCGACCTGAATAAGATATTTTCTAAACAAAAATTACCTTATTGATACACCCATTGTAAGTGTTTGCGATCTTGATATTAATTTATCTCTCCGTCCTTAGCACAATAAAAATCAGAAAGATCATCCGCTGCTGTTGGGTTTCGATCAACGACACGGCGTTAAATATCAGCTTAATTAACTGTGAACAAAGGTTATTGATGTCTGAAGTTGTAAGAGAGGTGTGCCACAATGAGAGGTGTGGACTTAAACATACTTAATAATAACAACAATATAGATAAATGCATACCGGCATTGTTATCAGTCTTTCAGTCTTTATTACTTGTTCCATTGATAAGCAAACAGATGGCGTAATAACTGGCGTATAATTAACAATATATATATATATATATATATATATATATATATATATATATATATATATATATATATATATATATATATATATATATATATATATATATATATATATATATATATATATATATATATAGTGATGGACCATTATTATTATAAAATTTGCATGACCGATCATTAAAAAAATCTCGGGACGCAGCAAGTGCGTTATGGTAGTGAATTTTCATAAAAATGTTTTTATTGCAAATATGTGTGTTTTCTTTTTAAGGAAGCAGACATCAATTTTGGTTACCAGTATAACCTATATAGAAAAAGCAGGCATCAAATTTGATTACCAGTATAACATATATAGTAAAAACAATGTGCCATGTTTCATCAAAATAACTTGATTGTTTGAAAACGTACAGAAATTTCCAAAAGTAAACCAAAAGTGTTATGAAAAAATCCGTTTCTTGGTCAACCTTATAGGTTAATAGCAAATTGAGCTTTTCAAATATAAAGCATTTAATCAAAATTCGCAGCCACAACGCACTTGCTGCCTCCAGAATTTCTTAACTTACAAACATGCATTATATTTCGATGGAAAATGCAAAAAAATAAGGCGTTTTCGACACAAAAAAATATTTGTATCACCAACGACTTATGGGCCACCCTGTGATTGTCGCAATAATTTTTTAAGATGTAGCTCAAAACACCGTATAATTAATGTATACAATATTTTTTCATATCTTGTATAATAACGAATATATTGAGCTTTATTGATTTTTTTACGAAAATTCGACAAAAATTATATACCATTAAACAATAAACTCTATAGCTAAGGCTACTGCCAAGCATCAGAGAAAGGGTCTATTAGAAATGAATTTTCTGGAAATATTTTAGTAAAATGAAGGACAATGACGGTTGAAACTAAGAGTTCGGTGTATGTAAAACATTCTTCTTGAGACATTTTCTTTCCATAGCCCGTATTAGATTCAAGTTATTTGCCTAAATGTTGCGAATTTTGACGTTTTCAATTGTCACTTTGACGTTTTGAGGAAACCCCCAATTTATTTTTCTTTAAATGCCCATAACTTTTTTGTCTTTTGACCTACAGAGTTAAATTTTGGTAGGTGGCACACCTATAACGATATAAACCAGCTTACCAAATTTGGTTGCCCTTACTTTGTTAATTTTGGAGATATAAATATTTTGCGAAAGAAAACACAAATTTTTCCGGGAAAACCTCGGCGGATTTTCCTGGCTAACAAAATTATCCAAGCGACTTGCGAAAGGAATGTACTCACCAATTTTGACGTTTAAAATCGCAATTTTGACGTTTTGAGGAAAATCCAAATTTATTTTTCTTTGAATGCCTGTAACTTTTTTATCCTTTAACCTACGGAGCTAAATTTTGGTAGGTAACTTGCCTATAATGATATAGAACCGCATATAAAATTTGGTTGCCCTTACTTTGTTAATTCCGGAGATAAAATTTTTTTTCGAAAGAAAATACAAAATTTTCCGGGAAAACCTGGACAGATTTTCCTGGCTAACGAACTTATCCAAGCCATTTGCAAAAGGAATTTATTCACCAAATTTAATCAAAATCGGCCCATTATTTTTTGAGTTATCGGTGTGATACATATATATATATATATATATATATATATATATATATATATATATATATATATATATATATATATATATATATATATATATATATATATATATATATATATATATATATAAACATATAGAAATTTAAACCGACCCCGGATATGTGTTCTGGGGGGCCTAATTAGCGCTCATTTGAAGAAATTTTTTCAAAATTCAAAAGTCGGGATCTCCTCATTAATGATTTTTTTTTTTAAGAAAATTCACTAAAAAACACCATTATATGAGCCTAGATGAGCAAGCAAGGTGCGCCTAAAAACAACTAATCGGAAAGTTTAACGTAAACTATAAATCTCTGGACGCAGCAAGGACGTTATGATAGTGAATTTTCATTAAAATGTTTTTAATAGGAAATATAATTTTTTTTAAGAAAGCTTGCATCAAATTTGGTTACCAGTATAACCTATATAGGAAAAACAATGTACCATATTTCATCAAAATAACTTTATTGTTTGACAATATACAAAAATCTTCCGAAAAGAAACCTAAAATGTGCCCAAAAAACTGGTTTCCTGGCCAACAAACCTTAGGTTAATAGTAAATTAAGCTATCGAAAGAAACATTTTATGAAAAATCGCTACCATGACGCAGTTGCTGAGTCCCGAATTTCTTTTCTTACAAACATGCATTATCTTTCGATGGAAAATGCAAACATTGTAATACTATAAGGCGTGTTCGATTAGGAAAAAAATTGCATCAGCAACGACTTATGGGCCACCTGTGATTGTAAAAATAATTTTATAAGATGCAGCTCCAGACATCTTGTATAATAATGGATATTTTGAGCTTTACCCTAGAAATGCGTCACCCTGTATATATGAAAACAGATAAAAACTGAAACTAACTCGGATATGGGTTCTATGGGGCCTACTTCCCGCTCATTTAATGAAATCTTTTCAAAATTCAAAAGTCACTAAAATTGTATCCAACTCTATAAGTAAAATTGTGATGGTCAAAAATAAATATGATTGTAAGAAAAAGAGCATGTATACATTTGTATTACAAATGTCAGAAAACAAAATACTTATTTACATGTCACTTTGAAAGTAGATCTGATATTTATCAAAATAATTTGTCAGTTGAATATGACATGTACTGTTGCCCTGGACTATCATTATGCACTATTGTATTACGCCTTATAAGATTTTTGTTGCTTTTTGGAGTACGAAAGCTTATTTTACTGTAAAAACATGTTTCCATCCCTTAACCTGAAATGGTTTTCGTTTCATTTGACGTTGTTTCATTATAGCGTCACAGTAGGTTTTAGAATCTAGAAATTTATCTATTTTGTGTGAATTTTTTCGTTGCATACCTAGAACAAATTGTATTTTCCTTCGCTTAAAAATGATAATTTTAAGTTAATTCCTATATTTTCTGTGCCCAATGTGTTGGGATGCGAAACGGGAGAAGGAAATTTCATTTAAAGTTAAAATGACGAAGAGAACTTTATTTCAGGCACTAGCGTTATTTCCATTTTTTTTTTTCAATATTAATAACATTTACAGGTAAATTAGCAGATTAGCGTATTGTTCGTTTTTTGAAAATAAAATTCAGAAACATGCTTAGAGGAACCCCTTTATGCATTAACCATCGGACAAATGCTGTGATCTCAAGTGCACAATACAGTTAAGAGACCTAAAGTCAATTTGAGGTTCTGTGCAAGGTAAACATGCTACAACGCAGCTACAAATGCAAACTGTAAAAAACTCACCTTGCAGAAGTCCATAGAAAGGAGAAACTACTTACCAACACCGTTTCTCCATAAGAAAAAAAATGCTACATAATAAGCGTAATCTGATTCCTTAAAATTAAATAAATAACTGAAACTGCTACCAAAGCATCACATAAAGGGTCTATTTTAAATTAATTTTCTGCAAATAATTTAATAAAATAAAGAACAACGAAAATGGTAGCTGAAACTTAAGGCTTTTTAACTTCTTTTACGACATTTATGCTGCATAGCCGTTCATGTAAGTTCTATATCTAGAACATGTCAATTTTGACGTTTAGAATCGGGCTTTTTTGACGTTTTAAAAATAAAAACTTAAAAGCTTATAACTTTGTTTTATTTTAATGTAGAGATTCAAATTTTGGTGCATGGTTTTCTTCTTATAATATAAACCCGCACACCCAATATGGTTGCCCTAACTTTGTTATTTCCGGAGATATAAAAAATTTGCGAAAGAAAACCCAAAATTTTCCGGGAAAAACTAGTCCGATTTTCCTGCTAACGAACTTATCCAAGCCACTTGCGAAAGAAAGGTACTCACCAAATTTTATCAAAATCGGCGCATTATTTTTTGAGTTAGCGGTGTGACACATAAATATATAAACACACACACACACACACACACACACACACACACATATATATATATATATATATATATATATATATATATATATATATATATATATATATATATATATATATATATATATATATATATATATATATATATATATATATATATATATATAAACATATAAAGTCTGAAACCGACCTCGGATTTGGGTTCCAGGGGTCCCAAATAGCGCTCATTTGAAAAAATTTTTTCAAAATTCAAAAGTCGGGATCTCCTCATTAGTGATTTTTTAAAAAGAAAATTCACTAATAAAGCCCAACTAAATAAATATAACCATATAACAAAGTAACTACACTAAATAATATTGCTTTACATTATAAAATTCAATTAAAAGTCAAGTCCCAATAAAATCATAACGAAATGTCATTATCAGAGTATACAGTGTGGGGATAAAGTTTTTAATAATAAAAATACCTGTATACAGGTAACTTAAAAGAAACACGCTCGGACACGTCAATTTTAATTTCTAATTCTGCATTTTTCTGGCGAATACGAGTATATACAGGGGTGTTGCATAAATGAAATATCACGCCAACGTCATCTTTTAGTGAATTTTCGTAGAAAAAAATCACTAATGGGGAGATCTAGACTTTTGAATTTTGAAAAAGTTTCCTCAGATGAGCGCGAACTAGGACCCCTAGAACCCATATCCGGAGTCAGTTTTAATTTTTATATTTGTTTAATTTTTTATTTTATTTATTGAAATCAACGCCCAACAGTAAATCCCAATTATAGGGCTGACATTTAGCAACATGTACAGCAGCGATAACAACGAAAAAATACATCTTATCCTAAACTAATAATAACAAGAGTAGTAGTCCATATAAACTAGGTAATACAATTAATTTACACATCACTCGCATAGCACAAAACATAAGTAAAGGAATAGCTACTCTAAAACTAATTATGTACCCTATAAAGTAACACTATTGTTTATGTATGTTACTATTTCTTTGCGTGTGTCGAAAAATATATCTAGATGGTTGTTTGTAGGATTATAAGCTGAGGACATGGCATAAACTTTTACATGGTCTTTACATCCTTCGTCGTGTTCTTCTCCCATACTTGCTTCTGGCTGAGTAACTGGATCGTGTCTTCCTCTCACAGCTCTTTTCACTGGAATGACTCCTTCACGACAGACGTTGCTATTTTCCTCTATGGTGATTTTCCGCACTACCGGGTTACTGCCAGGCGACATTATTATTTCTTCACGGCCGATAGTCAGGATGTTAGTGCCAAGATCAAGTTTAGCCCACTGACCTTGGAGTATGTCCAAGCCAATTATAATCGGGTCCGATATGGCGGCGATTATGGCTCCCTGCTTTGCTATCCATGTCCCAATTTGCAGCTCGACGTCGGTTTCGTCAAACGCCTGGATCCGCTCACCACGGGCTCTATTTACTCTGTATACTTTGTCTGGCTCTCTTACTCGCCATCTTGGTGCCACGAGGTGGCGAATAATCGTGCTAGGTACGCCAGTGTCGACGACCATCTGGGTCTTATTGCCGCTTACGTATCCATGTACGACGAGAGCGCTGCCAGAATCGCTAGCCTGAGAAACATTTACAGGCCTTAGCTTCACTTTCTCCCACGCGCGTGATCTTCGAGGCCAACATTCGCATCGTATATTTCCCACCTTGCCGCAGTTCCAGCAACGCAAAGCAGTTACACGGTAAGCTCTTATTGACCGCCCATGAGACGTAGGCCTTATTTGTTCTGCTATTTTCTCTAGTAGCTGGATGACCTTGGATAAATCTTATTTATTATCCTCTTCTGAAACGTTGAGACTGCAAACTCTAACATCGCCTTTAGAGGCTTGCTTGACAGCTTCAAATTTTAGTGATTGTGACAAAGCATCGTTCAGGTTTTTGTGTGTCGCCATCCTCAGCGCCTGTTGTGTCGGTATCTCTGCTGCCATCAATGAATGCTTGCAGCGACAGCTGGTTCAAAAATTCCACCAGAGTTGTAGGGTCAGCTGATCGTGTTAATCTAGCAACCTCGGCTTGGAGGTGTTGCAAACTTTTGCCCGATTTCTGACAGAGTCTTTTCAGCTGAGTTTGATATAGCTGTTGTAAACGATGGTTGCCAAATATCATTTCTAGATAATATCTAATGCTGTAGAAACTGTCTTGTTCTTCCCTGGGGATACCTTGGAACACATCTAGCGCATCGCATCTTTTAAATTAACTTAAAAAAAACTATCAACGAAGTCACTTTCTCTCTCTCTCTCTCTCGCCCCAACCATTTGCTGTAGCAGCGGCTTCGAACTGGCGTATATAAATACCCCATGTGACTGAGCCATCAAATGTGGGAACTTTAATTCTAACGACGGGGCTATCTTCGAGTCTGGTGTTTCTCTTGGCTAGGGTATCATACTCCTTTTCTAGTTATTCCATTTTCTGCTGTTCTTCCGCTTGTACTTCTTGCACACTCGTCAGCATGTCATGTACATCGTCGCTTACTCGACTTTCTACTTGTTCTAAGATGTCATCTTTTACCTGCTTTATTCATTCGTCTACACACGAAGTAATATTCTCAATTTTGCTGGCTTGTTTTTGCAGGATTGTCTTGGTTTCTTCGTCTCTTTTTCTCAGCTTTACTTTCACCTCTTCATCTCTTCTTCTGGCTTGTTCATGCCTTTGTCTCATTTCTTCTTTGGTTCTTTATCTCTTTTTTCTCTCTTCTTCATCTCTTTTTCTCTTTACTTCCTTGGCATCTTCATTCCTTTTTTAGGCTTCTTCTCTTTTTTTTGGCTTTTTACTCTCTATATCTGACTTCTTGCATTTGATTTATCAATTACAATAGCTGGTTGTCCATATTGGTTATCGCACTACGTGTCTTAGGCTTAGACGTACTTAAAGCTAATTAATAGTTTGTTTTGTCCCAAAAACACAACCAGTTGGTTACTTTTGATATTAATCTTGCCGATGTCTCAGAAATCTACACGTTGCTCAACGAATATTCTGGAAAATATCATCTTTAGCAGCTTGAAAGTCCCACTTCTGAGTTGTTTCGTTCTTCGGGGTTCTGGATTTGTTTAATAACAAAACACAGCTTTTCAAACTATCAATTTATGATAACCAGCTATTTTGCAACGCCACCATCAACTAAGATATTTCTCTCTATTGCTATATTCCCATAGAATTATATTTCACTATACACCTTCTATGATCGCTTATTATACACCAACACTAATTCACTACTAACTGACTGACTTCTATCTTAGGCTCGCCTACTTATATTGTCCAGATAGTAGTTCTAGGCTTTTGTACATTGTTCAATATCTGTCATTTTTAGTTCATTCCTGAAATATAACTAGAGTATTCCCTGTTACCAACACACTTTACAAAGTGCCTGTGCCCATAGAAGTAAATGAGTTCATAAACTTAGTTCTCATAGAGACGGATGTGACAATATATATATATATATATATATATATATATATATATATATATATATATATATATATATATATATATATATATTTCCAAGTCATATCCTTAACTTAACGATGCCTAAAAAATATTTCTCCCATTTTTGGCTTTACAGCTGGGATAGTTGGACTCTTTCTGTGCGGATCAAACGTGAAATTTGCAGCAAATAGTAAAATATGTCTCTTGTTTACATGGCGTACTGTATACAGTTTATAATTAATTCAATCCAAAATTGCGGAGAAAATAAATCGTCAAAAATAGAAACAAGTAGAGATGTGAAAACAGAAGAACATGAGGCAAATATTTTGAAAAAATAACTAGCAAACGTTGAAATAATTTGTTACTTTCATATATAACCAGTGGGTGTTTCTTCGGAAATCGGAAAATTTATATTATGTCCAAAAATAATTATGCCTTGCCAAGTGCGAAATATTTTTAATTAGACAAATAAATATAATCCAGTAACATAAAGAATGTAATACATAAAACAAACATATAAATCAGCTTGTGTACAATAAAACCCGTAAAAACCAGATCAGTGTGTGCCCAAGGTTTTGCTAATTTAGTTCCTAACACTTGTGTGAATTTTATTGTGCACCGCCTACAAAATTAGATCGGTTTAAATCACGACCACGTTGCATGATTTGAATTAAGCTTTGTGTGTTGTAGACGCAGATTTTTTAGCAATTTTATGTCTGTAGCTTTCTCTGGGCGGTATTTCAGAAAAAAAGTAATACAGCAAATATTTTGCTTATCGGAAGTCTTTTTTATAGTTATTTTTTCGTGTTCTAATAGGTAAGACTAATCACCATAATTTACACTCACATTGCATTCCTTTTTTATATAAAATTTGAATCAATAAAACATAGTATTACTATATATAATCATAATAAACACTGTAAAAAAAGAAGCAAGCTGCATCTCGGTTAGATATTTTCATAACAGCACTATTTTTAGCCCCTTGTTAATAGCAATAGCAAGATATCCAAATCTAATCAGAGTTTTTCCTTCTGATTACCTATTAATTTTCATGTGAGGAAATGTTACATTAGGTCAAGCATATAGGGTGATTGTAGCGTACTTTGTTTAAGCGGAAGGTGGAAAGGGCCCTACACTACGGGGAGAGCATATTAGCTGTGTTCCTCGATGTGGAGGGGGCCTTTGATAAGGAAAGGACGGATACGGTTTGTACCGCCCTACAGGATAGGGTAACGCCGAGGTCCCTAATAAGCTGGGTGGCGAGCATGCTGGAGGACAGGAGATTTTCGCTGATCTTGAGGGGCCGGGGGCTGGACGTTGGGGTAACGGGCGGCTGCCGCCAGGGCAGCTGCCTTTCGCCTCATCTATGGTGTTTGGTCATGGACGGCCTCTTAGAGCGGCTCTCTGAGAACGGCTTTTGCGCCCAGGCGTACGCTGATGATGGGCTGGTCTCAATCACCGGCAAATTCATCGGCGTCGTCTATGAGTGCATGCAAGCTGCCTGTAGCATAATCGAAAGATGGTGTGGTGAGCTGGGACTCTCCGTAAACCCGGCGAAGACGGAGATGATCCCATTTACCAAGAAGAGGAAGATAGAGGGGTTTAGGGTGCCCGTGATGTTTGGGAAACCTTTAGCTTTAGGGCGGGAGGTCAAATATCGTTATGCTGGACTCCAAACTAGCATGGGGGTCGCAAATAGAACGAGTTGTGGGGAAGGGAGTAGCGACCCACTGGCAGCTGCGTCGAGTGATAGGGAGGACCTGGACACTTAATCCTCGCATCCTTCATTGGATCTACACTGCGATCGTCAGTCCGAGAATCCTCTATGGGGCGTTGGTCTGGTGGTGCGGTGTGAACCAAACTACCAGCAGGATATCAAAGGTACTATGAGGACGACACCCTCAGAGGCGCTTGAGCTCCTGTTGATGTTGCCACCGCTTCCCATCTGTCAGGAGGGGGGCGATGGCGTCGCATCTTAGAATGCGAGTCGCATGAAACTGGCGCGGAGAGGGAGCAGTAAAAGAGCATGCAAGAGTCGCCAAGGAGGTGGAAAAGGAAACTCTGATTTCCGCCATAAACGTGCGGGATGCCGAGGACGATATTAGGCTGACTAGGCTATACACCCTCAGGATCCCCAGTAGGGATCAGTAGAGGGAAAAAGAGGTTGCATTCCAGCCCGCAAGCCTGGTTTGTTTCACCGACGCATCGCGGCTGGAGGACCAACAATCTTCAGGGGCGGGAATATACATCGAGGGCCTCGGGGTGCACGAGAGCTATGCTCTTGGCGCATATACCAGGGCATTCGAAACAGAGGTGTACGCTATCATGTATGTGGCCAATAGACAGGATGTGAAGATGAGTCCCGAGAAATGTTTGTACATCTGCTCGGATAGCCAGGCATTCCTCCGGGCAGTCTGCGCGGCCAGAATCAGGTCAACACTGGTTCAGGAGTGCGCTGATGCTCTCAGAGGACTAGCCAGGACAAAGGAGGTACAACTAGTGTGAGTTCCGGGACACTGTGGGGTAGCGGGGAATGAGGTGGCGAATAATCTCGCAAGGCTCGGTTCCCGGCGGCCGTTCTGTGGCCCGCAGCCTGCGATAGGCATAAGTGGGAAGACGGTCTCTGTCGCCTTAGACAGGTGGACCGAGGAATCAATGAAGAGGCACTGGGGGTCGGTTGGTGGCTGCAGGCAGGCAAGGGACTTTGTGGAGGGGCCGGACAGAGATAAAGCTGTCTGGCTCCTTGGAAGAGTCGACCTGCGCTTCGCCACATCCTTGGGGTGCTAACAGGCCACTGTGCCCTTAGAAGACACCTAACATTGATATGCGTAGAGAGGGATTTGCCAGGAACGCGGCGAGGATGAAGAAACGTCCTACCGCTACCTGTGTGAATGCGAGGCTTTTGGGAGTCTTGCTTTGAGGTCCTGCATAAATTCGTCAATAACTAAACAAGCCCCGATTTAAAGTATCAAGCGTTCTCAATCGTTGAACTCAGAATGAAACGCTGTATTCAAATATCTAAAAATATACAAGTGTCACATTTAAAATTTTGCAAGTTATATCGATAAGTTCGACAGATGATTCGCTTTTGTTTTCTTTAATATGTTTTCGTCCCAGCTCTCTTTCTTCAAAACTACCATAGTTGTTTGGAAATGCGATCAAGTTCCTTGTGATACACTGTACACTTTATATCACTATAACACATTTTTTCACCTGACGATCGTTTTGCTAATAAAGTTGCCTTAATCAGATACTGAGCGAACTTCGTCAGGTCTAAAAACATGTGTTGTAGGTAAACCGCTAGTCTAATAACATGTTTTGATAACCTGCCTATTACGTCACTAAAAATCATCCGATGGAAAATTCTACCCAACAATCGCATTGAAAATAGTTTTATTTTTATATCAAGTAATTCGGAAAAAAAATACTCCCCCACAAAAAATACGCTCACAAAAATATGGAAAAGCTGGACACCTGTGCCACATTTCACATGTGAAATCGAAAAACAAAAAACTTGCGTGCTAGTCTATTTTAAATGATCGTGTAACATCTGCACCAGCATTAAAAACATTCATGGCGCATTTTGTTCTAATATCATTAAGGCATATTGTTTTTTTTGTGGTAGTAGAGTAAATAGATTTGATTAATTGTGCAGTGGCTAAAATAAAACCTGGTTACAGTAAGCTAGCCAAACCGTCTGACGTGCGATTTCTCAGAATTTTACTTCTGTTTCTCTCTAACGCTTATTTATTCATATAAATAAAATTGGCAACAAACTAGTATGCATTTGCCTGAGCGCAGGGTCAATGACTCCATTTGTATTGATAAATATCGCAACCACTTTTATCATAAGTTATGTGTGTGTGTGTGTGTGTGTAATTACCGCGTTCCAAAATAGAGCCAGGAAGACGAAATGTAGGCGACTTTCGTGTTTATTACCTATCGACATTCTTTTTAGTACAATGCGCGAATGAAAAAAATTCTAACGCAGCAAGTACGTTATGGTAGCGATTTTTCATTAAACTTGATATATCCAGTTCAAATTAATAGCACACACGCACAAAATATACAATTATTTATACTTATACTTATTTATTGTAAATTTTAATCATGCAAGGTGCCCAATTAGTCTAGTGAAAACAATGTCTAACCTCCTGAAAAATCCGAAAGTTTTGAAACTTTGCATACTTATTTAAAGGTACGTAAGAATGAATATACCTAAAGTCCTCATGAATATGAGGTGAGCTCTATCGGCAATTAGCGAAAATAGGGCACTTTCTTTGGTTTGTCATTAATATCTCGAGAACCGTTGGTCGACGGCAAAAGTTGATTATATACATAATTAAGGGTTTTCAAATTTTCTACAAAAATGGTTATATACATTTTTCTAGTGTTCCGAATGGTTCCCAAGTTATAGGCGCTAAAAGAGAGCGTCGCTGCTGATGGAGTGTACCACCTGGACTGCTACCAACAATTTGTGTCCCACAAGCCTCCAGAAGAGGGTAGAAAACGTGGACTCCCCGAGGCAGAGAGAGAATAGTGAGGAATGACAACTTTCCTTTAAACAATTACGTTCTGCATTATCTGGGGATGTTCCTTCAAATGATACAATTAAAAGCAAACTCAAAGACAAATATGGAGAGAAATTAATAATTGCTGTGGGAGTTGGATGGAGGGATGCAACCATTTGTTTCAATGATGTTGGATTAAAAATTTTGAACCCATGGTATGATGACAGAAAAGCTGATGAAAGTAATGAGCGACTAAGAATCGTACAAGCAGCAGTAAAAATAATAAGGCAGGATGTTCAGAAAAATGTGTATGATACAAGCTCCTACCCTTCGGGCAACAACTTTTTAAAAGAAGCAGCTTCTTGTGTACCCCCAACTCTACAAGTTTTTCTGAGACATTGATAATGAAAAAAATTCTGGACGCAGCAAGTGCGTTATGGTAGTGAATTTTCATTAAAATGTTTTTAATAACAAATATGTGTGTTTTTTTTAAGAAAGCAGGCATCAAATTTGGTTACCAGTATAACCTATATAGTAAAAACAATGTGCCTTGTTTCATCAAAATAACTTTATTGTGTGAAAATGTACAAAAATTTCCAAAAGTAAACTTAAAGTGTTCCCGAAAAAACACGTTTCTTGGTCAACCTTATAGGTTAATAGCAAATTGAGCTGTTCAAATATGAAACATTTGATCAAAATTCGCTACCATAACGCACTTGCTGCGTCCAGAATTTCTTTTCTTACAAACATGCATTATATTTCGATGGAAAATGCAAAAATGCAATAACATAAGGCGTGTTTGATTTTAAAAAAATGGAAATTTGTATCACCAACGACTTATGGGCCATCGTGTGATTGTAGAAATATTATTTTAAGATGTAGCTCAAGACACCCTATAATTAATATATACAAAAAATTTTCATATCTTATATAATAACGGATATATTGAGCTTTATTGATTTTTTACGAAAATTAGACAAAAATTATATACCATTAAACGATAAACTCTGTAGCTAAGGCTACTGCCAAGCATCAGAGACAGGGCCTATTTGAAATGAATTTTCTGGGAATATTTTAGTAAAATGAAGG
The DNA here is from genome assembly GCA_964006375.1 of Tillus elongatus. Taxonomy (NCBI): domain Eukaryota; kingdom Metazoa; phylum Arthropoda; class Insecta; order Coleoptera; family Cleridae; genus Tillus; species Tillus elongatus. The sequence continues at coordinate 93,423,023 of OZ023268.1, forward strand.
ACAATGACGATTGAAACTAAGACTTTAGGGTTTGTAAAACGTCCTTCTTGAGACATTTTATTTCTATAGCCCGTATTAGATTCAAGTTCTTTGCCTAAATGTTGCCAATTTTGACATTTTAAATCGCCACTTTGACGTTTTGAGGAAAACCCCAATTTATTTTTCTTCAAATGGGTATAACTTTTTTGCCTTTTGACGTACATATCTAAATTTTGGTAGGTAACTTACCTATAAGGATCTAAACCTGCGTGCGAAATTTGGTGGCCCTTATTTTGTTAATTCCGGAGATATAAATTTTTTTCGAAAGAAAACACAAAATTTTCCGGGAAAACCCGGGTAGATTTTCCTGGCTAACGAACTCATCCAAGCCATTTGCAAAAGGAATTTTTTCACCAAATTTAATCAAGATCGGCCCATTATTTTTTGAGTCATCGGTGTGATACATATATATATATATATATATATATATATATATATATATATATATATATATATATATATATATATATATATATATATATATATATATATATATATATATATATATATATATATATATATATATATATATATATATAAACATACAAAAATTGAAACTGACCCGGGATATGTTTTCTGGAGGGCCTAATTAGCGCTTATTTGCAAAAATTTTTTCAAAATTCAAAAGTCGGGATCTCCTCATTAGTGAATTTTTTTTAAGAAAATTCACTAAAAGCAGATAGCGCAAATAAAAAAAGCGAATGCATTTCTATTGCTCACAGTGTTATCTCTGCGATACGTCCAAAATCTTTTATATCAGAAATAATAGACAGTGTTGCTTTGTTTGTGTACATAAGGTTTGCAAGCAAGAAGTTGGTAAACCTTTTATCAAGTTTAGAGTTCAGTGCTTCATATCACAGCGCACAGCAGCTGGAAATGTCAGCAATCCATCACATCCAACCTGATAATGATACTGCTTTTCAACAATTTGTGTTTGACAACGCGGACTTTAATATTAGAACACTGGACCGTCTCAACACATTCCATTCTATGGGTGTCATGGAATGTGTGCCTTCTGGAAGCTCTACGAACATGAAAAACCAATACCGAGGCTCACCAAGGTACCACCTGCTATGACAGTAGTGGAACTTGGAGTGATTCCTTTACACACTTACCAAAAATCAAAAGGTGGATTTAGTAATGTGATTATGGAGGATCTAAAACATATAGTCAAGAAAACTGATCAACTAACTCCATACGCAACTCTTTGGTTGGCAGCAAAGTGGCTCAATATTAACCTTCGTCTCATGCATACTTACCTATTGTTTCAGGCAGCAAGTCTAGAAGCTGGCCAAGATAATCAAGTTGCGGGGCCTTCTACCAAGAAGCGATTCAGAGCTGATTGATTTTTCTGTACAAATTTTTCCTTTCAATAACCTCAGCATTTTTTGGTTCATATATTTCATTGTTTAATATACCTACATCATGTGCCTTATCAATATACATCATAAGTAACAGACATCATGTGCTTTTTATACAAAGTTGTGAAGTTTATCTCCTCAATTATCCTTAGTATACAAAAATGTAGGTAAACCATTGTCAAATACTATTAGAAATGCTATTGTACCTCCCTAGCGTGGGTTTTCACAAAACGCTCTCTTTTAGCGTCTATAACTCGGGAATCATTGGGAATACGAGAAAATGTATATAATCGTTTTTCTAGTAAATTTGATAAGCCTTAATTATGTGTATAATCAACTTTTGCCTCCGACCAACGGTTCTCGAGATACTAACGAAAAACAAAAGAAAGTGCCCTATTTTTGCTAATTGCCGCTAGAGCTTGCCTCATATTCATGAGGACTTTCGGTATATTCATTCTTAGATACCTCTAAATAAGTGTGCGCAGTTTCAAAACTTTCGGATTTTTCAGGAGGTTGGGTCATTTTTTTGAGGTTTTTTGACTGAAGTAAATATATAACTGACTGGGTTGTCTCTTGAGTATTTTTAAAATGAAATAAAACACGTGCATTTTTTTCACCTTAATATTTTATTCTTCTTCTTAAGCCGCCGTCTGCTCACGAAGGTTGGCGATCCAAATGGCTAACACAGTCCTGGATATTACAGCTCTAAAATATCTATTGATGAGCATCCAAACCATCTTCTGCGATCCTTTAATCATGAATTATGACGTCTGCCGATCGATATTTTTCCCTGTATTTTGCCTTCGATTATTAATCTCAGAAATTCATATTTATTACCTCTCATTACATGACGTGCATCTCGTTTTTGGTTGCTTTATTGTCAATAATAGTTCCTTTTGTTATCACATACGCCTGGGCACCTCTTCATTTGTTGCTCTTTACACCCATGATATGCAGAGCATTCTTCTATACAAATACATTTCAAATGCTTCCAAATTCCTCTTTAGACTAGGGTTAAGAGTCCAACTCTCACAACAGGACTGAGAATATATGGCACCTGACCATACGGGTTCAAAGTTGTGCTGGGAATTTATCCGTTTGTGTATTCGAATATTCATTCCGAAAGCTTCACGACTATTCGAGTATTCGAATATTCGTGGAGTATTCGAATATTCGTCGAGTATTCGAATATTCGCAGAGTATTCGAATATTTTTACAGTAATAAACACACCCCTAAGCCCATGAATGTGTCTCGTTATCATTATTTGAATCTGCCCCTGTTTCCTAGAAAATTAGCTATTTAATTCTTAACTTTCAAATAATTCCGGAAATTTTTCATTGTTTATTTTAGAAAAATTAATGACGTTTATAATGTCGGTTTCATTGTGCTTATCACAACAGCAGTTAGGTTTTTAGTCATATTTACGTTATTTGCAAGTACATATATAAATAAATCTGCATCCAGTGTATTTGAGTTTTAAGCTAATAATGTGCTTAGTTAGAAAAATATGGCTAATTTATAATTTATAGTAGATGGTGTACATATTGTTGAAACCAAGCAAAGAGAGCCTATACCGTGCAAAGCTAACAAATTATTCATAATCACTTATTTGAAGGATCTACTTTTTTCTCCTAGTGCTCCCTGCGATGAGTGCTTCTAAGAATCTTCTGGGGATCATTCCCAGCCATAATATATATATATATATATATATATATATATATATATATATATATATATATATATATATATATATATATATATATATATATATATATATATTCGAATACTCGAACATTCGAATATTCAAACTATTCTTATCCGATTCCCAGCCCTAGTTCGAAGTTCCAAGCCAAGATCTGATATCGCGAAGAATATTTTCATTTGTGTGAATACTTTTCTAGCTTGTTCAATTCTACATCTTAATTTTGTGGGGTCGATCTGATCATTTATTATTGTGCCCAGATATTTGAAAGAAAATACATATTGTATTATATTCCCTTCAATACATAAATTTGCGTTGATTTTAGTTCTTGAGAAAACGAGCTCTTAAATTTTATTAGTGTTTATATGCAATCCGAACTGCTCGCTGTGTTGAACAATGTGATCGTTCATGCCCTGAAAGACAGTCATGCTGTCACAATTACAGTATCACCCGCGTACCGAATATTATTGATGCTGATACTATTCACCGCGATTCCCTCTCTCACTGTATCTAGCGCCTCTCCAAATATGGCTTCTTATATATATATATATATATATATATATATATATATATATATATATATATATATATATATATATATATATATATATATATATATATATATATATATATATATATTGAAAAGGAGTGGAGAGAGTATGCGACCCTGTCTTACTCCCCTTTTTATTAACATGGCGTCGGATATTGCCTGTTCAAATCTTACTTCGACCATTTAATGCCTGTATGGTTGGACATTATGTTTATTTTTTGTTGGTCTACTCCGGTTTCTTTCAGGATTTCGATCAGTTTGTAGTGTCTCACATAGTCAAAGACCTTTCGATAATCTCTGAAACAAGCGAAAACGCTAACTAAAATGAGAGAATGTTTCATCCTCTGATGACGCTAACTTGGTTAGTGAAAGGATCGTCAGGTCTTTTAAAATGTGTTGTGGTGATTTGGGTTCTCCAAGTGTACTTATCAGTGCTCATCATAGGTTCCAATCTTCACTTAGTAACTAAAATCTTTTATTGGATCTTAGAAATTATGTATGAAAAATAATATCAGACAAATGTCCGCCGCCTCTGCAAGTCGTACAAACCTGAGCCCTGTTAGTTACATTTTCCATGACTTTTGGATAGGTTTCGGGAGGAATATTTTGGCTTCCCGAATATTGTTCTTCAGGTACTCTACACTGTTTGGTCTGTTGGCATTAACCTTATTTTGTAGAAATTCCTAAGAAAGAAGTCTGGAGCCGTTGAAGTTGATAAGCTTGGGGGCCAGATGACATCGCCTAATCGAGAAGTAAACGCCCCGAAAACATTCTTCTTAAAAGAATCATTATTTCTCTAGCTGTATGACAAGTTGCCCATCCTGCTGGAACCACGTGTTTTACAGGTTAACTTGTTGAATTTGAGGAGCCACAAACTTTGCATTATATCGCGGTAGCGCTTGCCAGTGACAGTAAGACAATTACCTCCTGCGTCTTCAAAAAAGTAAGGTCCGATGACACATCAACACCAAACACCGCACGGAACTGTGACTTGACGGGGACGAAGTTGCCAACCTCTGACCGACAGCCGCCCGGATAAAGCGCGCACGGATAATCGGGGTTCTACTGTATATATATATATATATATATATATATATATATATATATATATATATATATATATATATATATATATATATATATATATATATATATATATGGTATCTTTTATTGGATTATTTGAATTTTACAATGTGCTACACGAAAAAGTGCTTGCATGAACCACAATTCTTACTAATAAAACGTTGCAAATACGTATAATGCTGTCAAAATTATCCTTTATCACTTAATTTCCATATCTATTATTGAAAGTTTCCAATAAATACTAACATTTCTATAAACACACATTTGAGATCTCGATTTATGTATGTAAATAAAAGTCTGAACGCAGCAAGTGCGTTATGACAGCGAATTTTCATAAAAATGTTTTAAATAGCAAATATGTGTTTTTTTAAAGGAGGCATCAAATTTGGTTACCAGTATAACATATATAGTGGAAACAATGTACCATATTTCATCAAAATAACTTTATTGTTTGAAAATCTACAGAAATTTTTCGAAAATAAACTTAAAATATTCACGGAAAAAATATTTTACTGGCCTGCAAACCTAATAGCAAATTGAGATATTCAAATTTGAGGCATTCAATAAAAATTCGCGACCATACCGCAGTTGCTTAGTCCCAAATTTACTTTCTTACAAACATGCATTATAATTTCGTGGTCGAAATTCCATACATTTAAGCTCAGCTCATAACTGACACTGGCAGGGGGAATCCAACTGTCTAATCGAAACAAATCATTGTTTAATCTATTTGAACTAAGCAGATTTTCCTGGCTAACGAGCTTATGCAAGCCACTTGCAAAAGGGGTACTCACCAAATTTGATCAAAAACGGGCCCTTATCTTTTGAGTTATGGGTGATTTTCAAGAAAATTCACTAACATTGAAACAAACACCAGATATTGCTTCTTGGTACCAGATATTGCTTCTTGGGGTCCGAGTTCGCGTTCTTTTCAAGAAATTTCTCTAAATAGTGATCTCGTTATAAGCGAATTTTTTTCTACGAAAATTCACTAATGCTGCATTCTCGGTAGCTCATTTACCAAAATCCGCTAATAAGCAATATTTATTTACATTTTAAGTCATCTGTCTTTTTCATTACAAGTCAAATAAGACTTAAGGCCATTGACAGTTCTGAGTGTTGTTAATAATAGATGAAAATGATATATTATTTTTGGCACACTTACGCTCTTGTCGTCACCTAGTGACAAAATGTGAATATGTATCGTTTTTATTTATTTTTATGATTAAGTGAAAAAATAGTTTTGCCAATAGTTTACATGGGAACGAAAATAAAATTAATCTATTTAACAGTTAATAAGCTTTGACGTTTTTGAAATTGACATCTTAAAATAGAAAAACAAGATAATAAATTAGTTACATATAATAATGTAAACAATAATTTTAGCAGTCAAAATCAGATTCCTAAAAGTAATGAAAGGCATATGTGCATTAAATTACATATGTTCATGTAGAAAATACATTACGATAGAGAACAATATAATAATGCTAATAAAATAGATGAGCCTTGATTAACCTATGTCTCCCAGAAATTCTCCCTCAGCTGCTTCATCTTGTAAACTTTTGTATTGAGACAAAATGCTTTCCCAAAGTTTGGAAAGTTGCAAAGGTTTTCATGTTTCCAAAAGGAAACAATCCAACTGAGTTTAATCATTTAAGACCTATAAGCATTTTCACAGTTTTTTCAAAGTTATTGGAGAAAGTGATGTCCGAGCAGATAACTGCTTACCTTGGGGACAACAACATATTGCCCAATGTACAGTCCGGATTTGTTAGGGGCAGGTCCACCACAACAGCATTAGCAAATATTAATGATGACATCCTCACAGCTAACGATAAAAATCAAGTTACAGTTTTGGTATTGCTAGACTACAGTTAAGCTTTTGATACGATCAGTCATGAACTATTGTGCTCGAAGTTACAATTAATTGGTTTCAATCATGACGCCGTTCAGTTTATAGAGAGTTACTTTTCAGATAGGGCACAGAGGGTTGTCTGCGGGTCGGATGTATCGGATTCTTTGAGTTTATTAAAAGGGGTTCCACAGGGCTCTATCTTGGGCCCCCTTTTATTCAATATTTATACGTTTGATTTTCAAGAACAAATTATGTCGAGCAAAGTACACTTCTATGCCTATGATACCCAGCTTTACAAATCCTTTCCTGTCGAAAATGCATTAGACGCTATAGCAAGTTTAAATGCAGACCTTGATAGGTTTCACGACAGCAAAGAAGCATGATCTTGAGATAAATGTCAATAAGTGTTGCGTAGTTTATTTTGGCAGGAAGGTCAGTAGGAAAGGGGTTTGTTCTCAAAATATTGATATTTTGATAGATGGGAGTCGCTTGGAAGCAAAACACTCTGCAAAGAATCTTGGTCTCATAATAGATAACAATTTAAAATTTTCTGATCACGTCACTAAGCTTCGTAGAGCTAGCTTTGGCTATTGAAATCTTTTTATAGCCACCGAAATTGCCTTCCAGTGAAAGTAAAAGCTCTCTTGGTAAACTCGATGATTCTCTTGCGATTTAACCATGCTGATGTTGTGCATAGACCTGCCCTTGATAGTTGGAATCGGCAAAGAATAGAAAAGGTTCAGAAGTCATGTTTACGGTTTATCTTTAATCTAAAAAGAATATATCATGTTTCTTATAAGTTAAAAGAATTAGATTGGCTGAATATGAAGAATCGCTGGAAAGTACATCTTCTTTGCTTAACTCACAAGATTGTCCTCGGGGCGGGGCCTGATTACCTACATCAGAAGCTCTGTTTTTAGAGACAAATACATTCGCTCAATACAATACTCGATCACTTGTTTGCCATACCTAAATATTATACGAGCCAATATCGGAGCTCTTCTTCCTATGTTGCACCACATCTGTATAGTAAAATACCTTTTAAACATACTTTATGTTCTCTGCCGGGGTTTCGGAGATATGTTACAGATTTTTATAAAAATAGTCAGTTTGCGTAGTGTAGTTATAGTAAATCATATTCATATTTAAGAATTCCTTTCTTTCAGCTAAATTTAAGGCGCACAATTGTCAATGCTTTGTTGCTGCATTGTTTTGTTGTTTTGGATATTAAAGCATTTATAATTTGTTTATTTTGTAATTCCTACATTTTAAGTTATCTTTTAAGGGTTAAGTGGAAGAAAATTGTAAAATAATTAACTTCGCCCTAATAAAGACCTCTTATTATTATTATTATTATTATTATTATTATTATTATTATTATTATTATTATTATTATTATTATTATTATTATTATTATTATTATTATTATTATTATTATTATTATTATTATTATTATTATTATTATTATTATTATTATTATTATTATTTTAAGAAGTTGCGTCACAGGGCCAACATATTCTTGAGGAAATAGATACTTTGCGCCACGCAAATTTATATTTTTTGATTAGAAATTAATTTGTACAACATATATTAATACAATTTTGACCAAGGTGACTACTTTATTTGGTGTTTTTAATACATGGTTTAAATATAACATTTCTAGGTTATAGTGTAAAGCGCCAGCAAAAGCTGGTTTCGGGTATACAGATGCTCCATAAGTAAGTGCCAAACCAAAGTTCCTTTTTTTCAGATATTATTACATTTTTGTATTTTCGAGATAAATTTAAATACATTTCATGTATAATGTCCTATACCTATCTTCAACTGTTTCCGAAATTTTCCGAAAATCGCACTCTTTGCCAACTTTTCACTCTGATAAAATTTTTAGTAATACCATACTAAACGTTAAGTGATCTGCGACCGGGCGACTTATGAGAGTATATTATGGGAGTATAAAAATATCCGATATTTTTATCAAAAATTGTAACATTTGTTAATTATAATTTTATTGGAAAATGGGCTACACAGAACAAGAAAAATTTGATATTTTAAAGTTTTACTTAAAGTGTCATAAAAATAAGCATTTAGCAAAACAAATATACCATAGAGCATACGGAAATCGTCAAACACCAACAGAAAACACTTTTGTAAAGTATTTTATTAACTAAAAAATTCAAAAAGGTTGCAGAGGAAGAAGATTAGTCGTAGCGTCGATGAAAATAAAGAGCCTAATGTGTTATGATATTTCCAAGGTAAAATTTAAGCTCAATATTTTTTCTAGGTATGAGGTCAGAAAAGTATAAACCAATTAGCTTAAATTTGCTTTATTACTACATTTTCTTTAAAAAATTACTAATGAGAAGATCGCAACTTTTGAATTTTCAAATGAGCGTGATTTAGGACCCCTGGAACCCAAATCCGAGGTCCCTTTCAGACATATATATATATATATATATATATATATATATATATATATATATATATATATATATATATATATATATATATATATATATATATATATATATATATATGTATATACACTTTATTTGTTTGCTGTACGTTTGTGATTTCTTATTGGTTTGCGTGGACTGCAGTTTCGAACCGTCCCGGTTCATCATCAGCACGCTACTGGCTGCTATCGCTCCTGTCTGGTCTACGTCGGAGATTGTACGTGGCGCTTGCGCCGTGAGCTTCTAGTGGTCGGTTTCCTGTTCTCTGATTGGTTGTGCCTTCGGACTGTGTCGTGTGTATCGGTCTCCTGTCTTGATCACTGTGGTTAAATAATTTGTCTATTTGTATGGCCTTTATTAAGTTTTGTTTAAATGTTTGTACTTGGATTTGTTCTGGCATTAATTGTTTTCTATTGTTTGTTTGTTGAATGTAGTATTGTTCCCAGATTTCCATTTTTTTGTGGTCTTTAACATGTTTCATTAGTTTTAATTGGGTGATGTCTGGTTTTTGGTGTTTTGTGTCGTGAATGTGTGTAGCTACGTTTGATTTGTAGCTAGGTATGTGGATTTTATCCAATGCTGTTATATGTTCTTTGAATCTTGTTTCTATTGATTTCTTTGTCATTCCTATATATTTTTTATTGCATGTGTTACATTCTATTTGATATATTCCGTTTAATTCATGTGGGTTGTGTTCTTGCTTTTTATTTATTTTGTTTATTATTTTGTTATTGGTTTTGTAGCTCATTTTTAAGTCATATTGTTTGAGTGTTTGTGTTATTTTTTTGATGTGGTGGTTATAAGTGAATGTTGTGTATTTTGTGTTTGTTTCCGGTGTTTTGTTTTCGGTTTTGTTGATTTGTTTGTTTTTGATTTGTTTTACTAGCTTTTCTATTGTTTTTTTGTTGTATCCATTTCTTTCTGCTATTTGTATTATGATGTTGTACTCCTTTTCTCGTTCGTCGTTATGAAGTGGTATATTTAGCATTCTGTTTATTAAGTATCTGTATGCGGCCATTTTGTGTGTATGTGGGTGTAGTGAGTGTTTAGGTATAGTGATGTCTGTTTGTGTGGGTTTTCTGTATATTTTGTATTCAATCTGGTTTTCTTTTCTGATTAGTGTTAAGTCTAGGAAGTTTATGGTGTTGTTTGATTCTTTTTCTATTGTAAATTTTATGTTTCTGTTAATTTGGTTTATTTTTTCGAGGATATTGTCTATGTTGGTTTTTTGATTGTCGTATATTATTAATATATCATCGACGTATCTTATCCATTTGATGTTTGGGTCTGTCTCTTTTATAAACATCAAATGGATAAGATACGTCGATGATATATTAATAATATACGACAATCAAAAAACCAACATAGACAATATCCTCGAAAAAATAAACCAAATTAACAGAAACATAAAATTTACAATAGAAAAAGAATCAAACAACACCATAAACTTCCTAGACTTAACACTAATCAGAAAAGAAAACCAGATTGAATACAAAATATACAGAAAACCCACACAAACAGACATCACTATACCTAAACACTCACTACACCCACATACACACAAAATGGCCGCATACAGATACTTAATAAACAGAATGCTAAATATACCACTTCATAACGACGAACGAGAAAAGGAGTACAACATCATAATACAAATAGCAGAAAGAAATGGATACAACAAAAAAACAATAGAAAAGCTAGTAAAACAAATCAAAAACAAACAAATCAACAAAACCGAAAACAAAACACCGGAAACAAACACAAAATACACAACATTCACTTATAACCACCACATCAAAAAAATAACACAAACACTCAAACAATATGACTTAAAAATGAGCTACAAAACCAATAACAAAATAATAAACAAAATAAATAAAAAGCAAGAACACAACCCACATGAATTAAACGGAATATATCAAATAGAATGTAACACATGCAATAAAAAATATATAGGAATGACAAAGAAATCAATAGAAACAAGATTCAAAGAACATATAACAGCATTGGATAAAATCCACATACCTAGCTACAAATCAAACGTAGCTACACACATTCACGACACAAAACACCAAAAACCAGACATCACCCAATTAAAACTAATGAAACATGTTAAAGACCACAAAAAAATGGAAATCTGGGAACAATACTACATTCAACAAACAAACAATAGAAAACAATTAATGCCACAACAAATCCAAGTACAAACATTTAAACAAAACTTAATAAAGGCCATACAAATAGACAAATTATTTAACCACAGTGATCAAGACAGGAGACCGATACACACGACACAGTCCGAAGGCACAACCAATCAGAGAACAGGAAACCGACCACTAGAAGCTCACGGCGCAAGCGCCACGTACAATCTCCGACGTAGACCAGACAGGAGCGATAGCAGCCAGTAGCGTGCTGATGATGAACCGGGACGGTTCGAAACTGCAGTCCACGCAAACCAATAAGAAATCACAAACGTACAGCAAACAAATAAAGTGTATATTTAAAAGTGATTACAGTGTAGTGCAATATTCCTAAAGATATATATATATATATATATATATATATATATATATATATATATATATATATATATATATATATATGCGTCACATCGATAACTCAAAAAATAATACGCCAATGACGATGACATTTGGTGGATACATTCCTTTTGAAAGTGACTTGGATAAGTCCGTTAGCCAGGAAAATCTGCTCAGTCCAAATAGATTAAACAATGCATTGTTTTAATTAGATAGTCGAATTCCCTTCGTTGGTGCCAGTTCTGATCTGACCTTTAATGTATCGAATTTCGACCACGCATTATAATGCAGGTTTGTAAGAAAAGAAATTGGGGACGCAGCAAGTGCGTTATGGTAGAGTCAGAAAAACACAGGCTTTTAGTATTAAATTACCCACTTTTCGAAGAGTTCGTTATGATTTATGGTCCTCCCTAGAGTGTCTATGCTTTGGAATGTCCTCCCAGCAGAAATATTCCCGGAAACATATTATATCATAATCATTATAATCTCCAAACTTTCAAGGGGTTCATGAACTCGTACGTACAGAGTGTGAAAGTGTATGGGGCGAGAACCTATACTTTTACTAAGCAACACTTCGAGGAAATAAAAGCTTTCTAGTCTGGACCTGGAGAAAAATGTGAAGGACACCGTAAACCGATAGAGGGTCGAATAAAAGTGTGCTAGAAGAGGTAATAGAAGAAATTTACTTGGTTAAATAAATTTAGTGAATAAAAGCAAAATTTATTGTGCATAGTCTGAGATATTATAACTTTCTGGCAACATTAATTAAAGGACACATACTTAGAAGAAAAGGTAAGAGGTAGATCGATGCAAGAACTTTTGGAAAATCTGGCACAACTGATAAGGTGTGTGGGAGCTACAATCAAATGAAGAAAGCTGCTGGAGACAAATAATGATGGTTGGGAAGACAAGGGATGTGTGTACATTTTCTCAGATAGTCAGGCGGCCCACCGGGCGGAATCCGCGCACAGTATTAGATTAATGCTGGTTCAGGAGTGCGCTGACGCTCTTGTGGAGCCGACCACGACAAAGAAGGTAAAGCTCATGTGAGTTACAGGAAACTGTGGTGCGGCGGGGAATGAGGTGGCGAATGACCTCGCAAGGCTTGGTTTCCGGCGGTCTTTCTGTTGGCCGAAGCTTGCTGCATGATTAAGTAGAAAGGTCATCTCCGACACCCTAGATAGGTGGACTGAGGAGGCGGTGGAGAAGCAAGGGCGGTCGGTCAGGGACTGTAGCCCAGCGAATAACTTCGTGGAGAAGCCCGACACAAACTTGGTAGGAGTCGTACTGCACTTAGCCGTATCATGGAGTGCTAACAGGCCAGTGTAATCTCAAAACACTCCTTGCATTGGCAGGTGTCGGGGGGGATCCAATTTGCCAGGAATGCGGTAAGATTGAAGAAACGTCTTACCGCTACCTGTGAGAATGACGAGCTTTTGAGGGTCTTCGAACAGAAATGTTTGGATCAAGGGCTCCACAAAGGAACCAAGTAAGTCACATTCCATGAAAGACCGTCATGACCTTTATTTTGAGATCGAGGAGTTCTGGTAATGAAACCAAGTAGGAGTAGGTCATGGCTGCTGAATGCCGGGGTTGGCAAGAAAGGCCTGATGTGGTGGCCTACTTGCCTGGTTCTGGCCTCCCTACCACTGCTGCTACTACTACTACTGCTAATACAAAAAAGAGAACAGGTAGACCAATAGGAGAACTTCTGGAAAATCTGGAACAATTGATGCGGTATGAAGCCAGAATTAAATGAAGAGAGCTGCTAGGCACGGATAATCATGGTTTGGAAGACAATATCGCTTTATATCTGTGATGATTTGGTGGCTATAAAGAAAGATAATTTAAAAAGTTACTTATTTATATGTTGAATTAACTTTAAAAACACCTTCGTTCCTCCTGCATGTATTTATGGTGATAATATACCATTTTTTAATAACCAAGACTGTTGTTTATTGTACTTCTATAAGACGTTGTTTAAATTACACATTGTGTGCCCTCTCTGCACAGCTGACAGCTCGGTTTCAGATTTCATGGTTGCCTTTGTTCATATTTCATTTATTTCTTCTTATCGTGACATCTGTTGCTGATAACACAAAAACTACATTCCATATTGCCGTATTAAGCAAACAGAAAAAAACGACGCTTTTATTTCTTATTAGTCTAGTAGGAAACGTACAATAGAGAATGGCTGCTATTGTACTAAACCAAACAAATGATAAATGCATTTAAGCTAACTATAACATGAGCTTAACAGTAGATTGATTAGAGAAAGATGCTTTTATACAGGTTGTTTCTTTCTTAGGGAATTGTTTTCATTTATATGTAAATTGTGCGTTTTCACACTGTTTGTTCAAGAAAATGTTTGAAATAGAGAATCCAATGTAGGCTGCTTACAGGAAAAGGCGACGACGCAGAAAGTGCCTTATGACCACGAATTTTCATTAAATTGGGGGTTTATTTGGGTCATAAAACGTAAACATTTATTTATTTTTTTAATTTAGGTGTATAAACTACCAGGGCCATACACACCTCAAGTACCGATGGGCTAGGACAAATGTAATACCTATGTTAATTCTCTGTTAAAGTTAAAGGGTCCTGATAACGTTAGGCTCTTCAATTGGAGAATGATTGGTAATATTTCGTCTAGGTTGTATTGCCGCCTGTGTGTGTAATGATTTTAACAATCTAGAAGAATATGTCTAACAATCATTAACACCGCATGGACTTCACAGTATAGCGCTTGATTCCATCGCAATAAATGCCTAAAGCTAGGTTCGTTACACTCGCGATTTGCGAAATGCGAATTTTGAAACTAATTATTATCGTTTCTTTTTAAATCATAAACGTCATTTTATTTTAAATGAACCAATAGGAATAAGTTTCGCGTTTCGCAATTCGCGAGTGTATGAATCTAGTTTAAGAGTTAGTGAGGTGTATCTTATACGTTCTTCTAAACATCACCTTACTTATGCGAGAATTACCTCTCAATTTTAAACATTGTACAGGATGGCTCAAATTCGAGCCTCATCATTGGTATCTCGGAAACTGTAAGAGATACAACGTCGGTTAAATAATGGTAAAGTTGCGTAATTTGATGCTCAGCAAAATGCAGTTTAGAAAATTAGAAAATTCCGAATACTTCCGGTGATAATCGGAAAAAAACCGAAAACTCATAAAATATGTTTTATTTTTTTCTGGCGTTATTTGAAAAGATGTAACAAAATGAATCACACTTTATCAAGATCACTTTTGCTCTCCTACAAGATGGTATTTTCAAATTTGAAATCCGATGTTTCGTCTTTCAGAAACCATCATCAACTCCATTTTTTCCAATACGGCCCTGGATTTTTTATTTCATATTTTGTTACCTTTGGGCTACTTCAAGGCAATGCCTCATCACAACTTTTGAATTTCAAACGTTTTGATAACAAAAAATGACATTTTCAGTATTTCTTGAAAATATTTCATGCTTACATAACTTTTAAAATGGACAGATTAAAAAACCTAAAGTAAATGCTCGAATAAGCCCCCTTGGACGATGCATTTTCGCATACGTCTTCGCAGATTGTTCGTAACAGCCCGGTGGATTATTCTTCCTTTTGCTCGTAGAATTGTGAATTCTAACACTAACTTTTGGCGCAAAATGTCTGTATTATTCGGACAAGTATCCTTAAATAAGCGATTTTTCAAGAATACCCATAAAAATAATCCAGCGGGGACAAATCAGGACTTCTAGCAGGCCAGCGCACCACTCCTTGGTTTCCAATCCACTGATTGGGAAATGTTTCATTAAGAAACTCGGTTATTACCCTTGCATTATGGGGTGGTATACCATCCTGGTACCACCACAGCTGCCGCACCATATTCAACGGTTCATCTTCAAGAGCATCGAATATATAATTATGGATTAAATTAAGATACCGTTCAGTACTTAAGTTACCATCGTAAATAATTGGCCGAAGATTTTGGTTCGATACATTCCAACCCAAACATTGAATGATTTTCGTCCCTGTCTTCGAACTTGCCAATTTTGGTACGGATTTTCTACTGTATAATAATGCTCATTATTTCTGTTAAAAAGGCCGCTTGTAGAAAAATTACATTCATCTGTCCAGATGATTTTATTTAAGAAATCATCATCTTGTTGCATTTTTCCATCAAGCCAATTGCAGAATTCAAGCCTTCTGTCCCTGTCTCCTGGTCTTAGTTCTTGGCAAACATGAAGTTTATAGGGATGATACTTACGTTTTTTGAAAACCCTCTGAATTCGGCTTCTAGTCATATTCAGTTCTGAAACAAATTGCCGTGTTGAACCACGAGGATTTTCCGTAACCCCTAACAAAACGTTTTGGTGAAATATCTTTGATATGTTATCGCAAAATATTATAGTAATAAAAAATTGCATAACGTCATTTTATAACGATACTTACAGCATTTAAAACAGCTTCTTCATCTTCAGCTTCCATTCGTTGGCCGTACGAATTTCTAGGTTTACCAAAACTACCAAAGAGACCTACATTTCTGTCCAAATTGTTAAAATATGAATAATGGGGTTGTGGACGCTCGGGGTATTGCTCTAAATATCGTTCGCATGAAATGTTACTATAATAAATCCGAAGCATATCACGTTTCTCGAAATTGGAAAACACCATTTTTGCTCTCTTAATGTTTATTTTGAAAGTTAAATTGTCAAAAGTTATATTGTCATATTATAACAAGCAAGCTTGATATTTCTGAATATCAAAGCCGCCGAGATGAACGAACAGACATGTCATTGCATTACATTGGATTGAACTTAAAATATTTGACTCATAATCATAAAATCGGGTTTATCTTTACCTACCTAATCAAATTATATTATTGAAGAAATATTTTGTTTCAAAAGCAGAGTCGTATTAAATATTTTCAAGAAGGAAGGAAAATGTCAATTTTTGTTATCAAAACGTTTGAAATTCAAAAGTTGTGATAAGGCATTGTTTTGAGGTAGTCCAAAGGTAACAAAATATGAAATAAAAAATCCAGGGCCGTATTTGAAAAAATGGAGTTGATGATGGTTTCTGAAAGACGAAACATCGGATTTCAAATTTGAAAATCTTGTAGGAGAGGAAAAGTGAACTTGATGAAGTGTGGTTCATTTTGTTAGATCTTTTCAAATAACGCCAAAAAAAATAAAACATATTTTATGAGATTTCGTTTTTTTTCCGATTATCACCGGAAGTATATGGATTTTTTTAATTTTCTAAACTGCATTTTGCTTAGCATCAAATTACGCAACTTTGCCATAATTTAACCGACGTTGTATCCAGTTTCCGAGATACCAATCAGGAGGCTCGAATTTGAACCAGCCTGTAGAAATTGTACATTGTACTGTTCCGTTTTGTGCTTTCCGAGTTTTAATGGTGCCGCCAGTGTGATTTTATTAAATTTTTAGAATAAAAAGTAAGATCATAGCCAACCGTAAATTTGGTATACACGGACAACCCAGCAGCTTTTGTTGTTAACCTGGCTACATATTGAGTTCCTCTGAAACCTATGTGTGACGGTCACAATGTTATGGTAACTGATTTATGGGATGATTCGATTTATGTGTTGGTATGATCAGTGCCGAAGCGTGGTTTTTGGGTACGGGTATGCTGGGTGGCTTACGTGATTGATTGGTGGTTCAAAATCAATAAGCACGCATACTGAATTAGGTAAAATCAAAAACTCACCTAATTTTTTTCATAAAGAGCTCAATCCTTCTCTCCTTCTTTTGAGTAAAAACGTCAATTGTACGTGGAAAAAATAGAAGTCCAGCAATTCTAAATAATGTCCTTAATATAAAGACGTTTCTGACTTGTGACCGCGAAATTCCAATTCCTGTCGAGCCAAGAAATAAATATTTTAACTGTCACTCTATTTTGATCTACTCTTTCGTTACCTATGTTTAATTGCAGATAGGCGCTCACTTTCGGCGACAGCATGGTCAATTCTGATTTTTCCTGTTTGATTAAATTTAACAGCTGTAAAGACATGATATGCAGAACGTTCATGCTTCTTCATTTTTACGGTCATGTTTTTTAAGCTCTCCTCCCCGAGCTTGCACCACTCGTCGTTTGATGAAAACAATAAACAATAAAAGCAAAACACTTCGTTTCGTTTAACGTTTCCTGCTAGATACTTATAGTTTGTGTACAACAAATTTTGAAACTGCTGTGTATGTTTTCCGTTCTTCTTTTCTTCATTAATGAATCAGGAGTAGGTATTTTTCCTTTTATTTTGATTTTCCACCCTAAACATAACTGAAAAATAGCTTGGATTCGAAATAAGAAAATCAACAAAATCATCACTAGTCTTTTTTTTAATTTCAACAACACACCACGAGGGGTTACAGCCTAAATACTATCGTACCGTGGATGTTGACAAGGAGGAAAGAGGCAACTTGTTAATTCTGGACTTGACGGTTTGGAGGTTCGGAGGAGAAGGAAAAACATGTGCCGGCAAGGAATTCCACAACTTGGAAGTCCTCGGGACAAAAGAGCAGGCATAACAAGATGTTCTATGTCTGGTGACCTGGACAGTAAAAGGGTGCATTTGCTCTGTTCCCCTGGTAGATGTGTTGGAGGCAGCACGTGGAGGAACTATGGAAGAAAGCTCCTCTGAGCAGTGCCCGTGCAGTTATCTATAAAAGAGAGAGAGAGAGGTCACCAACGGCACGTCGGTGGGCAAGGGACGGCAGCCTTTGGGTGAGGGTAGGGCCACCGATGAGACGTATAGCTCTCTTTTGAATGGATTCCAGGATATCGAGTGTAGAAGCGGCAGCTGCACCCCAGATGTGGGAGCAGTATTTGAGGTTTGGCCTTATTTGTGAAGTATATAAGGTATATAGATTAGCTGGCAAAAAGTATTTGCGAGCCCGGAAGAGGAAACCTAATTTCTTAGCAGCCGCTTCTGCGATTGATGTGACATGTTGGTGCCAGTTGAGTCGATCCACAGAAATGCCAACAAGAGAAAAGGACTCATTACTTTGAATAACTTGATTGTTCATTGTGATGGGTCTAGGGCTGGTGTATCTCTTATGAGAAAGAAAGCAAGACTAATATTTGGTGGGGTTGAATTGTACAAGATTTTTACTTCCCCAGTCTAATATTTTTTGGAGATCCACGGAGACAGAATCCTCCATGAGTCTGCGATCCTTATCTAATTAGGCTACAGAGACAGTAAAGGCCAGTTTTAAAAACCCGTGATTAAATTCAAAATTTAACTTGTAAAGTGCCATGATTAAATCGACTAAGCAGACGGCAAGCACGCCTCTAGGTTAGCCTAAGGCAGAACGTAAACATTTGTGCAACACTCGGTGTTATGGTGTATCGGCTGTCACGTTTAGCGTCACACCCGCTTTCTTTCAGGATCGTGAAGCTCCATTGTTTGATCTGGGCTGAAGGCACATAGCCTAAATCCACCGGTGTGGGCGCGGCATTGTCAATTGCATCATTTAATTTTAAACCGCGGTTTAAAGCATCGTCGTTAATGAAAAATGTTTAATATGAAATATATAATAATTAAATACAAATGAAACAGCGTTATTTAAATTATGCAGCTGAATAAAAACAGGGTAGGCTGCGCCTAACAGCCTTAAAGGACGCTTCGCCACTAGGTAGATAGATTTCGATCCACAGATTATTTGTCAATATTAAATGTATGGGTTTAATTAAAGCCAAATACTCTGTACAGGGTGAGTCAGCGATTGAATAAAGTATATATATATATATATATATATATATATATATATATATATATATATATATATATATATATATATATATATATATATATATATATATATATATATATATATATATATATATATATATATATATATATATATATATATATATATATATATATATATATATATATATGAGACATACTTGGTTCTCGGGTTGAACAGCGTCCATAATTAATGAAAACTCGACGTTTCGGCACCTGTTTTGGAGCCATTTTCAAGAGGTAAAGGAAATATGTAAGGAGACTCTAAGGCCTCAATCTGCCTACTCCTTAGAGTGGTGGACAAAAGTGGATAAAGGAAATATGTAAGGACACTCTAAGGCCTCAATCTGCCTACTCCTTAGAGTGGTGGACAAAGGTGGGTAAAGAAAATATGTAAGGACACTCTAAGGCCTCAATCTGCCTACAGATTAACAATATTTTAAATGCTTATTTCGTTTCTGGAAATATTTGTTGAGTAATAATGTGAGGTAGTTTCCCATGGCAAACATATATTGAATTTTAACGTACAAATTAGAAATGCAGTAAAGGGGTTTAAAGTACTTGAAGATTTAGCGACTTTTCATGAAAATAATTTTGAAACCAAAACATGAATTGCCTTACAAATATTGGATTGCCGGCTCTTAATTAAGTCTCTTACTGGTTCATTTTCAATAACTAAAGCAGTAACGAAACGCAACCGTTACAGATGGTGCTTTTTGTTTCTGCAAATTAATTTGCAAAGGGTCGCCCTTTTTTGCCGAGGTGGATCTATATTACAAGCTGTCGGAACCATTAACCATTTGGTAACCATTTGTTAATGAAAATATAACAAAATAAAATATTGATTACCGACTACCCTCGTATGACCTTAAATTTGGGATTTTGCTATTTTTGGGTTTAGAACGTTGTGAAACGGATTTCAGTGCAAAATTTTGTTTGTTACAACTAAATTAAAATTCACATTACAATTTATCTACTTTGACTTCATCAAGTAGGTATAACAATATTTGCTGATAATGAAAATTAAAAACTGGATGCCGTAAACAAATGTCGCAAGATAATATAATCTGATATCAGATTTTCAATAATATTATATTTATATAACTGGTTGATACTATATTGCAGAAAGGTTGTTCACATCTACTAAAATTACATCGCATTCAGATAAGGAGTGTACATATTTATAGAGAAGACAATAATTATTTTTGTATAAAATTCATTGCATTGAACCGAAAACCATAAATAACATCAGTCACTGAACTACGACGATATATCAATATATCAGACAAGAAAATTTTGATCTGTCGATTGGAAACTGCGCCTTAGTTTACTTAGTTATATCTATTTGATTTTGTCACCCAGGTATATTGTAATGGGGAATTTTTTTTCAAGTCGTCATCTCGAAAAAATTCTTGCACCAAAGTTCGTTTCAAGTCGTTCTGAACCCGAAAATTGGTGGAATGTCTCTACGTGTGTGTGTGTCTGTATGTGTATATGAAAAAATATTTGGTAAGACGATAATTTGTGAAAGCTCTAATCTAGTGACTGTTTTTGGTATATGCGATTCTTGAAACCATGAAATAAGGTGATTAGAAAACCAGCAAGATCGGAATAGCGCTAATTTTTTTTTAAATTTCAACAACACACCACGAGGGCTTACAGCCTAAATACTATCGTACCGTGGGTGTCGACAAGGAGGAAAGAGGCAACTTGTTAATTCTGGATTTGAAGGTTTGGAGGTTCGGGGAGAAGGAAAAACATGTGCCGGCAAGGAATTCCACAACTTGGAAGTCCTCGGGACAAACGAGCGGGCATAACAAGATGTTCTATGTCTGGTGACCTGGACAGTAAAAGGGTGCATTCGCTCTGTTCTCCTGGTAGATCTGTTGGGGGCAGCAGGTGGAGGAACTATGGAAGAAAGCTCCCCTGAGCAGTGCCCGTGCAGATATCAATAAAAGAGAGAGAGAGAGAGAGAGGTCACCAACGGCACGTCGGTGGGCTAGGGATGGCAGCCTTTGGGTGAGGGTAGGGTCACCGATGAGACGTATAGCTCTCTTCTGAATGGAGTCCAGGATAGTCAGTGTAGAAGCGGCAGCATCACCCCAGATGTGGGAGCAGTTTTCGAGGTTTGGCCTTATTTGTGAAGTATATAAGGTATAGAGATTAGCTGGTGAAAAATATTTGCGAGCCCGGAAGAGGAAACCTAATTTCTTAGCAGCCGCTTCTGCAATTGATGAGACATGTTGGTGCCAATTAACATTTCGATCCACAGAAATGCCAACAAGTGAAAAGGACACATTACTTTGAATAACTTGCTTGTTTATTGTGATGGGTCTAGGGCTGGTGTATCTCTTATGAGAAAGAAAGCAAGACTGTAATTTGGTGGGGTTGAATTGTACAAGATTTCTACTTCCCCAGACTAATATTTTTTGGAGATCCACGGAGATAGAACCCTCCATGAGTCTGCGATCCTTATCTAATTAGGCTAAAGAGACAGCTTAGAGTATTGTATATTTGAGTGGAGGGTGCTGTCGTCCACGTAACTGTGAACTGGGTTGGATGTGCTAGAGAGGAGGTCATTGATGTGAAGAAGAAACAAAGTAGGGGCTAAAGCTGAACCTTGAGGAACTCCTGCATTAATTGGATACAGTTTATAGGAATGGCCATCCACGACAACAGAAATGCTCCGGTTGGAGAGGAAATTTGCTGTCCACGTACAGAGTTTTGGTGGTATGTCATAGGCCGGTAGTTTATTAAGCAGCGCTACGTGCCAGACTTGGTCGAATGCTTTGGATATGTCTAGAGCGACAATCTGGGATTCACCGTGTAGTTCCATAGACTTGTTCCAAGAATGGGTGACAAAGGAAAGAAGGTCGGCAGTTGATCTGCGCTGACGGAATCCATACTGCCGGTCGTGGATTAGACTGTGTTTTTCAAGAAATTTTAGTAATTCGGTGTTTATATACTTTTCCATCACTTTAGAGGCGACTGAAAGGAGAGAAATAGGCATGTAGTTGCTATGAAGCGCTTTGGATCCTTTCTTGGGGACGGGTTGTACTCGAGCAGTTTTCCAGTTACTAGGGAATATGCCTCTATTGTAAGATGTCTGAAACAGACGAGTCAGGACAGGAGCAAGTTCTGGTGTGCATTTTTTGAGAACAATTGCTGGGATCTCGTCAAGGCCAGAGGCTTTCCTGGTATTAAGAGAAGAGAGCATCTTTCGTACCTTTTTAGTTTTGAAAATGATATCCGTCATTTTATGCGCGGCATTCGGGACTGTTGGTGGTTGAACATTTGGAGGTGGGTTGAGAGTAGAATTGCCGGCGAACAACGAGGCAAAAAGTTCAGCCTTGCCCAGGGCGGTAGAAACAATTTCATCCCCTGAGACAAGAGGGGGGAACGTGCTCTTGCAGAAATTTTTCCCAATAGATTTAGCAAGAGTCCAGAAGGGTTTTCTGCCGCTGGAGCTTGAGAGGACTTTGTTTTTGATGTGGTTATTAAACGAGTTTTTTGCCTCAGAAAGAATGCAGACATAGCGATTTCTTGCGTCGTTAAATGCTTGACGGTTTTCTTGACTGGGATTGTGTAGAAGCTTTTTGTGAGCTTTGACCTTTTCAAGTCTGGCCTTGTGACAGGATTTAGAGAACCAGGGCTTTTGAGTGGCTGCAGAGGTTTTCTGTGTACGTGGAATAAATAATTCCATGCCAGCTTGGATAATTTCGGTGACGTTTTGTGAGATATCAGAGGGGTCAGGATAAGAGAAGCAGACAGACGCCCATGGAAATTAGGAAAAGTAATCTCGTATCTAGATGCTTTACTGTTCTAAAATCAAAGTGTGGCTATGTGACCTGTTTAATGTGCCTATCCATAAAAGTAGGCAAAGTACTAATAGAGTGGAAGGTGGCCATGGTGGGCTCGTATAGAGGAAAAAGAAGCAAGCGGAATGCAAGAATTGCCGAGCGATAAGTTTGTGAAATGTCGTGGCTTGGGTATTTGGGTTAGCACTGGTAGAACGAAGAAGTAAAAACTTATAAATATAATATAAAACAGACTTCATTAAGGATAACTCAAAAACTACTGGTCAGATCTTGATCAAATTTATATGAGACCACATGAGGAGCACCAGCTTTCAAATACAAAATAATAATCATCAAAATCGGTTCACCTAGAAAAAAGTTCTGATGTAACACACACCAAAAAAAACCGTCGAATTGAGAACCTCCTCCTTTTTTGAAGTCGGTTAAAAAGACAGATGGCTCAGGGAAATATTTGGCATGTGCAGTGTGGGTTAATGAAAGAAAGGGATTGTACATTGTTTAATGAGTCGTGTAGGTCTTTAGCCCCTCAGCGCTGCGACCCCACTGGGTCTTTTGTGCATGACCCTTTTTCCTAATAGTTGCCCCAAAAGTTCAGACTTTTTATGTAGTCCACTATGTTTTTGAGAGCTATTTTTACCTATTTCCTGGTGTGTTAGGGTCACCAAAACACACACACCACCACACAGATATTTATGTAGATTTTTGATGTTTTCTTTGTATGCACTCCTGTACACAGATATTTATAGCAATTATTTCTGCTTGGAAGATAGCGGAAGTCTTTCCTAAGGACTTTGGGAGTATAAGGTTAGGTCCTCTTATTCCTAGTTCTGCTCCGTCCATTTGTTTAGACTCGTCTCACTATGCAGATCAGCTGTTTGTCAGCCATGCACTGTCTTCGTATCATGCTTGGCGGTCACTTATGACCACGTCGAATTGAATTCTGAAGTCCAGTTTGGCTGGCATTAAGTCTATTGGTTTGGCGAATCACTTCAGTGGAATAATTTTCAGGATTTCCAAGTGGCCAACCAAGTCTGACAGGATGTAGATTTTTGAGGTTTTCTTTGTATGCACTCCTGTACACAGATATTTATAGCAATTATTTCTGCTTGGAAGATAGCGGAAGTCTTTCCTAAGGACTTTAGGAGTCTAAGGTTAGGTCCTCTTATTCCCAGTTCTGCTCCGTCCATTTGTTTAGACTCGTCTCACTATGCAGATCAGCTGTTTGTCAGCCATGCACTGTCTTCGTATCATGCTAGGCGGTCACTTATGACCACGTCGAATTGAATTCTGAAGTTCAGTTTGGCTGGCATTTGGTTTGGCGAATGACTTCAGTGGAATAATTTTCAGGATTTCCAAGTGGCCAACGAAGTCTTCTGGTTTGAATTTGTCCGCTTGACCTAGTCTTTAGGTACTAGTGCTGCGATTCTCTTTACGCATATGTGCAGTGAAGCAAGATTCAGCATTGCGTCTATTGCAGCTGTAGAGCATGATGCCATAGCTTCCGTTATTCCAAGACTGATTAGCTCCTGAAATATTTGCTATTTGCTCTGTTTTGAGGCTTGTTCTGTTTTGGCCACTATAGATGCATATGTGACCATGGCTTTGACCACAGTTTGGTATAGCCTATATACCATGCTGGAATTCGGCCCCCATGTCTTTCCTAAGAGTCTACGGCATGTTCAGATTGCCGTTGTGGCTCTCGAAGCAGTTTTTGCAGTGTGTGGTCTAGGTCAGTTTTCGGTCTAAGAAGATCCCTAAGTATTTAGCTTCATTGGATAATTGTATCCGTGTTCCATTTAGAGTGGGATCTTTTAAATTGAGTGAATGATACAAGAACTGTCTTATGAGAATTTAAAATTAAACCCTTCTGTCCTCACACCAATTCCTTACTATATTTAGGACTGTTTTCATAACGTTGGGTATTACATCATCGTGCTTGTCCTTTACTGTTATGGCACTGCAAGGATTGGGTTGTATTGGCCGAATACTTACAATTCAGCAGGATTTGTAAAAATGGTTGAATGTTGGAAATGAAGTATATCGCACGTTTATAAACGTTTGATGCTGAAAGTTATGAATAATGGGTTATCTAACAAACAAAACAGTGTTTATTGATCTCGCGAGAATCCCCATCTTACTGCCCAGAGAAGAGATCAGTGTGTCTTCTGTGTGAATGTGTAGTGCGGAATTTTTAAGAAAAGAATACTAGGACTATTATTTTCCGGTACAAACTTAAATGCAGAAAGATATTTGTTTATCATTTTTTGTTTTGCCTTATGTGGTGAAACCATTCCATACTTAATACATGTGTAAAGTCGTATTCACTGGCTTTACAATTACTTGTAAAGCCAGAGAATAAGTATCTACATCTGTATTTAATATTTGACTTTTTTCCGAAATGAGCCTTAAAAATTTACCTTTAAGTTAACTTAAAAATCTAGCTTAATTTTAACACGACGGTGCCCCGCCCATAATTTAAGTTCAAACTATCAAACAGAATATTTTCGCAGTTGGATATAAAATACAGGATCTTTACTCTGGCCGCCAAGGTTTGCAGGCCTGACTCTTTTCGATGGGGAGTCAGGTCAGGTCGTGGGTAACTGTAAATGACAAAGTTAATTGCAAAAAAACCAACAATATAGTTGAAATAAAAGACAAGATAGCTGCTATAAGAATTACTTGCCACATGCACTGGAAAAAATTCAGGTTGAAATACTTGGAATATGTGAAATATGTTTGCAAGTAAATAGAGGACACTTTGAACATTTATTGAGAGGGTCGAGAGTCTAGAATTTTCATATCATAGCGTGACTTTTATGAGTGTGCATGTCTTACTTTCTTTACTATTTAATTTCCTGCTTGTGGAAGTAGTCAAGATTTCATTGGTTCACAGACAAGTTTCCAGGCCTACTTGTATGTTTTATCGTACTAAAAGAATATATGATTTATAATAAATACAGATGTAGAGAATTCGTCTCTGACTTCACAAGTGTTTATTTTCTTCTCTGTAACCGATTTTGCCATTTACAGAGAAGATATCGAAGAATTGTGAAGCCAGAGAAGTAGTCTACATCTGCATTTAGTATGAAAAGGTTTCAGTAAATAAGATCAACAACAATTAAGGAAATAATGTATTATATTGGCGTTTTTATTTAATAAAACCCAAACGAATTTATGGAACTAGGTCCAACCTTACTATCACCGGAATAGAAAAATAATTTAAATGCCACCATAGCCAACTGTGATTGCCATCTAAAAAAAATACACAAATTGGTATTACGTTTCAAAAATCAGATACCTATGTACTTTTTTTCGACACTTTGTTCCATCCTATGCCATCTCTCCTATCTTGCACCTCAGAGAAAATATTCAGGGTTTGAGTATTTCACCAATGCATTACAACTTTTTCATTTCATGTGAAAATTGAGACTCGGTAACTAATTGAGTCAAACTTTTGACAGAAGTCTTTTCGAGGTGTTGTTTATTATGTCAAACGAACTCGGCGCCTACTTGGTGTACTGGTTTCTTCATTATAGTAACTAGTTTTCACTTAATATAATCTAAACGAATTAACATAACTATAACAAACCTTATATCCCTGGAATTATGAGAACATTGCCAACGGTGACATTTAAAAAAAAAGTTTGCGTTATGTGTCAAAAACTAAGTGGGTTATAAATTATTTCAAAAGACTGTTCTACCCTGTGGCAAAATACCTACAAACCGAGGTATAGATGGCACTGCTACCTTAAACCGTTATGAAAATATTCAAAATTGAGAATTTCGTCAATTGTCCGTTTTTTTTTTCTCTAAATATCTCCGAACGAAGGCGGTGTATTATTGACATTCGGATATCCTTGAGGTTGTTTTGAAATTCTGTATACCTTCAAAATTACATTACAGAGGGACTCATAATGGGCACTTCATATATATGTATATATATATATATATATATATATATATATATATATATATATATATATATATATATATATACATATATATATATATATATATATATATATATATATATATATATATATATATATATATATATATATATATATATGTATGTGTGTGTGTGTGTATACTTTTTGTATGCTACTGTTTTTTCTAATTGTGCCAATATACAACTATATCTCATTTATTTGCTAAAGACGTTCCCAAGAGATAAAACTTTGAATGTTTCAGTTCACTAAAAACAATATTAAATGTAACATGTTATATGTCCAAGACAATTAAAGAAAAAGAATCCATGTCTCAAAAATTTCGAAAAAGTTATATAACTCAGTCTTATACAAGCATGTGTTCTACAAATTTACATAGTATTTAATGCAAAATCGAAAAGGCTATAATAGATAAAGTGCCTATTCCATTTAAGCCGCACCGCAAAGTTCTTAAAGTCCCATGAATACTTGTTGTAAATCACCCTGTATACTAAAGGTGGTTAACCTTCTTTCAATTATCGATATATCTAGTTCTTCATCTGTGCTATTTTACCTGTTATGTTTTTCTCACTGTGGGTACTTACTACATTCTCCTCTAATTGAATCTTTTGAATGACATCAAACAGCATTCAATTAATTAACAGAGAATTTACTCTTTTTCTTGGTAAAAGAAACTTGATTTGCAATGATTGTCTTGCAGATTGTACATGAGGCTTATTTATCCAGGAAATTAGGCATATCTGGACCATAAAGTAAATTGAACATGTCAGTGTACAACCAATAAATCAAGTAAGCATTGCATTGTACAGCCTCCAGAAGCGGATCGTAAGAAAGGCCAACAGTAATTTTTTCAAGTTGTATTTTGGATAAGCAAAATTAACAAAAAAATAATTATACACCATGCCTCATTTAAGCTCGTCTTCAGAACACGAAATACAACTTCGACTAAGAGCCTCGGTGGTTTAGTGGTAAGCACGTGTGCCTCTGAACCGAAGATGTACTAGGTTCAATTCCCAGGGTTCCCCTTTCACTTTTTTAGTACATACTGCAAAATTAACATCAACGGAGGTTGCGACATTGTATTTGAGCAAGTTGAGTGTCTGCACGTTCCACCCTTCGGAGTGGGCGTAAATCCGTCGGTCCAAAATTTATTTTGAAAATTACAACAACGTTTATTATAATTCAAAACAAAGGAGAAATACACTAAGTTAATGTTGAAACTATCGTAATATATTCTGACATACTATTTTACATTACCTCTATTTATTAACTACATTATGCCTATGTAACATTATGTAATAAAACCACTTAAACTAATAATTATATTACAAGTAATTAATCAGCGGTTTTCACATTTCCGCGGTGAACGTCTGCTTACATCCTAGCACTACACTAGTGCGTGATCTCAATACAGTATTACGCAGGGTGCTGTAACTCGTGTCCATGCGATGTTGAGTACGTTGAAGATCCCTATCCTCCTTACAGAAAGTCAGGGATTCGGCAAAATTTCCAGGATAGTGAGGTGAAGCTGCTCCCTGGTGTCAATGATTGGCCATAGTCGTGGCAATAGGTCGACGTTAAGGAAAATACAAAACACACACGCACACACAACTTCGCCTGAATTAAATAAGTTACTCTTTTTTTTAACCTTTCGGCGGCTTTTTCAGAAATGTGATATTCGTCGGTAAGTGGTGCGTCTATGATTTTGATGTTGTGGAATTAATACATTACTGCTTTGGTGTCCAGGGCCTTCGATATTACAAGACACTTGAGAAGAGTGAAGGTTGGTTTAGTTAAGTATTCACCTTCTAAGATTTACAGCCGACGCGATGGTCAGGCTCAAGTTTGGACCAATTTATATAACCTCTACACTGCTATTAATCTGAAATTTAGTTAGATGTCAAAACCTGGTGCGATGTATGACAATTGTTTGCCCAAAAATCATCTCAGGCGTATGCTAACTCTT
Source organism: Tillus elongatus (assembly GCA_964006375.1). Lineage (NCBI taxonomy): Eukaryota > Metazoa > Arthropoda > Insecta > Coleoptera > Cleridae > Tillus > Tillus elongatus. Next base: position 93,452,090 of record OZ023268.1, read on the forward strand.
AGAAATGCGTCTGCGAAATATAACTGGTGTGCTCAGGTTATCGAATTGCTTAGAAATCTGGACATAACGTTCGCTTGGGAAAATATGTTTCTGTTATGGTTGAATTCAAATCGGGATGCAATTTTGAGTAGGTTACAGGATCAGCTACTTAAATGCGACCGCCTAGTAACTTTTGAGACCTCTTATACATTTCTGTACACTCGACTAACAAATTCCGGCATGAAACCTGGATACATTATACGCCAGAGACCAAACGACAGTCAAAACAATGGATTTTGTCCGGATGAATCTGCTCCGAAGAAGGTAAAGATGGTCCCATCGGCCAGAATGATCATGGCGACGATTTTTTGAGCTTCAGAGATAATTGCCCTTATGAGCTTTTTGAAGAAAGGAAGAACGAAGACGAGGCAGTACCACAGTAAATTATGGGACCAATTCGATTAGAAATTGAAGGAGATACGGTTCCATTTGGTTGAGAAAAAATACTGTTGCGCCACGATAACGCACCAGCATCTTCATCCGGTATTGTCGCGACCAAATTGCATGAACTGCGCTACGAATTGCCACCGCATCCATCGTACTCGCCCGACCCGGTTCCCTGCGACTTGTTTCTGTTCCCCAACATGACAACGTGGCTCGGAAATTTATGCTTAGTTGTCGACTATCTCAATGTGTATTTTGACTCAGTTAATAACCTCTTCTGGTAGTTTTTTAAAGCTAACAGTAGTAATCACAGAAATATATTTTGATATTCTTTTTACAGTCGGCAACATGAATAAATCAGAATATTCAATGCTTCATGTTTGTTTGTCCAGTCCGAAATGTAACAACAAAAACCTAGAAGAGTTGCAATGGCCTGATTTGCCTGTGGGATGAAATGGGATGGATGATCAGCTGCTATCTTGTTATGTGTAAATTTGGGTTTAGGTTAGGTTAGGTTTGAATGTGAGTGGTCCATATTGGTCCCTCCACCGCGACCATAAGGTCTATTGTGGCTCACGCCTAATGTCTATATTTCGCCCAACAAATCCAGCCTCCTACAGAGGTCGACAACCGTTGTGGGCGAAAGTTGATCCAGATCCTCTTGAGCAAGCTTTACCTTGCCAAAGAGCAGATATATAGTCCTGTCCGCTGCCGGAGGAACACAGTACGTGCTCTGCTGTCTCGTCATTCTCCATACACAGCCGGCACTCGGTCTCCTGACCGACCCCAATACGGTGCATGTGATGCCGCAAGCGGCAGTGTCCTGTATACAGGCCGACTAGAGTACTCAGTTGTTGTCTGTTCATCTCTAGAAGTTTTTTAGCCCTTGACTCAGCCCATTTATGAAGGCCTTAGAGTGAGCTAATCCTGGAAGATTTTGCCAATATTGGATTGTCATTCTTTCTGTCTAGGTCTTTAAGGTGCGTTTTGCTGTGCAAGATGTTATCCCCAGCACCGGTTCTGGTCCGACAAAGTCTCTCTGGGCACCACTCCTGGCAAGCGCGTCGGCCGCAACGTTGCCATCATGGTCCGAGTGACCCGGTATCCAGACCAGCGACACCTCATTACAGCTGTCCAATTCGTTAAGGGCAGATTTACAACTCCATACCGTCTTTGAATTACACCGGTAGGAACCAAGAGTCTTTATTGCAGCTTGGCTATCTGCATATATCTTTATCGATTTGTTTGTGCACAGGTCTTTTATACTTTCCCTTGCACACATCTCGATGGCATACACTTCTGCCTGGTGTATGGTTGCGTACTTGCCGAGGCTAGCTGATAGTCTAGCATCGGTGCTGCCCCCATATGCGCCGGCTCCTACTCCCAAATTGGTTTTGGAGCCGTCAGAGTACCAGCAGAGGTCCTCACTCAACAGGGTCGTTTGGTTTCGGTCCCAGTCAATCCTTTCCGGGAGGACGATCTTGAAAGACAGATCTCTGCTGATCCTTGTAGGCATCAAGTCTGAGACCATTCCCAGAATCCTGTGACAATCACTGTCATCAAGGAGACCGGACCCTCCCAGACTGACTTCCCTCGGCATGCTGTCTGCCGTTTGTTTTAGTCTGTACGTTGTCCACCTCGCCACCCTCTCCAACCATATGTGAAGAGGGGGAATATTAAGGAGAACCTCCAGAGCGGCTGATGGTGCGGTGCTTATCGCTCCCGTTATCATCAGACAAGCTTGTCTCTGTTAATGAGCCAGTTTGGCCCTCGCGATACCACGAAGTGCCTTAGGCCACCAAACTATGGCTCCATATGTTATCATTGGCCCGATAACCACTACATAGAGCCGGTACATCTGTTGGGGGTTTGTTCCCCAGTTGTTACCACAGATTCTCCGGCAGGTCCACAGGGACATTTTAGCCCTGCGGATAACATTTTCTAACTGTTTGTCCCAGTTGAGCTTCTTATCTAGGGTAACTCCTAGATATTTTGCTTGGTCCGAAAATGGAATGGTTTCCCCCATAAGAATAGGTGGTTTTAATTTGTCCAACCTTCTTCTTCTGGTAAAAGGTACAATGATCGTTTTGCGGGGGTTCACAGACATCTGTTCCCTCCGGCACCAATCATTGATTACATTTAGTGCCTCTTGAAGAGTACTTGCCAGTTCCTCCTCAGATTTGCCTCTAACCAATATGACAAGATCATCAGCATACGCCTGGACCTCTACCTCCCAGAGTCCGAGGATAGCCAGCAAATCGTCCACAAAGAGGGACCACAGCAGGGGGATAGAACGCTTCCCTGAGGACACCCCCTCGCGGCCCTGACGCCGACCACCTCTCCCCGCAATGAAGTAATAATGATGTGATTGTGCAGCATGTTTCCGTTCCAGCCACAGATGGTAGGTTCCACCCCCCCTAGCGATAGTAGCCTCGTAGAGGGAGATCGGTAATGCATTATTAAATGCTCCTTCGATGTCGAGAAATACCGCCACCGCAACCTCTCCATTTTCCAGAGAGTGTGTGATTTTCTCGACGAGGTTATTGAGCGATAACTCAGTTGATTTTCCAGTTTGATAGGCATACCGGTGGGTATTTAGGGGGTTGTTGGGTAAGATGTTCCCCCTAATGTGTCCGTCCAGTATTTTTTCCAATCCCTTCAGGAGGAATGATGTAATACTGAGAGGTCTCAGTGATGTAGGTAGGAGGTCCTTACGTCCCAATTTGGGAATTTAAACCTCCCTAACCACCGTCCAGCTGAATGGAATGTAGTTCCAGGCCAGACTGGCTCTGTACAGCCTGATAAGGTGAGGTAGGAGAATCTCCAGTCCCTTTTGTAGTAGGACTGGTACCACCCCATCCTCCCCTGGCGACTTGAATGACTGGAAATGATTCACAGCAGACTCCACTGCCGAGGCTGTAACTATTCGCCGAGCAACCCGCCAGTCCTCCCCATGAGGGCTTTTAAATCGTCCCTCAGCCGGTAGGACCTCTCCGTTGCTCAGGATCAGACAATCTAGAAAGTGTGTGTGTGCTAAGAGTGGGTTTGCTCTACAGTTGTTATTTTTTAATTAAATGCAGATGTAGAGGCTTCTTATCTGGCTTCAATTATTGTGCAACGGTTTCACCTAGGGCAACAATAATTAATGATACACATTTTTACCTAAATTAAGAATTTTTTATATTAAAGTTGTCATGTACATTTAAATTTACTTAGAATTTGTGGGTAGCTAATTCTATTTAATGGTGGCACTAATTCAATTTTTTGTCCCCTGTGGGTCCAGTGACAAACTAAAAGGAGGTTACTTCTGTCTGTCGTGAGAGGCGACTAATTGGACTCAAACACTGGCGAAGGTATAGTCCAGACAATCCTGGAGGGAGGCAAATATCTCTGGGGAGTGATATATACCCGAATTTTGAGGCCTTCACTGTGGTCTTCGAAGTGGACAATTGACCTCACTTGGTTGTTGCTCGAGAGCGGGGTTTTAAATGATACCGCCTTGGGTTAAACGCTAGCGGGTGTCGGGTGTCCAAACGACCCGGGGGAGGGGGGAATTTAGGATCTCTTGGGAGTGATATAAACCCGGTATTTGAGTTCCCCACTGTGTGCTGCGAGACGGACAAACAACTTCGCTTGGGGAATGCTCAGGAGCGGAAAACGATGTCGCCTTGAGTCTAACACTGGTAGATGTCGTGTCTAGACAAACCCGGAGGAGAGTTGAGATATATGGGGGTGGATTACAACTGGAGACTAAGTCCAACACTGACGGATATCGGGTCCGGACGAACTCAGAGAGAGGCTATTTGTCTGTGATCTGCAAAATGGACAAGCGACTCCACTCACATGTCAAACCTGTCAAACCAAAACGTTTACCATCAAAAATATCGTTTCTTGCGGGGAGCTCGATTTATTGGGTGAAATTTACACACACACTGACGGGTACCGGGTCTAGACGAAACCGGACGAGAGCTGAGATCTCTAGGGATGGATTACGCCTGTAGATTGAAACTTCTTCTGTGAGCTTCGAAGCGGGCTGACGACCGCTTGAATGCTGCTCGAGAGCAGAACTTCATATTACCGCCTCGAGTCAAACACTGACGGATGTCGGGTTCAGGGAAACTCGCTGATGGGCTAACTCTCTTTGAGCTTTGTAAGGTGCAAGAGAATTCACACATATCAAGCCAACTTTCACCCTAAAAAAAAGATTGTCTCCCGCAGGGAGCTGGATTTGATGGGTGAAATTTAAGCAATTGAACGTGAGCCACGATAGACCTACGATCGCGATCGAGGGACTGGAATAGCCCACTCGCATTAAATCTAATACATTCTAAACTCAGTCATTTTTTTATAACACCATCGCGAAAATCTTTTTTCAGTTCTTTGTTTCTATGTTTAATTTTTTATTTTTGAAAATTCAAACTCTTTAATAGTCGTTTATATCTAGATTTAAATTTTAATTTGATTTGATATTTATTTGATATTGCATTTTAGTCCATTATAAATAACTTCAAATAATATGCCTGCACCATCCGTGCTTGAGAAAAACTAGATTCTTATTTTGACCTTTGCTGGCTTTCAAAGTAAGTAGTTTAATTAACTTGGAAGCGATTTATATGCACCGATTTGTTTATCCAAATGATTTACTGTACAGTGCGCTCATAATAACGAATAACGGACAGTCCTCGCTTAGATGGACGTACGTGGAATATCAAAAATATTTTGTCCTATGCCAAACTGAACGAGTCTATGTTACTAAATCCATCGATTATTTAACTGACCGTTGACGCATACAAAATTAGCATGGATTAAAATATTTAATTATTATTGTACCAGCGTCAGTTTGTTTATCCACTTTATTAGCGTTCATTTATATTCAGTTAAAATACAGCTCCATAAAAACGAAATGTGGCCTGACGATTTATTTATTTAACTGATTTATAATAGAAAATTAAATTTAACCATATAAATGTCATTATTTATTATTTATTTATTTATTATGTAAGTATTTAATTTTAGAATATGTTTGATAGAGAAGCATGTTCGTTCGTGTTTGCATATAACAGAATGTTATCTACTAAAGTATCTAAATTATGCTCAGGCTTCGTTTCGTAAATAAGTTTTGTAGTACTTCTCATTCCGGTTGCGATCCACACATTTTAGTGAATTTTCTTGTAAAAATTCACTAATGAGAAGATCACGACTTTGGACTTTTGAAGAAATGTCTTCAAGTGAGCGTAAACTAGGCCCCAAGAACACATATCCGGGGTCAGTTTCAATTTTTATACGTTTGTGTATATATATATATATATATATATATATATATATATATATATATATATATATATATATATATATATATATATATATATATATATATATATGACTCAAAAAATAATTGGCTGATTTTGATACAATTTGGTGAGTAACTTTCTTTTGCAAGTTGCTTGGATAAGTTCGTTCGCCAGGAAAATTGGACCAGTTTTTCAGTCAAATTTAAGGTTTTCTTTTGTTAAAAAATCTCCGGAGATAATCAAACTATGGCAAGCAAATTTGGTAAGCAGGTTGACATTGTAGAAACCAAACTATACACCAAAAATATCAGTGCCACTTAAAGTCAGAGAAGACGCAATACCAAAATATTTTATGTGTTAAACAAAATCTATTAAAGATTACAGACAACATTTATTTTTTCATAGCGCGAAAAGGTCAAGATGTACGAGAAAAATTCCTTTAAAATTTTTTTGGATTTTCTCCTGGAAATGTCAAACTGGAAATTTTAAACGTGAAAATTAATATAAATATTGCGGTTTGTGATTGGTAAAATTTGCATTTTAAAAAACAAAGTTAACATTGTACAATCGAATAAATACCTAACCTCACTTTTTAAAAATAGAACACCATATATACGATTGCTTAGAATGTAAGAGCATTTTCTTCTGATTTCTAAAATATAATTATAGGTAACATTTAAATAAGCCATTTTAGAAATATTCCTCCTATATATATATATATATATATATATATATATATATATATATATATATATATATATATATATATATATATATATATATTAATGCGTTTGCACCAGAACAAAAACCAAAATAAAACAAAAAAAAACTCTGGACGCAGCAAGTGCGTTATGGTAGTGAATTTTTATAAAAATGATTTTATTGCAAATATGTGTGTTTTCTTTTTAAGAAAGCAGGCATCAAATTTGGTTACCAGGATAACTTATATAGTAAAAACAATGTGCCATGTTTCATAAAAATAACTTTATTGTGTGAAAATGTACAAAAATTTCCAAAAGTAAACTTTAAGTGTTCCCGGAAAAACTCGTTTCTTGGTCAACCTTATAGGTTAATAGCAAATTGGGCTATTCAAATATGAAGCATTTGATCAAAATTCGCTACCATATGGCACTTGCTGCATCCAGAATTTCTTTTCTTACAAACATGCATTATATTTCGATGGAAAATGCAATAACATAAGGCGTGTTTGATTAAAAAAAAAGGAAATTTGTATCACCAACGACTTATGGGTCACCCTGTGATTGTAGAAATATCATTTTAAGATGTAGCTCAAGCCACCCTATAATTAATATATACAATTTTTTTTCATATCTTATATAATAACGGATATATTGAGCTTTATTGATGTTTACGAAAATTCGACAAAAATTATATACCATTAAACGATAAACTCTATAGCTAAGGTTACTGCCAAACATCAGATAAAGGGTATATTTTGAATGAATTTTCTGCAAATATTTTAGTAAAATGAAGGACAATGACGGTTGAAACTAAGACTTTAGGGTTTGTAAAACATCCTTCTTAAGACATTTTATTTTTATAGCCCGTATTAGATTCAAGTTATTTGCCTAAATGTTGCCAATTTTGACATTTTAAATCGCCACCTTTACGTTTTGAGGAAAACCCCAATTTATTTTTCTTTAAATGCCTATAACTTTTTTGGTAGGTAACTTACCTATAAGGATGTAAACATGCGTACCAAATTTGGTTGCCCTTACTTTGTTAATTCCGGAGATATAAATTTTTTTCGAAAGAAAACACAAAATTTTCCGGGAAAACCTGGGCAGATTTTCCTGGCTAACGAACTTATCCAACCCATTTGCAAAAGGAATTTTTTCACCAAATTTAATTAAAATCGGCCCATTATTTTTTGAGTTATCTGTGTGATACATATATATATATATATATATATATATATATATATATATATATATATATATATATATATATATATATATATATATATATATATATATATATATATATATATAAACATATAAAAATTGAAACTGACCCCGGATATGTTTTCTGGGGGGCCTAATTAGCGCTCATTTGAAGAAATTTTTTCAAAATTCAAAAGTCGGGATCTCCTTATTAGTGAATTTTTTTTGAAGAAAATTCACAAAAATTAATGTAAAGTGTATAAATAGTGTGTCCCAGATAAGAAGAGACCACTATGGGGATCTCCAAAACGATAGCAGATAAAAGAAATAAAATTAAAAAAAATATGGGAGAAAAGTTACGCACTCGAAAGCCCAACAAATTGGCTGTTAGACATCTCCGGAATTCTTTTTTGGTTTTTGAGATATTTTGAGAATTTTGGATTTTTCGATTTTACACATTATTTTTTTCTGGCCTTAATGGTGGACCTACACCAATACCGATGACATTTCTCCTCAGCAACTTTTTATTTTCTTTAACATAGCATTGCAAATTTTTGAATCCGACGTTTCGTCTTTGCGGGCCCATCATCAACTTTTTTTTTAAATACGGCCCTCATATTCTGAAGCCCTTTTTATTAAAAATTCAGCAATGTCTCACACTTGGTGGTTTAGTACCATTTTAGTCCTTTTTTCAACCTTAATAAAAAGATCCTATTACGAACCTGTGCATAGCTAAAGTTGATGGTCCGCAAAGACGAAACGTCGGATTCAAAAATTAGCAATGCTACATTAGAGAAAAAAAAGTTGCTGTGGGGAAGTATCACCCGTATTGGTGCAGATCCAGCATTAAGGCCAGAAAAAAATAATATGTAAAATCGAAAAATCATAATTTTTCAAAATACCTTTAAAGCCAAAACAATTTTTGGAGACGTTTAACCTCCAATTTGTTGGGCTTTTGAGTGCGCAACTTTCCTATTTAACCAAGCCAAAACAATTTTCGGAGACGTTTAACCTCCAATTTGTTGGGCTTTTGAGTGCGCAACTTTTCTCCTATTTAACCAAGTTTGTATCTGTTACCGTTTTAGATAGTGGCCCTCCTTATCTTGGACACACTGTATATGTGCCAAAAAATTAAGAGATATAGGTTATAGGCAGTCTTAGCTCGCGCTCATTTGCTAATATTTTTCTACGAAAATTTGCTGAGACCTTCCATTTTTAGAGCTAGGAAACTTGTTTATTGAGTAATACAGTTTTATAGCGCCTTTAGTAATGACACGCGTGTTGTATTCTCTACAAATTTTGAGTATAATTGATGCAATTGTAAATAAAATACTAAGGTTATATTAATATGGAAAAAGATGCACATTTAGCATTTACAGCGGTATAATAATATAAATACTCATTAGCATTTTTAATTTAGGAAATGAATCACATGCACACAGTTTGCATTAGCGTTTCGCGCAGGATTTTGTTGCAAATTTAACGCTTATATAAACAATTTTACACACATATGACCACTGTACACGTGCCTTCTTATATAATGTCTTTAATTTTCACTTAAATCGTAAAATGAATGCAAGCTGTGAAGTCTTGGGGTGTATACTTTTCATGTTTACTTTAGTTTCCTTTAATTATTGCTGTTCTATGTCAAGTGTAATGGCTAAACAATGTATCAATTTGTTGTGATTTGCCACTTTGTACAGTGCAAATAGCATTATATTGTTAAAAAGTGCATCACATGTAATTTGTGTTACAGTTGACTAATCAGCTGATAATTTTCATTTATGTGGGATTACGGAACTATCCATGTGAAAAACTAAATAGTCAATTTGATTCAATAAAATGTACCCACGAAATAGAAATCAACAATAAACTTTCGTTCCTAGATGTAGTAGTTATTAAAAATAAAAATAATGGCTCGCTTGAATTCGATATCTATGGGAAGGAAACGGCTATTATTAGTTATATTCCTAACGACTCACATCATACGTTTGCACAAAAAACGGCTAGTTTAAATTTCTTAGTAAATAGATTGATCAAATTTCCGTTAAGTAAAAATAGATTTAATACAGAATTAAAATACATAAAAAATGTGGGGGGATATAACGGTTACTCGGATGGTTTAATAGACAAATTAGTTAACAAACACAGAACAAAGAAAATGATATCTGAATGTACGACATTTAAGAGAGATAAAATAGAGAAATAATTTGTGTGTTTACCTTATGAACCAAGAATCACAAAGGGTTTGGAAAGTATTTTTAAGAAAGCCGATTTACATTTGAGGTTTTTGACGAAAAGTAGTTTAAAAAATTTGTTGGGTAATACGAAAGACAAAAACAAAGTCACTGAAATGTCCGGCATTTATGAGATTAGTTGCAAAGATTGTGATCTTAAATACGTGGGCCAAACTAGGAGAAACATAGCCACCAGATTTCGTGAACATCTCGCACAGTTACGTTATGGTACGGTGGACAAATCATGTGTGACATAACATATATGGGATAATAATCACCACATTGACAAAGAAAATTTGAAACTTGTCAAAAATGTTAGACATCAAACTATGCTTGATTCATTAGAAAGTATTTTTATATTAAGGTCTATTAAGAACAAAACTTCATTGAATCGTGCGGCACCTTTAATTTCAAGCCCGTTATTTTCTCTTTGCATTTGACCGCTTAAACACTCCTAATTTGTCTGGTAGAATAATAAATTACTGCCAATAACTCGGCCGGTTTATACATATACGAATCTCTTTGTTTGTCTCGACTTAAAGACCCGTTCGGTTTGTTGTATCTATTTAGTCAATATAAATACCTTCACGAAGAATTAAAATCAATATAAATATAGTTTTTATGTAGTATTTTATTGAATTATTTATCTTTTGTTAGAGTTAACATGGTGAGACAGACACCCGGGTTTTAGTTTTCTATTTAAAAAAGATTAGTTGAGTTGATGCTGTTTATCTCACCAGATGTCTTTGTCGGCATGATCCAATATCCACATAGTAAATTTCTAGATCGAAAGGAAACGTGCTGATTCCTTAAATAACTCGGGTCCTTTAAACCTATATTAGATAAGCGTCATAAATTTGTCGACCAGAAGATTAAAGCAGGTCTTCGACCTCGTAGTTTCACTACACAATAAACAAACGATCGTTCTTGGACGACAACGTTACTTCGGACTAGTTCGTTTACCTTGACGCGATATAAATACACGGGAGCTCGTTTTTTATTTTAGAATTTTTCTTCCCCTGAAGATGTTGACATTGTCAACGAAACGATCGTAAGGTCTCTGAAATATGTGTTGTGGTGATTTGGGTGTTCTCCAAATGTACTTAACGGAACTAGCTCAAGTTAAAAAAGTTTTAAAATAAATTTTAAATGTGGAAAATCAGCAAATTGTAATTTCATAGATTGCATGACTCATACATGGTGATCTAGAACAGTCGCTAAGCAATTTATAGATCTCTAATAGATTTCGGTTAAAATAAAATGTATGGTACAGATATATTGACAGGTGGAAATTCAAATACAAACCGTTGTTAGCAAATTTTCATTAAGAAAAATTCGCTAATAGAGAGATCGATGAAAAGCTTTTGAAAAAATTTACGCAGATTAGCGCGAATTTGAATCCCTAGAACCCAAAACCAAGGTCCGTTAAAAATGTTATATATATATATATATATATATATATATATATATATATATATATATATATATATATATATATATATATATATATATATATATATATATATATATATATATATATATAAATGTAAATCGAGGAAAATCCTCCAAAGTATATATATATATATATATATATATATATATATATATATATATATATATATATATATATATATATATATATAAGTTACATTTCTACTTTAATACGGCACTTCGGTTATATTATAACAGTTTTCTAATACCGTACTCACTACATTTATACTATAAATGGAAAAATAGACAAACTTAAAAAAATCTAACCGACTTCAGAATAGGCACTAAAAAGCTAAAATTAACTGGATTACAGGTTTAGTTCAAAAGACAAAAATTGATTTAAATGAAATATTATTATATGCCCTACCTACTTATCTGTTTGAAGTCGGTGGCAAGCCCGAAACACAATAATACTTAGCGATATGAACAGCTTAATTAATAACTAATTTTAATTCTAATGAAATACCTAAATGTTAAGGAGCAAAGACCAACCCACGCTCGCGCATTCCGTCGCGTGCGCGGATAAACCTGTGATGTGGCGGGAGTGGGCCTAGCCTATATCTACCTGCGACCTAGTTGGCTTGGCACCGACTTCAAACAGATAAGTAGGTAGCGCATATAATAATATTTCTGAAGTCAATCTGTAATCCAGTTCTTTTTAGCTTTTTAGTGTCGGTTCATTTTTTTTAGTTTGTTTATTTTCTTTCCCAATTCCAAAATATCCGTTTTCAGTGTTTCAACTTCTTTCCTTGTCTCACTCACACACTCAAGCAACACTTCCTTTGACTTCATTATATCACGTTCTAGTTCATGTGTTTCCCTTAAAATTATCTTTCCTATTATAGCACTAATTGCTCAACTACCTATGTCGGCAGAAATGGTTTCACTCATTGTAGTAACACAGGTGCAGTTTTATATTCACTCGGTGTATTTAGCGCTTACAAATCTGATTAACCTCAACAATTAAAATACAGTTTTTTTCTCTATAAACAAAAATAACACCTCATACTGCAATAGTTGCTGTTTATCTAGTCTAGTTCAAAAATATTGTCTCAAGAAAGTCAATTATTTTCACAACAAACCGCACTTTAGCATACATAAACTTCGTTCACATCAAGAGTATCACCTGCCACCACCAAAATATACCTTCTCTTATTTGCATTTTGCATTCAGTAAATGGTCATATTCTATAAAGTTGAAATCCAATGCTAGCGATTGAACTAAATAAATTCTATGTCAGTATTCTTTCCGAAGTGATAAATGATTATTCTACGTGGTTGAACAGTTTCTAATAAATCTTTTTTGCCTGCTTCCATCAAATGATTGTAATCTTTTGCATAAAGGTATTATAGCTATTTGATTGCCTGTTGTCATGATTTTTTTTGTTCGGTATAGTATTTTCTGTGTGTGTACCTGTCTGACAAGACGTTTATCTTGTGGTTCAATCTCTGAAGTAAATATTAATACCGGTAGCCCATCCAGTCAGCAGAACCAGTTTTTCGGTACCTGCTCCTCACGTTATACAATTAATAACTTTTTATGGTTCTCTTTTGTAGCCACGATACAATATAACCATGGTAACTAAATTCATAAACTAGTTATATTTCTGATTTCTAAGTGGCTATGTGTCGGCCTGCTAAGCGAGAGGTCCCGGGTTTGATTTGCGGGCGGACCAACTAGAAGTTGACCTTGTCTAGAAAAATTAAAATAAATAAAATCAGAGAATTGCGCTAATGGCTGGAGATGCCACAGCCATTATGTAAATTAAATGGCTACGGTTAAATGAACACATTATTTTAAAAATGACTTTTTTCAATTATAACAGGGTGTTTGGTGTAGCGATGGTTATCCGAAAAGAGATCGCAATGGGATCCATTTAAAGCCTAAATAACCACATGTACTTACTTTCGGTCATGTTAGCAACAAAATTTTATCAGTACGTCTAGGAACTGTAATTTTTTGACGCCACAAATGAATCTAACACTGGCAGTCGGTAGTATATGTCCCACTTAACAACATGACTTAGTTACAAATGTCAGAGCTCTATGCTAAGACCTCCAGAGACATAGCAACAAAAGTACAGTAATACGTCTATAAACTGCATTTTTGTAAAGTACCGGACAGTTTCATCTAAAACCGGACGTCAGTATAATGTATAATATTTAACAAATTGGCTCAGTTGCAGTTACAAGAGATCCATGATAAGGCTCCCCCGAGAGATATCAAGAAAATTAGAACTGTACACCTAGAAACTAGGATATTTTTGTGAGACCATAAGTACTGGAAAAAAACATTTAGTACTAGAAATTGGCAGTATATAATTAACAACTTGGCTTAGTAACAGTTGCCGGATGTCAAAGTTTCTGAATGTGCAGTTTTAGGCATTTTCAATCTCTCTGGGCTCCTTAGCATGGACCTCTGGCTCCTATAGCTAGGTCAAGTTGTTCATTATGATAAATATTAAGTACCGTTATGTAGTTTTAGAGACATTTGTTCAGTACTTATGGCATCACAAAAAACTTTAGTTCTCTCTCATCTGTAATTTAGGCAGACTATTATGCATGTCATATTATACTCTCATCTATTGTTAGATACATTTATTCAGTACTTATAGCATCACAAAACGTTACAATTTCTCGACATGCAGTTGTTTTTTTTTATATGTCTTGGGGGCGTTAGCATGGATCCTTTGCAACTGTCTCTGGGTCAAGTTCTTAAATATCACATATCCTACCAACCTCTACTATTAGATTCATTTGTTCGTTGCTTAACGCATGAAAAAAAATTCGAGTTTCCAAACGTATAGATGTAATTTGTGTTGCTATCTTTCTGGAGACCATTTCAAGGCCTTCGGCACTTATATTGAATTCAACTTGTTGGTTATGACATGGTGTACCATATACTAATATTAGCTGCTTTCGTACGCTACTTATGGCATCACCAAAAAAAAAACAGTTTTTGGACGTATAGTTTTAATGTTGTTGCTATATCTCTGGAAGACTAAGCATGAAAGGATATGATATAACGTAGTTTCTAGGATTTTTCCCCCGTGTTTCTTATGGGACAACGGCCCGAATCCAAAAATTGGCACCACAGGTTTTGGTCATGGGTCCTCTTCGGTTGGGCGGGCGGGCCTCTCTTGCGCTCTCTTCATAGCTAGATATTGCCGCTCTCTCTCGCGCTCTCATCATTTGTCTACTGGACGTGGGAAGGGCCGGCCTCTCTCTCTCAATGCTGTGGCTCTAGCTCGTTGAGCTGAAAACAAATGTTTGCATGACGTGACCTAAGACCGATCATGTTAGATATTTGCTTTATGGTACCTGGTCGTTTGTCTGGTTGGTTGGTCTCAACATCAGGCGCCATGATCGTTGGAACAGCAGAATGCCACCGCAAATTATGTTTTCAGGGACAACATTAAGCGGCTCGGATCAACACCAGATTCAGATTTTTGACGTCATCGGACATCGGTCGCATAAATCACGTGGGGGAACACCGATGCTCCAACATTATTGATGACATGTACTATGAAGCAGATATCTAACATGATCGGTGTCAGGTCACGTGTTGCAGACATTTGTTCTGGACTCGACGAGCTAGAGCCAAATCATTGACGAGAGCGCGCGAGAAGGGCCGACTCTCCACACCTCGAGCAGGCAACCGAGGAAAGCGCGAGAGACCGGCTCTCCCCAGTTTGACGAGGACCAAAACCTGTTCTGCCAATCTCCGAATTTGATCCGTTGCTCCATAAGAAATACATGGAAAAATCCTAGAAACTACCTTACATCTTTACTCATGGATCACTGGTAACGATTTGTTGATAACAAACTGGTTTAACATTTGTCCGGTGGTTATATGTTTACAAAAAACTGCTTATCTTCTATGCGCATAGAATAACATTACTTTTTTTATGCCTTACCATGGCTCGCTGGCCTCTTTATAAGGTCAAATATTTGAAAGTGGTCTCTTCTGCAACGTCTTATTACTAGAAACTCTTATCCGGAATAAATGGCGTATTCGTATTATTTGAAATTCACTTTCCCTCTAAACTTCTAAAGCTCTTCCACAGTTAATCTTATGGCCTGGATCACTACAAAAAGTTAGTGATGTACTTACTTGCTAAATGTAGGCAAATATTACGTTTTTATTCCATTTTAGGTTAATGGTAAAATATAAATTTGATTTAACTAAATAAACTGTAGCTGAGAAGGAGTGCATTTCGGGCACGTGTTCATTTGACAAAAAAGTCTCATTTTTAGCCGTAGAATCTGCCATTCGATTTTTATCGTCGATGGTTCGATACCTATGTGTATCTACCTTACACCCTCCAATGTTCTTAGTGAACATACCTGATTTATATTATGCCGTGGTTGATCGTAACAGGTAACCCTTCTTCACGTTGGACCTGTAATTATTGTTCTTTTTTTTTGCTGGTGATTTGCTGCAAGACTAATGTATTCCACCACAAGACAGACAAGTAGTAACAATAAAATGATTTTTTAATACAAAAAGATCATCTTCTCAGATCCGCACCTAAATTTATCCTTTCAGCAAAACTTTGTAGGTAAATTAATGTGATAGGTGTCGCAACTGCGACTTTCATAGAATGTGTTCACATTTATATGGTCTGTTTTCATTTTGCGCAGTTTCATACCAAAAAATTTTTTGAGGACATCGCGACTTTAGGATTTGAGCGGAAACTGTAGCACCTATATATATATATATATATATATATATATATATATATATATATATATATATATATATATATATATATATATGTATATATATATATATATATATATATATGTATATATATATATATATATATATATATATATATATATATATATATATATCACGGACTGCATTTCTGAGGAAACAAGGCTCAGGCCAAGGAGTGAGTATGGTGCTTGGACGGACCGGAGGCGTTTGGTAGGTGAGTTTCTCTTGTCGCTGGGCCTCTTGTTGGTATGAACTGTGAGGTTTTTTTTCTTCCTCTAAGTTTTTAATTGGGAGATTGAGAGAACGGAGCTTTTTTCGGAGAGAAACGGGTGGTGGATTACAGGGGTGGTTGGAGAGCGTGGGCTGTTAGTAGGGGGGCTTGCTTTCCCTAAAATCTATGGTAGTGCATTGTGATGTGGTTTTTCCTTTCCCTAGCTTTTCAATTGAGAGAGCGGAGGTCTTTCGGTGAGAAACAGGATTGGTGATTGGTGAGCGGCGGCTATTGGAAGTGGTTTTTTCTTTTCTTCGGCTTCTATAAGTTCTTTTTTTTTACAGCCTGTATTTATTTTTATTTTTAATTCTGTTCCTCGCCCAGCACCTCCATTTCTTCCACATCGTCACTTGTGGAACTATGGTATCGGTGACAGAAATTTCGAATTTTCTTTTTTTTTTGGCAAAATAGCGTAGAAAATCTGAAAACATATAAAAACGTGATTTCGAAACGAACAGTTTTTTTGTCGGCCTGTCGGTAGGTCAATCTGGCGGTCGGTCGGTATGTAAGTCTGTCTGTTCGCAGGCACGATAACTTTCGAACGAATCGAGATATTTTCTTTGGCTACCGGGGTGTTTTTGGAGTGAAATCGCTCCTGCGGGTAGGTGAGAAACAAGGGGTGATTTGGTAAAAATTGGCATTTCTTCGTTAAAGCTCAAGTAACATAACATTTCATGGTTTTATTAGAAAACTTTCAATTTCATTACTCATCTGGTATGCTGTGATGAAGATGAAGTAGAAGTTGGATGTGAGGGGGAAGCCCAACAGAATAGAGTTCCCATTATAGGATATCATAGACAAAACAACTACATAAACTCATAGACAATTGAGAAATATACTAAGTGAAGATTGGAACCTGTGATGAGCACTGATAAGTACACTTGGAGAACCCAAATCACCACAACACATCTTCTTAAATACCTGACGATCGAATGTGCTGGTTATTATCCCAAATATGTTGTGCCACGCATCAGTTGTCTACACTATCCTATCTCAAATATGACAGAGGTCCACGAAACCTGGTCTCAATGGTGCTCTTAGTCTGTCCTACGTATTTAAGATTACAATCTTTACAACCTATCTCATAGATACCCGACATTTCCGTTGCTTTATCTTTATCTTTCGTATTACCTAACAAATTTCTTAAATTATTATTTGTCGAAAAAGTTTGCTGCAAGTCGTCGTTCATAAAAATGCTCTCGAGACCCTTGTGATACGCTTTTCAAAAGATAACAAACATTGTTTTTCTCTATTTTATCTTTCCGGAATGTCGTGCATTTCGCTAACATTTTCTTTGTTCTGTGTCTATCAATTAATTTTTCCACTAAGCAATTCGAATATCCGTTATATTTAATACATCAATAACCAGACCTGACCTGACGTGACCTGACCGAAGCAACCAAATTAATTATTTCTTACTGAAAAGTTTCAAACTATCAAAACACGCTAGTATAAGTTTTTAAAATGTGGACATGGAGAAAAATGACAAATACTGATATTAAGACGAAAAAAGTGTGTTTTAAAACAGGTGAGAGAACCTCGGTGGTTCAGGGGTAAGAACGTGTGCCTCTGAACCGAAGGGTACTGGGCTCGATCCCAGCGTACTCCTTTCACTTTTTCAGTACAAACTGTAACATTAATATCAACCGAGGTTCTGGCATTGTATTTGAGCAAGTTGAATGTCTGCACGTTCCGCCCTTTGGAGAGGGCGTAAAACCGTCGGTCCCGTGCCCATGCAGTGTTGGGCGCGTTAAAGTTCCATACCCTCCTTACAGAAAGGCGGGGGTTCGGCAAAATTCCCAGAATAGTGAGGTGAAACTGCTCCCTGGCGTCGGTGATTGGCCATAGTCGCGGAAATAGACCGACGTTAAAGAAACAAAAACACACACACAGAACAGGTGAGAAAAGAAAGTTTCTTGCTGAGAGAAATTGAGAGAAGGAAGGAGAAATTTATGGGCATAAACATAATAACTTTCGAGCATCATCTGAAGGACACAATGAAAACAAAAAGTGGGGAGGTAGATCAAAAAAGGAAACTTTTGGAAAACCTAGCCCAATGGATGAAAAAGAGCTCCTGGTGATAGCCATGGTTACGACAAGGTGGCTTCGTTTTTTGGCGGCGATTGAAATATTGAAATTGACCAAGTACAGTGCATCTCAAAGAAGAAGTTTGCCAATAAAAATCCTGAAAAATAATTTAAGAAATATTTAATTTATGTAGCCTTGTATAGTGTACAATAATTTTTAGATAGTAACTTCACACTTGATGTATTTGGTTGAATTGAGACTGGTTTATCTATTCTGCCGTGCCTGTCTGTTGTTTTTTCTCACATAGATTTGTGTACATTTTTAGCATGTGATTTTGTTTCAAGGTTTACCGATGGATTTTGTTTATACACATTTTTAATATTATTTACAATGCTGTGTTTATATTTTTGTGAAATTGTGTGGTTCAAATGTTTATATTATTGATTTTTAACAGTTATATTGATGATATTTGTTTTTATATGAGTGTATACCTATAGTGTACCAGTAGTTTATGTGTGCAATTTATATTTTATATTTTATCTGCTATTAGTGAATTTTATTAGAAAAAAATCACTAATGAGATCCCGACTTTTTAATTTTGGAAAAAATTCTTCAACTGAGCGCGATCCAGGACCCCTAGAACCCATATCCGGGGTCAGTTTCAATTTATATATATATATATATATATATATATATATATATATATATATATATATATATATATATATATATATATATATATATTTATTTATTTAGCATGTACCTTCCTTTTATAAGTGGCTTGGATAATTTTATTAGCTAGGAAAATCGAAGTAGGTTTTCCGGGAAAATTTTGGGTTTTATTTCGGAAAAAAATTATTTCCAAAAATAGGAAAGCTATGGTAACCACATTTGGTATGTAAGTTTACGATATTAAAAGGAAACTATATACCAAAATTTATATGTCTATGTTAAAAGAATAAAAAGTTCTAGAAAAAATATTTGGTGCCAGATCATTTCTATGAAAAGTCACTACCATAACGCACTTGCTGCGTCCAGACTTTATTGTTATATAGTGATATATTTTTAACGTAATGTTACTTGAGAATGGCATATTTGAATAGAATATAACTGTAACTGTATTGTTGTCTTTTGACGTGCTCCATACCAATTGATAGGTTTTTATTTTTGTACGTGATGTACTTGGGCTAATAAACCTCGATCTACCTATCTATCATTGTGCACAAAACTTAACAACGCCTGTCTTTAAGATCAAGCCTGCTAAATCGTTGAACTCAGAATGAAATGCTGCATTTAAATATCCAAAAATATACAGGGGTTTCATTAAAAAAATATGCAAGTTATATCAATAAGTTCGACAGATGATTCGCTTTTGTTTTTTTAAGATGTGAAAAAAACTTGGAAAAGAGCACTGGAAGTCAGTTTTTGTTCCATCTCTCTTTCTTCAAAACTTCCAAAGAATGTTGATTTGAAATGTAATCAAGCTCGTTGAGATTCACTGTACGTAGATGGTTACATTTTTTTTTAAACTTATTCCCACTGTGAGCGCGTTTCTACCTGGTCAATATTATAAAATATATTTATTTCAAACACTTTTCAATGATTATATAAAATTATTTTAGTAAATGTGACAATGGATTAATTTCTATTCATTCTTGCGATTTGTTTACGATGTTGAAATACATTTTCATTCTGGTTATATCAAGATTCAGGTGCTTTTACAAATATATGCGTTCTTGTTCTTAGAAATTCCAATTTGACATTGACTTCTGATTTTTATATTCTGTTTGTCACAAAATCCTATGAAATTTATAGATTTTTTTCCGAATCTACCGACTTATTATTTAACTAGCAAGAAATGGGTGCGTCGACGCTTACAAACGTATAAAATAAATAATCTGTGTGTGGGAGATAATTTAAACACTGTTTTGTTTCCTGTAGTTATCAGAATTTATACTCCAGAAAGATGCCAGAATAGTGTCAAACTATCTCTACACGTGTTTTAAGGTGTAATAAGGCTAAGAAATTCGGAAAGAATGTCATTGAGAATACACTAGGCGACATAAAATCTTCGATAGGCATTAAGTATTTAGGGAGTTGACAGTATTAACCTTGTTTTCTTTCCGATATGACTACAAAACATCGTAAAACGGGGAATGTTACATTTTAAATAGCTTTAAGTGAAGTTTTTACGTTTTATATGTCGCCACGATACAATTTTAATACACTTTATGCATCGTTATGCATTATCTAAGATTAAAACTAACCAAGTAGCTTTAAGACATCCATTAAAAAGCATAATATAAACCACCTAGTTCACTAATAGAGAGGGAACGATGGTGAGACTTTTGGAAATTTTTTTGATATGAGCGCGAATTAGGGTCCCTAGAACCCATATCTAAGTTCCGTTTGAATTTTTATATGTATATATATATATATATATATATATATATATATATATATATATATATATATAAATATATATATATATATATATATATATATATATATATATATATATATATATATATATACATTTATGTGTGTGTGCGTGCATGTAACCGAGCGACAGCTCAAAAGATACTCAACTAGTTTGAACAAAACTTGGCACATATCTTCATTTCGTCACAATTACGAATGACCGCATTCGGGTATATTCGGATGCGCGGATTTGTAAAATGTTTAAAAATATCCTAATCTGAAAGTGAGAGGGGAAAATAAGGAAGTTTTATATCAGCTAGTTCAAGTAAAAACCAGATAGGATAATGTGTCTTGTTTATTTATTATGATTTGACAGTTCTGTTTTGAAGTTAAGCAAATTATTTTAAAATTGTAAACTGAAAAAACTAAAGAATAATAAAGTGTTTTGTTTATTTATTATGGTTTGACAGTTTTGTTTTGAGGTTAAGTTAATGATTGTCATTGAAATAGATATAACAAGTAGTATATTATGGTTTTAAAATTGGAAACCGATTTAATGAGGTTTTATTTATTTATCATGGTTTCACAGCTCTGTTTTTGAGGCTAAATAGTACATGATTGTATAGTATTATGTTTCCAACATTGAAAATCAAAGAATAAGAATATTAACGTTAATATTTATTGCTTAATTTTTCAAGTAGGTAAGTTATTTGAATAATGAATTGACGTCTTGACTTTTATGGCATCACCCAGGCGATTAGAAACGAAAAATGCCTACCACGTTTAGAATTTGGCAGATCATTTCTTTTATAAACATGAATCCAATTTTTTTCCGGAAAGCTTTTGTAACTTCAATGAAATTTGTAATACAAGTTTCTTTTAAAGAGACTTATACTACCTATATTCGCCAAATTTTAATTTTCTAGCGTCATAGAAAATTTATTTTTGGGCATTCAAAGTTTTTTCTCAAAAGGAGCTAGAACACAAGACTTGTATTAGGACCTATAACCACAATCTTCGACGTCTGTTTACATTAAAACTATTGCTTTTAGTAATATTCTGTAGCAATAGTGTAACATTCTTATGAAAATTCACTATTATACCGCACCTGCTGCGTCCGGAAACAAATTGTGTTATTTTTAAAAAGTTGTGACGCTGCCAGTGCGTTATGTGGGCGAAGGGTGATAAATTCTAGTATTTTGGTGTATAAAGTAGTTGAGGCGTTTAAAGGATGTACAGGAAGTATCGTATATGCTAATAGCTAAAGATTGGTTAAATAGATGCTGATTTTTAAATCCGAAAATTTTATAGCAAGATATTTCAGTACCAAAAGAATTGTAATATGTTACGATTTAATTTTTTAACTTTAACCAAATAAAAATTGCGTCAATTACAGCCAAAAGCTTGTAACTTATATAGAAGATGCACTGTGTAATTTAAGCACATAAATAGTTAAATAATAATAAATAAAATAATACTTGAATTTTCGCCAGGTGTTAATTAAAAAGATGTTACTATATTTATTATCTTTAAAGGCTAACTGTTGGATTTTTAGACGCTTAGATAGAACTAGAGGTTAATGCAATCTTTAAGTAACAAGCCGTGAGCCACAACAGACCTAAGGTCGCGGTAGAGGGACTGCAATAGCCCACTCACAATGAATCTAATCTAATCTAATGCAAGTCAGATATAAACACTGCCGTTGACGTCAATGCTAGACCAGTGGTCTTGACTTCAACACTGATTATGAGATTATTTTGCACTTCCTCGTAAGTAAATTGACTATTTTCCGTCACGCGTATTAGTGAAATTTCGTGAATTTTATGGCAGTTTTCCTTAAACCTCCAAAATTTGGGGAATAATTTGCAATAAACTGTCACTGAATATGAGTTTGTGATATTTGATTAATTAAATCATTGTAACGTGATGTAAAAAATATGTATATATGATTTAACTTGTTAACCGCCTTGAAGGTACTCCCATTATTGGACTAATCGACTGAAGGGCAACCCCGTCGACCTACAAAGGCAGCCCATAACGTTACTGTTCTAATCAAGCCGTCAAAGGCGGCCCTTATTTTACTAGATATTTTATCAGGGCGAATTACAAGATGATAATTTAGTTGTTCTGGCTTAATGCTTTGATGCCTAAAATCGTCCGCGCCTCGCACCCCTAAGGCCGGGGATGCGAGGTTTAGGAGATGCCCGTGCGATGCTGACATCTTTAGACAAAAGAAACAATAATCATGTATTATACATATGTATTGACTATCATCAACACAACTTAGAATCCAGGCAAATACCAAAATACTTATATTTATAACAGGCAGGTTATAATTCAAGACTATGATTTCAGTTATATATTTTAGCCTGTGCCTAGTAAAAACATTATTGATGTTTTATATATACTGAGCTCAAAGCCATGCTAAAAAAACCTTGGAGATGATTCATTATGGAATTTAATTTCACTAAACAGTTCTCGTATGTCGTTTCTTCCAAATATAGAGAGATATCGTCGGCATACTGATTGCAGTGGATGGTGTCATCGTATATACCGTGTAAGCTAGCTGTGTATATATTGAAAAACAAAGGGCTTAATATTGATCCTTGAGGCAGACCATTGCCTACTATTCGAGGTCCATGCAAGTAATTTTCCTGATCTCTAACAAATATTTTACGTTGACTATACATTTCTCTTTAAATTAACTAAAACATGCCCTTTTCAATTTTTTCAGGCGTTACCGAAAGAACATTTATAAAGGGTTTCGCGTTGGACAGTTCAAGTTCAAGTTCGAGTATTTTAATGTGGAAAACTAAAATTTTAATTTCACTTAATTTTTCTTCGTATAATGGTCATAACTAATATCCCAAGTAACATCCTATATTCGTTTTTTTTTATAATTTGGATACAAGAGGGAGAGATGCCTCATGGAGACCTCATTCACGACACCGTAGTGCCGTGTGACATCGAGGTACTGTGAGACTCGTACTCTTAGTACACCTACTCACTAAAACTCCCTCCCTAGGAGTGCCGGACCTTAGTCCATACCTCCGTCGGAAAGAATACACACAATGGCTTTTTGGGTATTAATGTTTCCATTCTGTTTTTGCCGCGGGGCGTTAGCGGGTAAGTATAAGCTTTGGACGCTTATGCTTATGTGGAAGTTGCTCGTCGTAATCGGTAGCACTACGGAGAAGAGCATTTGGGTGAGAAGCGGCTTTTGAAAACTGAGATGTGGATAGTTGAGTTATAAACTCAAGTATCGAAGGTATTTCCAGATCAGAGTGAATCTGACTGTTTCGGACAAACCATGGCGCTCCGGTAACCATTCTCAGAATTTTGTTCTGGATGATTTGAAAGGTCTTGATGTGTGTTGCGGCCGCGGTGACCCATGCAGGTGATGCGTAGGTCAAGGCAGGCCGGATTATGACTTTGTACATGAGCAACTTATTGTTCATGGACAATTTGGAATTTCTATTTAGAAGTGGGAACAGCTTCGAGATGAACATCGAGGTTTTTTTTCGGGCGAGATCGACATGGGGGCGCCATGTTAAGTGTTTGTCGAGGAAACCCCCGAGGTATTTGGCGGAATCTTGCCAGGGAATTAGACGGTTGTCTAATGAAACGTGTTCGTGAGGTGTGGGTCTCCTCTTGGCAAATAGGACAGCTGAACATTTATCGGGGTTTATGGCTAGAAGGCATTTCCTATACCATGCTTGTAGCTCGACTACGGCGGTCTGAAGTCGTTCGGTTATTATCCTCGGGTGCGTGGTGCTGCTGAGGATAGTAGTGTCGTCTGCGTACAGTGCGTATGTTACGTTTAGGAGCGCTGCGGAATATCTGCGACAAATATATTGTACAGCAGAGGGGAGATAGCAGAACACTGCGGGAGACCAGCCGTGGCTGGGTACGTTCTAGATCTGGCTCCCTGATGTTTGACCTGGTACTTCCTCTGTTGCAGGTATGACCTGGTTAGCAGAATCAGGGGGAGAGAATAATTAAATGATAGAAGTTTGTTTAGGAGGCCCGCATGCCAAACCCTATCGAAGGCTTGAGCAATTTCAAGAAATATTGCACCAGTTGACTTGTTTTTATTAAATCCTTCGGTGATGTTTTGCACCACACGAAGGACTTGGTCTGTGTTGGAGTGCTGGTGTCTGAAACCGAATTGCTCATCCTCAATTCGGTAGATTTTATTGAAATTGTTGATTAAAACTAGTACGAGTTGCAGCCTCAAAATGAGTGGACGAAATCGTGCTTAGTTATAAGTAGATATACATAAAATGTACTTTATTTAATTATGCCACAAAGAGAGGCAGTTTGCTTGAGTAAATCTCGAATGCGGTAGCTCCAAGCAATAATAAATGTCTTTCAAAACGCGTGATAGTGCATCTAACAATGAGATTAACTATGTAGCAAGACGACTTATATGAAAGAGGGTATCATACATAATATGTTGTTTATTGTACCAGACTACTGCTTAAGTAAGCGACAGGCGTTATCAATTCTTTCTTTTACGGTAGCGTTCCACATTATTATTGACAATCAGAACGGTATAAAGGTAGATGACACAGCTGTCCATCAGTTTACTTATAGTTCATGGTCTTGACAACCGTGGCAGATAATCTGTGCACTGCAGCTATAGGATAACTAACGTCTTGCAATCGGATCATGTAACTAACTATTAGAGTAATTGAAGACTACAAGTTACAATGAGTCTAAATGCCAAAAAACGACTTTCAACATATTTGAAAAAATTCTAGACGCAGCAAGTACGTTATGGTAGTGAGTTTTCATAAGAATTGTACACTATTAGTAAGATATATTATTAAAACTAATTCTTTAAATTTAAATGGACCTTGGAGATCGGTTTTAGAGTCCCAGTTAGCGATTATTTGAAAAAAATTATATTTTAACTGAAGCTAAAAAAATAAAAATTGGTCTTAGATATAATATGTAAGTACTGCAAGTGTCTAAAAAAATTGTGTTACAAATTTCATTAAAGTTACAAATGTTTTTCAGAAAAAAATAATTATTTACAGAGGGAATGTACCTGTCGAATTATAAATATGACAGGTATTTTTCCATACTAATTGCTTGGATGGTTTTGTTTTAGTCAACCCATCCAGTTTTTGCAAACAATAAACAACAAAAAAGGTTTTTTTATGTTATGGTAGATAATTTTTGTAAAAATATTTCAAATCCGAAAGCTCAATAAATTTCCCATTAAGCCAGAATCTTCAATCTTGAACCTTAGTAACACCTATGTAAACGCACGTGGGTAATAAATTAAATAAAAATAACATACTGAGCTTCGTTTTGTTTTAAAAAACCTTTTTTGTTGTTTATTGTTTGCAAAAACTGTATGGGTTGACTAAAACAAAACCATCCAAACAATTAATAAGGAAACATACATGTCATATTTATAATTTGACAGGTACATTTCCTTTGTAAATAATTAATTGTTTTCTGAAAAACTTTTGTAACTTTAATGAAATTTGTAACACAATTTTTTTAAAGGCCATTGCAGTATTTATATATTATATCTATGACAGAATTTTAATTTAGTAGCTCCATATAAAATATAAATTTTTTCAAATAGTCGCTAACTGGGACTCTAAAACCGATCTCCAAGGTCCATTTAAATTTAAAGAATTAGTTTTAATAATATATCTTACTAATAGTGTACAATTCTTATGAAAATTCACTACCATGATGTACTTGCTGCGTCTAGAATTTTTTATAATTCGACAGGTACATTCCCTTTATATATCATTTATTTTTTTCTGAAAAACGTTTGCAACTTTAATGAAATTTGTAACACAATTTTTTAAAGGCACTTGCAGTACTTACATATTTTATCCAAGACCAAATTTTAATTTAGTAGCTCCATATAAAATATAATTTTTTTCAAATAATCGCTAACTGATCTCCAAGGTCCACTTAAATTTAAAGAATTAGTTTTAATAATATATCTTATTAATAGTGTACAATTCTTATGAAAATTCACTACTATAACATACTTGCTGCGTCTAGAGGTTTTGTGATACTGGAACCAATAAGTATAAGTTAGTATTTGTTTCACTTGTCAGGTTATTAAAAATATTGAAGAACACAAATAACGATAAGCATGTGCTACTTACATTTGATCAACAATTGTGTCAGAAACTTTAGGACCAAATCAAAAGAACACTTTTTAATAACAACTCTAACATAACATGTAGAGATATAATATAAAGAGTTTTATAACAACAAACGTGGCTAGTGGCTACTACTTCATGTAAGGATGCCTTGCAAAATAAAACCATAAACAATAATAACGAATCTTCGAATGTTTTGATGTTAGATTGATATTGAAGAATAAATATATTTCTGGATTATAATGCTACTGGCGCTAAAGCATCTGAAATTAGTACTGAGCTTATAGTTTTAAACCATTTCATTGAAGTGAAACTTCTATTTGGTATATTCTGTAATAGGTATAACATAACATTTCAGTTTGAATAAATGTAAATACCATGTCGAGTGTCACGCGTTTCGGCGTCTGCAGGCGGCGACTCTCGTTTCGCGATGACAGTTGGCCTACCATGCAGCGGTGTCAGATTGAGTAAATTAGAATTTATGATAAATGAAATGAGAAATTATTGGTAACTCAACATTTATTAATATTAAGCCACATTTATTAGATAGATTAATTTTTTGACGAACTTTTATTTGTCATTGATAAGTACAAATACGTGTTATTACCATATGTTTTACATTTTAAGATTTAAATCTAAATTTTATTAAATCTGACACCCCGGCTCCTTTATATTTAATTGACAGGTGACTGTTGTCTCTATTTGAATTATCTCTTCAAAATTACGCATTCACAGTCTAACCATCCGTATCAACATTGAACCTGGGAAATGCTGTATGAAATTTGAACTGATATCTTAGACTGTTCATTTATTGATTTTTTTGATTTTTTTATAACTCCTGTCCTCGTATGCCGTTTAATTTGAAATTTGGTTAGCAGTTATATTGTAACGTCTCCTATATATGTGCAAATTTTCATTCGAAAGACTTCAATATTTCAAAAAATATTGCGTTTTCAAAATTTTCTTTACATTTTTTCTAAGAAAAATTAGACGCACGGTGCCCATCTACGAACTCATCCAAGCCATTAACAAAATAAAGGTGATTCCCAAATTTGATCGAAATCGGTCAAGTATTTTTTAAGTTAGCGGTTGAATACATATATATATATATATATATATATATATATATATATATATATATATATATATATATATATATATATATATATATATATATATAACTTTATATATATATATATATATATATATATATATATATATATATATATATATATAATAACTTTAATGGAGAACTATAGGCCCATATCCCTGATTTCCAACATTGCAAAGATTTTTGAGAAGGTTATAAAGCTTAGGATGTCCAACTATCTAAAAGAATTTAAGTTGCTGTCGGAGAGACAGTATGGATTTCGTGATGCGCAGGATGCCATAGCGTACGTTATTGAGAGGGCTATTGCCGAGATGGACAACGGATCTCCAAGCATGTGTATTTTTATCGATCTCGCGAAAGCCTTCGACACCTTGGACCATGGGAGGCTGTTAGATGTTTTGGAATCTGTCGGGTTTAGAGGAAACATACACAGGTTGCTAAAGAGTTGCCTTCTGGGAAGAAGACAATGTGTAAAGATAGGTGAACACATTAGTGAGCAAAAAATAATAGAATATGGAGTCCCACAGGGCACAGTCATCGGCCCCGTAATGTTCAACATATACATTAACGAATTGTTTGCACAGTCGTCTCAGGGTACTGTCGTTGGCTTCGCAGATGATACCGCCATATTCTACAAGGGAGAAACATGGGAAGAGCTGAAAAGTAAATCCGAAGATGACTCCAAAAACATATCAGCGTGGTTTGACTCCAGATTGCTCACAATTAACTTCAACAAGACTAAATGTCTGCCTTCTTGTAGCTACGACAGCGGCTTACCGTTATACGAGGCTTTGGAGATTCAAGATGGAGATCATGGAACAGTGCGGATAGATGTCGTGAGGACGGTGAAATACCTGGGGGTCACAGTGGACTGTCATCTGAGATGGGATAAGCACATAAACAATCAGGTGTACAAAATACGATTTTTGAGCAGCAGGTTTAAAATGTACCGAGATATGTTTGACCTAAAGCATTTAAAGATCATATACAAATCTCTGGTTGAGACACATCTGCAGTACGCTAATATCATCTGGGGAGGAGCTGCAAGATGTTATATAAAAAGACTGGAAGTCGCTCAGAAGTGGATTCTAAAAATAATTGGGAATAGATGTTATACTTACCCAAGTGATGACTTTTACGCGGAAATGCGTGTTCCGGATCTCTCTCAGATTTACCTAGGGTCTGTCGGTATCTGGCAACAAAATAATAGAGGAAGACTCACTGAGGCATCCCATGGCTATCAGACTCGATCTATTGGGAGTGCCAGCATGATCCCGAGGTTTAATAAATCTCAGACCCGGCGATGTCATGTTCAAATGGGACCAAGACAACGCAACTTCTTGCCACCGAATGTACAATCTGTATATGACATGCGATTGTTTAAGGTACTGCTGAAGGCTTGGATACTCGACTGGCCAAGACTGAATGCTCGTAGGATAATTCACGGGTAATGCCTGTTTTGTTGAAGCTATGTCATGTGAGCATGTGTTGTGTGAGAAAGTGAGTGAGGAATGAGCAAGTAAGTCATTGAGTGAGTGAGCAAGTGAGTGAGTGAGTGAGTGAGTGAGTGAGTGAGTGAGCAAGTATGTGTGAGTGTGATTGTTTCTAATTTTGTACTGTATTTTATTTGTTTTGTCTTCGATCTTAAATTGTTACCATTTTAATTGGATTACTTATTGCAATAGTTAGGATTGTTTAGTTTTGTAAGTAAAGTTTATATTGTGTAAATGTAATATGTTTTGTAATCTTCCTTGTAACCATGCGCTGTCTGTATTCTTGAGATAGTGATGCTGCGCTGGATTGAGGATTGTTAAATACAACATTTATATTCCAGACCCACGCACAAGTTTTTGACTTTTGTAGGATAGTTCAGATTTATTCCCCCTCTGTTGGTATTTTGTATAATCATTGTAACTGTCTATATTATATATATATATATATATATATATATATATATATATATATATATATATATATATATATATATATATATATATATATATATATATATAAACATATAAAAATTGAAACTGACCCCGGATATGGGTTCTAGAGGCCCTAATTCGCGCTCATTTGAAAAAAATTTGATTTGGGTGTTCTCCAAGTGTACTTATTATGTTTCAACAGCCAAGTCAGTGCTAACTAATGGAGTAATTTTATATAAACCGATGTGTGTTATCTATATTTGAAAAACTGTACTAAAACTCGTTGTCGAGTTTATTTTATTGTTGAGACTGTATACACAGCTCGATTCAGAAATAAAGTGCAGAGAACGATATGATTCATTAGAGGTCACATTCGTATCGTCTCTTTTCAAGTAGCAAAACCATCAGCACATAATGCACCCACATGTGACTCGAGCTTTAATTTACTAGATCACTATTCGCAATTACGACCTTGGTATCATTGCTCTCAACAACAGCGAACATGCTTGTTATACATTTCAATTTTTATACCACTGCAAATAATTAAGCTCCATATCAAGTGTATTCAAGTATATTAAAAGCCATCTGTTGTTATATCGTGCAGAATTACACGACTTGATGTTGCTATGGCCTTATTTTGTCAAGAGCTCCAATTTGTTTTATTAATTTTGTATGTTACATTGGCATTGAAGATTAAATTGTCGTCATAGAGACAAAGTGGCTCGATCACGTAAGATTGTCACAACGAACTCTTATTTTCTTGTTGGGAGGAAAACAAATTACTTTGATCATGGGTTGAATATTTTCTGTTAAAGCTTAAAATGTAATAGAAAAAAATTGACATTTTTTCAATAAAACTCGAGTAATATAACGTTTCAAAAGTTTAAGGGTACAGGAATACAAATATTTTCTTTGTGGTCAGGTCATGGGCCCTAAATTCAGTTTCAATTTTTATATGTTTATATATATATATATATATATATATATATATATATATATATATATATATATATATATATATATATATATATATATATGTCACACCGATAACTGAAAAAATAATGGTCCGATTTTTATACAATTTGGCATGTACCTTCCTTTTGTAAATGGCTTGGAAAAATTCGTTAGTCAGGAAAATCGAACGAGGTTTTCCGGGAAAATTTTGAGTTTTCATTCGAAAAAAATTTTTATCTCAAAAAATAAAAAGCTATGATAACCAAATTTGGTAGGTAGGTTTACGATATAAAAAGTAAACCATACACAAAAATTTTGATTTCTATGTTACAAGAAAAAAAAGTTATAATAAAATATTTTGTGCCAGATCATTTCTATGAAAATTCACTACCATAACGCACTTGCTGCGTCCAGGCTTTTTTTTTCGAAGCGTTCTTTCTACTTGTCAGCTAACAATGAAGTTCACAATGAACTCAAAGGTAACTATGCTTTATGCAACCGAAAGTTGAAATCGCAAATCACAAACATTTTTCCCCTAAACGTTGTAAAACGTGTAAGGCTAGATGCATTCTCCCCACAATTAGAACCGTAGACCGGTTTCGCTCTAATTAGAGCTCGTCAGTACGGCATACTAATTGGAGCGAAAATACATCTATAAAGTAATACGGCTATGGTAGCCGTATTTACTTTATTTACTTTATAGGTGTATTTTCGCTGCAATTAATATGCCATACTGACGAGATCTAATTAGAGCGAAACCGGTCTACGGTTCTAATTGTGGTGAGACTACATCTAACCTTGCATACTTTTGGGGAATAAATGGGCCAGGGCTGACAATTTACTAAATTGTTAGTTGGTTGTATACAATCTCTGTTTTTTAACATTCTGTGTTATGTGGAGCTACCGTGACAACATACTACTTGGTTCCGCAACGAGATGGCGGCACGTGTTTCGTGCCTTACATCTCACTTAGTTTTAGGTTGTAAAACGTGTCAAAACATATAGAAAATATGATATAGAAAATATGATATACGAATTTTTTTTGTCTGTCGGTCTTTTGGTCTGTCGATCTGTTGGTCTGTCTGTCTGTATGTCTGTCTGCTTGTAGCCACGATAACTTTAGAACGAATTGAGATATTGTCTTCAAATTTGATATACAGTTAACACCCGACAAACTAACGGTTCGGGTTGTTTTTGAATAAAATCGCTCCAGGGGGTGATTCGGTGAAAATTGATACTTTTTTGTAAAATTTCGAGTAATATAACGTTTTAGGGTTTGTTTATTAGAAAACTTTTAATTTCTACAAACATCTGGTATTCTGTGCTGAAATGAAATTAGGGATTGAATGCGTGGGAGTGGAATATCGATCACAGAAATTTCGATTTTTTTTTTGCTAAAACGGCGTAAAAAGTCTGAAAACATAGAAAACTTGATTCTGGAACGAAATTTTTTGTCGATCTCTCGGACTGAACGTCTGTCTGTGAGTAGTTGCTATAACTTTCGAACGAATTGATATATCATCTTCAAATTTGGTATACATTTAGCACCGGACAAAGGAACGCTTCGAATAGCTTTTAGGTAGGATCGCTTCAGGGGGTAGCGGATAAATGAGGGGTGATTTGATGAAACTTGACATTTTTCAATAAAACTTGAGTAAAATATAACGTTTGTCTGTTAGTAGACGCAATCAATTTCGAACGAATTGAGATATCAACTTCAAATTTTGTATCAGGTTAACACCCGATAAAGGAATGCTTCGAATTGTTTTTGGGTAAGATCGCTTCAGGGGTGATTTGGTGAAAATTTACATTTTTTCGTTAAAACTTGAGTAATGTAACGTTTCATAAATTTATGTGTACAGGAATACGAATATTTTCTTTGTGGTCAAGTCATGGATCCTAAATTCATTTCATGATAATGTCTTTCTATGGAGAGTAGATTATCACAGTTAAGTGGAAGTTATGATTCAATTTGCAGCACCATTTTTTTGTTGCCATTTAAAAAACTTAGCTCGACTTTCGATAACGACTAAAGCATATAATTTAGGAAACCGAATGGAGAAACGTAAACAAGTTCACAGTTCTCCGAAATAACATTAATTCAGTTTGCCTATCAAAGTGTCTATTTCGTTATACATAGAAGATATGGCAAAGATATTTACTGGCAAATAACAAAAGTATGCTCATTTTCCCGATTATACTTTCACAATGACACGACAGCAAAAACATGTTTACAGTTTTCGATTTAATTAGGATTCTGTTTGTACGGGCTTGGAAAACATATCATTTGTCCGTGAAATATTCTGACATTGGATCGGGAAAATAACATTAAATTAATGTTTCGCTTAGCAACTAAGTTGATTGTCTGTTGGAAATTAACTCAATATACGAGTCCTAACAATTAATATGATACAAATTGGATATACAGAAAGGCGCAGAGAAAGCAAAACAGACCTATTTTTTTTTATTTAAAAAAACGTCGCTCGCTTACTTCTATTACTTCCACATCGTCAATACGTGTGGAAGTATCGCATCGGCATCAAATATGTCAACAATTTTTTTTCGCTTAAACGTCGTATAAGTCTCAACATGTAGAAAACACGATTTGGGAACGAGAATATTTGTTGTCTGTCGGTCTGTATGTCTGTCTGTTTGTAGCCACCATAACTTTAGAAAGAATTGATATATCGTCTTCAGATTCAAACGAACGGTTCGCATTGTTTTTGGCTAAAATTGCTTTAAGGGGTAGGGGATGAATGGGGTGTGATTTGGTGAAAATTGAATTTTATTGTTAAAACTCGAGTAATATAACGTTTTAAGGTTTGTTTATTAGAAAACTTTTAATTTCATCATACATCTGGTATTCTGTGTTGAAATTAAATTAGGGGTTGAATGTGTGAGGGTGGAATATCGGTGACAGAAATTTTGAAATTTATTGTGTGCTAAAACGGCGAAAAAAGTATCAAAACATATAGAAAGCTTGATTCTGGAACGAATGTTTTTGTCTGTCGGCCTGTACGTCTGTCTGTTAGTAGGCGCAATTACTTTCGAACGAATTGAGATATTATCCTTAAATTTAGTATCCGGTTAACACCCGACAAAGGAACGATTAGAATTGTTTTTGGGTAAGATCGCTTCAGGTGGTAGAGGATAAATGAGAGGCGATCTGGTGAAAATTTACATTTTTTCGTTAAAACTCCAGTAATATAACGTTTCAGAAGTTTATGTGTACAGGAATACAAATATTTTCTTTGTGGTCAAGTCATGGAATCTAAATTTATTTCACGAGAATGTCTTTCTGAAGAGAGTTGTAACATGTCGTATGTATTTAACACATATGTGACATGTCACACGCGTCAACGCCTTTTGTTTCCGTACAATAAAGCTTCTGAATCGGTCCCTGTAGTGACGACAGAGTCTGAGTCCCTGTAGTGACGTCAGACTCGGCGGTCAGTTGCTCTACCGCATTACAACTCAATGGAATACGCCTGCAAACGTGACAGCTCGACGACATGTCAAGATAAAAAAAAAGTCTTTATAAGCGATTGGAATACGTGACACGCTCTCTTCTCTTTTAGTAAGTCAACCTGAGAATGCTATCATATAGTTAAATT
The DNA here is from genome assembly GCA_964006375.1 of Tillus elongatus. Classification (NCBI taxonomy): domain Eukaryota; kingdom Metazoa; phylum Arthropoda; class Insecta; order Coleoptera; family Cleridae; genus Tillus; species Tillus elongatus. The sequence goes on from OZ023268.1 coordinate 93,486,622, forward strand.
TTGGTTGGGAAAAACAACATGCCTAAATGGCAGCCTTCTAAGTGCCCCCCCCCCCCCCCGCTAATCAGGGTACTGCTAAATGGAAACTCGCTGACCAAGGACCAGCTAGTCAGCAATCTGCTGGTCTGCCACCATTCGCCTAGAACCGCTATTTTGAGATCCCATCATCCTGGAGGAGTTTCGGTGACCCCTAACATCAACCATGTGTGTCAAGTGACGAAGCTGTTTCCCCAGGAAAATGCACCTATACAATGAGGCACCTCCAACATCCTAGGTTGGGCGGATACAGTCATCACTCCAAGGGCAGCAGTCTGAATCACGAGCTAAGTACATCATTTATCTGCAAATTCTCTTTAACGTAGTGTATGCTCCACAATTCATTTCAACAGTTTTATATGCCAATTTAACGTAGTTAATCACTCTGCATTTTGTATCTAAATTCGAACAACTTCAAGTACTTAGTGAATTAATGTTTATTTTAGTTATTTAAGTTTGCTTAATCAAATCGATCAGCATTATATAACTTCAACATTTTTTTTAATAAACCGATTCTTGTTTTTACTCCTGACTTTTATTTGTACATTTTAAAACCCACCGAGTGCAAGGGCTAAAGCCCACGCCCTGTGTTTATTTATATTATATTGTGCCCCGACTGAGTAGCCAAGCTAAATGTGATTCATTAATTCTTTAATTAATACACAGGGCTATGTGAAAAACTGGAACCTGTGATGAGCACTATAAGTACACTTGGAGAACACCCAAATCACCACAACACATATTTCAGAGACCTTACGATCGTTTCGTTGACAAAGTCAACATCCTCAGAGGAAGAAAAATTCTAACATAAAAAAACTAGATCCCGTATATTTATATCGCGTCAAGATAAACGAACTAGTCCGAAGTAAAGTTGTCGTCCAAGAACGATCGTTTGTTTATTGCACAGTGAAACAGGTCGGAGAACTGCTTTAATCTTTTGGTCGACAAATTTATGACCCTTATCTAATATAGGTATTAAAAGGACCAGAGTTCTTTAAAGAAACGGCACGTTTCTTTTCGATCTAGAAATTTACTATGTGAATATTGGTTCATGCCGATAAAGACATCTGGTGAGATAAACAACATAAGCTCAACTCATCTCTTTTAAAAATAGAAAACAAAAAACCCAGATGTCTGTCTCACCGTGTTCACTTTAACAAAGGAAAAATAGTTCAACTAAAATACTACATAAAAACTATACCTATTTATATTGATTTTAATTCTACGTGAAAATATTTATATTGACTACATATATACAAAAAACCGAACCGGTATTTAAATCAAGACAAACATAGTGATTAGTATATGTATAAACCGGCCGAGTTATTGACATAATTTATTATTCTATTAGACAAATTAGGAATATTTAAGCGGTCAAATGCAAAGAGAAAACAACGAGCTAGAAATTACAGGTGCCGCACGATTTAATGAAGTTTTGTTCTTAATAGACCTTAATATAAAAATACTTTCTAATGAATCAAGCATAGTTTGATGTCTGACATTTTTGGCAAGTTTCAAATTTTCTTTGTCAATGTGGTGATTATTATCCCATATATGTTGTGCCACACATGATCTGTCCACCGTACCATATCGTAACTGTGCGAGATGTTCACGAAATCTGGTGTTTCTCCTAGTTTGGCCCACGTATTTAAGATCACAATCTTTGCAACTAATCTCATAAATTCCGGACATTTCAGTGACTTTGACTTTGTCTTTGTCGTATTACCAAAAGAAAAGAAAAAAAAAAAAGGCAAAGAAAATTTGAAACTTGCCAAAAATGTCAGACATCAAACTAGGCTTGATTCATTAGAAAGTATTTTTATATTAAGGTCTATTAAGAACAAAACTTCATCAAATCGTGCGGCACCTGTAATTTCTAGCTCGTTGTTTTCTCTTTGCATTTGACCGCTTAAATATTCCTAATTTGGCTAATAGAATAATAAATTATTGTCAATAACTCGACCGGTTTATACATATACTAATCTCTATGTTTGTCTTGATTTAAATACCGGTTCGGTTTTTTGTATATATGTAGTCAATATAAATATTTTCACGTAGAATTAAAATCAATATAAATATAGTGTCAATAACTCGACCGGTTTATACATATACTAATCACTATGTTTGTCTTGATTTAAATACCGGTTCGGTTTTTTGTATATATGTAGTCAATATAAATATTTTCACGTAGAATTAAAATCAATATAAATAGGTATAGTTTTTATGTAGTATTTTAGTTGAACTATTTTTCCTTTGTTAAAGTGAACACGGTGAGACAGACATCTGGGTTTTTTGTTTTCTATTTTTAAAAGAGATGAGTTGAGCTTATGTTGTTTATCTCACCAGATGTCTTTATCGGCATGAACCAATATACACATAGTAAATTTCTAGATCGAAAAGAAACGTGCCGTTTCTTTAAAGAACTCTGGTCCTTTTAATACCTATATTAGATAACGGTCATAAATTTGTCGACCAAAAGATTAAGGCAGTTTTCCGACCTGTTTCACTGCGCAATAAACAAACGATCGTTCTTGGACGACAACTTTACTTCGGACTAGTTCGTTTATCTTGACGCGATATAAATATACGGGATCTAGTTTTTTATGTTAGAATTTTTCTTCCTCTGAAGATGTTGACTTGTCAACGAAACGATCGTAAGGTCTCTGAAATATGTGTTGTGGTGATTTGGGTGTTCTCCAAGTGTACTTATTAATACACAGGGCTTTTATTGTTATACTGTCTCCACGTGGGGTTTAGTTTTTTGTTATAGATTAGATTATCACAGTTATGTGGAAGTTATGATTCAATTTGCAGCACTATTTTTATTTCGATGTATAAACGTTTTGCCCATACTTGGAACCCTGTCGGTTTATCCCACTGGCGAGGGACAGTTTCGCCCCTGAAATTTTAAATTGAAAGGGGTATTGAGTGACACGCCATTTTTAAGCTTATTTAGTTCTCTTTTTGAAAAGTAAAAGTTCCGTAGCTCAGAAACTAAGAGGGCCATGATAATTTTGTTTGCGGCATCTTTCGTTTCACAAAACGTTCTATCTTTACGAATAACCAAGATGCCCAGTAATTGAAACTGAACTGGGACAGCCTGTACAGCAAAAGAGGGCCACCATGTAAAAGTCAATATAATATTGTATCGTGGATATTTAAGAATCAACACAAAAATTACATTTTTTAACTAATTGAGTAAGTGCAAAATTCTGCTTGTTTTACTCTCTTCACCGTAAACCCAAAAAACAAAAAAATTACGTTCTAGATCAAAACACTTTATAAACCTAAATTTAAACTCTACTATTATTGTGTTTCTTTTTTCAATGCTCCTGAAAAACAAATTTAGGTTTATAGTTAGGAAAAATGTTTGTCATTATGTTTTTAGCGTTCTTTTTGTTTAATATGCTTAATAACTTTGATACATCACAGGGATTAAGTAGGTACACTTTGGGGAATGCAATTCAACGCAACACGTTTTTAAGACGCTACGTTCGTTTCACTAACAAGGTTGGCATCATCGCAAGGTGAACAATCATATTCACTAACTTTAAAAAACCTGGCACGATCGTCAGGTCTTAAAAATGTGTTGTGGTAATTTGGGTTTTTCCAAGTATATCTACTTAACAGTGCTCATCACAGGTTCCAATCTTCACTTAACCAGAGTGCTTGTCTGAGAATGTTTTTATAGCTTTCTTCCATTACATGTTAAAACTTTCATTTGCCTTTTATCACAAGTAGCGACGAAAAAAAAAACAGTAAAGCCAAAAAATGTGTATAAAATGTTAATTAATACAAAAAATCCACTGGTCTTATAATATTTTCCTGTGAGTTTTAGCGTTGACGTGTTAGGATGTCTTATATTGCCATCATCTTTAATTAATGTTTATCTAGTTGGATTTTAATGGTTCCACTCTATAGTTGTACTAAAAGGAAAGAGATTAAAAGAAATTAAGACTGACGTTAAATTATACTACCTCCAGTTTAGAACAGGCACTATAACATTAGTGAACCCTTGATTATACGTTTAGGAAGATAGATAATCAAGACTGAGGCCAATAAAAATGTCTGCAAGACAGACTCTGAGACACTTAAAAGGGTTGAAGAAAATGTTTAAGGAATTATAGGCACAACACTGTAATAAAATAAATCTAGACCCTGGTAAATGTGACAGGAAATGTATGGAGATATGTTTCTTTGATGTTGTTATAGCATGTGTTGGAAATACATAACGGATAATTAAAATTAGATTCAATTAATTAAAATATGATTTAAAAACACACATCTGAAATAGAATCCTCTGGTGAAAATTTTAAAACGCATAAAACATACTATTTAAAGAGAATGAATAATTAAGTAATTATTTTGCATATCTTCGGCCACTGCCATTCAAAGAAATATTTTAAATAATTTGTCACAGGATATTTCGACTCGATTTTAGTGAATTTTTATTCAGAAAATCCACCATGAAAATTCACTAATGGAGTGGTCACAATGATGAGATTTTCAAAAATTTGCGCGAATTGTAGCCCCTAGAACTCATAATTAGGGTCCGTTTAGTACTTGTTTTCTTCCCTGTAACCGGTGTCGCGTTTTACGGCATCGTCAGACAAGGGAAAATTGAATTAATTTATATATATACATATATATATATATATATATATATATATATATATATATATATATATATATATATATATATATATATATATATACAGGGTGGCGCACTGAAAACGAAACAGACCGATTTGCGTCCAGAGAATTTTTTTTTAAGAAACGCTGAAACACGTCAATTTTAATAGTGAGTGGGACATGTTTTGACATAAAACTCAACTTTGTGTCATCAAATCCTTAAGGGTGGTGATAACAACCCTTATATTTTAAATAGGGAACATGGGTCGAGTGTTACATCATTTGAAAGCTCTTTCTTTTCTGAACTCAGCACACAAATTTTTTTGAAAGTTTTATAAACTCGTTTAAAAATTATTCACAGTTGGTGTTGCAAGAACGTATTTCATTCATTATGATAAGAAATGCACTAATTAGTCAATTTTTCGTTAAAAAACTAAAAAACAAAGCCAAACGTTCAAAAATGTTTATGCAGTTAAGTAAGTGTTCAAATTGTGGACCACCAGCTTCCATACAAAAGTACAAATTTTGTTCAAAACAAACTTTAACATTCTGAAACATTTGTGGAATTATTAGACGGCATTCTTCAACAATACGTCGTCGTAATTCTTCCAGAGACTCCGGTACTGTTGCGTAAATTCCACTCTTTAAACGGCCCCATAGAAAGAAGTCTAATGAGAATGAAACCGCTCTACGGTTCTAATTGTTGCGAAAATGCATCTAGGCTTACATAAGTCTAAAGGTGTTAAATCCGGTAATCTAGAGGGCCACTCAGTAGCACCTCTACGCCCACTCGATTCTCCTGGAAATTGTTTGTTCAAAAACTCCCTAACACGTTGTGAAAAATGCGAAGGAGCCCCATCTTGTTGAAACACTAATTGATTTTCTTGATAGCGATCTTCATTTTCAACAATGTCAATTAGTAGAGGGTAAACGATATCTTCTAGTAACTACAAATACGTTTCGCCACTCAAATTTCCATCAAGAAAAATTGGCCCGATTAAAAAGTCTCCAAAAATTCCAGTCCAGACATTCAATTTCTGTGGAGTTTGAGTATAGACTTCGTGAACATTTCTTGGATTATTATCTGCCCAATAACGACAATTATGATGATTGACTGTAGAGTTTAATAAAAACGTACACTCGTCTGAAAAACAGATATTAAAGAGAAAGTTCCCGTTGTCAGCTATTCGTGCAGTCATAACTTCACAAAACTCCAGCCGCCGATCAAAATCATCTTCATTCAGTTGTTGTACAAGATGAATTTTATACTGAATAAATGTATGATGCTTCAATATTCGCTGAATAGTTCTTATTTTGATGTATGAAACAGTGGCTAATTTTCTCGTGCTCAAAGTTGGGTCTGCAGTACGATAGTATTTAGGCTGTAAGCCCTCGTGATGTGTTGTTAAAATATAAAAACTAAAATCACATTCCGGAAATGTTGTTTCTGCGTGGGAGAAGCAAAATACTTTTTTCATATAATTGTAAATATCGTGAAAACCGTAAGCTTTTTGATAAGATCATATCGGGTTTTTTTGAAAGGGCTTGAGCTAGTCTATATCCGTGGGACGTTTGGTTTGTGACTTTTGGGACACATACATATTAAATTTAAAATCCTTATGTGAATTCGTTTAAAAGATTCATAAAATCTTATCTTTTTATGACATTTACATTTTGTCTAGTAAAGTCTTTTCAAATAAAGGTAGATATTCTCTAGAAGGGATTTCAGAATACATGCTACAAACATCAAACGAAACTAATTTACTGTTTGGAGGAATAATTATGTTATATAAATTTAAAGTTAGTTCATAAAAATGTATAACTGAATATTTTGGCATATAATTTTATTCTCTAACACGTAAAACCAATTTGCTAACTATCTTGTGACTAGGTGTATTTTTCCAGTTTCTAGTCATTCCTTTATATTTACTGAATAGGTACATTTTATCATAAAAATAGTTTTGTTTATTTATTCACCATGGTGATACACTTACTGCGCCAGGACATTAAAAAATTAATCTCACCCCACAAGAAATCGTTACACAGAATTTAATTGTTGACCAAAAGCGCTCCGATTCTCGGTTACGCACTACGAATAATAGTAGCACAGTGCACAATTCAGAACAAAGTTTTATCTTTTTGTGTTATTGTTCTCTTTTAATTAAGAAATGATATATTTTGTATCGATATTAAAATGAAAATCTTAAGCAAAACATGGTACGCTGGTCGTTATAATACCCTGGTGGATGTTTTTTCGACTTATAATAACAACTCATTTACCAAATTGAAACTGGAAATCAAACTACATCCCTTACATTTTAATGTGCAATAAAATTTCTATAATAAAAGCGTTTATGTCTCACCGAAAGTTAAAGCATTGAATTTAATGGAAGCAATATGGGCTACTAAAATTTTCACACGAAAAAATAACTACCTTTTAATAAAAACAGCAGCCCCGCTGAGTATCTGGATAGATTATGTTTTATGACCGTAGCAAGTACGATAATAAAAGGAGTGGACAAAAATCGTTTAGTGTTTCATTTTATAGCCTTTCTTAAGGTACGTGTACATGTAGAAGCCAGTTTATGATACAGTCAATTTGTTCTCAGAGGGGTTTCTAACGGGAAAGTTGTGGGGTGTGTTTAATTTCTTCCATTCCACATGAATTTTGGGGTGCTTAATCCGAATCTAAGGTTTGCTAACAAAATTTTGTGACGCAACGTTGAAAAAAATGCAAACAAAACAGTAAAAAACTATTTTTTTGCGGTTTTTTGCTTATTGTTCTCAAAAAATGCGCACCAGAGCTTGCTCCTGTCCTGACTCGTCTGTTTCAGATATCTTATAATAAAGGCATGATCCCTAGTAACTGGAAAACTGCTCGAGTACAACCCATCCCCAAGAAAGGATCCAAAGCGCTTCCTAGCAACTACAGGCCTATTTCTCTCCTTTCAGTCGTCTCTAAAGTGATGGAAAAGTATATAAACACCGAATTACTAAAATTTCTTGAAAACCACAGTCTAATCCACGACAGGCAGTATGGATTCCGTCAGCGCATATCGACTGCCGACCTCCTTTCCTTTGTCACCCATTCTTGGAACAAGTCCATGGAACAACACGGTGAATCCCAGATTGTTGTTCTAGACATATCCAAAGCATTCGGCCAGGTCTGGCACGCAGCGCTGCTTAATAAACTTCCGGCCTATGGCCTACCACCAAAACTCTGTATGTGGACAGCAAATTTCCTCTCCAACAGGAGCATATCTGTTGTTGTGGATGGCCATTCCTCTAAACTGTATCCAATTCATGCAGGAGTTCCTCAAGGTTCAGCTTTAGCCCCTACTTTGTTTCTTCTCCACATCAATGACCTCCTCTCTAGCACATCCAACCCAGTTTACAGTTACACGGACGACAGCACCCTCCACTCAAATATACAGTATTCTAAGCCTGCCTCTTTAGCCCAATTAGATGAGGATCGCAGACTCATGGAGGGTTCTGTCTCCGTGGATCTACAAAAAATATTAGACTGGGGAAGTAGAAATCTTGTACAATTCAACCCCACCAAAACTAAGTATTGCTTTTTTTCTCACAAGAGATACACCAGCCTTAGACCCATCACAATGAACAACCAAGTTATTCAAAGTAATGAGTCCTTTTCTCTTGTTGGCATTTCTGTGGATCTAAATCTTAATTGGCACCAACATGTCACATCAATTGCAGAAGCGGCTGCTAAGAAATTAGGTGTCCTCTTCCGGGCTCGCAAATACTTTTCACCAACTAGTCTCTATACCTTATATACTTAACAAATAAGGCCAAACCTCGAATACTGCTCCCACATCTGGGGTGCCGTTGCCGCTTCTGCACTCGCTATCCTGGACTCCATTCAGAAGAGAGCTATACTCATCGGTGAACCAACCCTCACCCAAAGGCTGCCATTCCTTGCCCACCGACCTGCCGTTGGTGACCTCTCTCTCTTTTATAGATATCTGCACGGGCACTGCTCAGAGGAGCTTTTTTCCACAGTTCATCCACCTGCTGCCCCAGGGGAACAGAGCGAATGCACCCTTTTACTGTCAAGGTCACCAGACGTAGATCATCTTGTTATGTCCGCTCTTTTGTCCCGAGGACTTCCAAGTTGTGGAATTCCTTGTTGGCACACGTTTTTCCTTCTCCTCCGAAACTCCAAACCTTCAAGTCCAGAATTAACAAGCTGCCTCTTTCCTCCTTGTCAATACCCACGGTACGATAGTATTTAGGCTGTAAGCCCTCGTGGTGTGTTGTTGAAATTAAAAAAAAATTATAACTCGTAAACTATCAACATCAAAGATCTCATCATGCCATGCGGCCTAGCGCCTAGTGTTCTTCCACTTAAAGAAGCAACTTGCCGGTCGCGCTATGACGATCACGTCAAAATGGCGGTGCTGAAGTGGTTGACAAATCGTATGGCCAAATTATATGAGGATGAAATTCAGAAGCAGGTGGTCCGATACAATATGTGCTTCAATATAGGTTAAATTTATGTTTTGAAGTTAAGTTCCAGGCTTGCATATAAAATAAAGGTGTTGAAAATGTCCTTATTTTTAGCGAATTTTTCGTAAAACCAAACATAGTCAACTGAATGTTACATACAACGGTTAAGTTTTGTTGACGCAAAAAGATCAAGAAGTAGCAGAAAAAACATTTTGAAAATTTTAAATTTTTCTTCTTAAAACGTCGAATTTAAACGTCAAAATTTGCAATTTTCAGACAACGAATCTTAAACAAATACGGATTGTGTGGAATAAATGTCGTAATAAGTGTGTTTTGCAAAGCCTTAAGTTTTAGCTTCAACCATCGTTGTTCTTCATTCCACTTATATATTTTCAGAAAATCCATTTCAAATAGGGTCTGATGCTTTAGCAGTAGTTTCAGCTTTAGACTTTATGGTTTAATAGTCTATATTTTAACAAATTTTCGTAGAAGAAATTTGTTATTGAGATGACCGCGACTTATGAATTTTAAAAAGGTTTCTTCCAATGAGCGCAAACTAGAACCCCTAAAACCCATATATGGGATCCGTTTCAGTTTTTGTCTGTTTACACATATACAGGGTGGGGCATTTCTACGGTAAAGCTCAATATATCCATTATACAAGATTATAAACGTTAATCATAGGGTGTCTTGAGCCGCATCTTATAAACTTATTTTGACAATCACATGGTGACCCATTAGTCCTTGGTGATACGCACTTTCTTTTTTTAATATAACATCCCTTATTTTTCTATTTTCCATCGAATTTTAATATGTGTTTGTAAGGAAAAAAATGATATCGTTCATCGTTCTTGAGTTATTTCAATTGTTTTGAAACATTTCATGTTTTTGGCACATATCACAAATTGTGATACGGCGTTTTTACCAACAGAGTGTGGAGTCCCATGGAAATGACGCATCCAGACAGCTTTTTGCTTGTATTACTTGTATACAGGCGCCCACAAATAGTGGCTGAATTTGAAAAGTTTTCGCAGAAATGTCTTTAGTGTTTCCGTGGAAATTCTTTTTTGGTAAGATTTTTGTAAAAAAAACTGGTCGAATTTTTGCGAAAAAGATGTTTTAGTGTAACATTACTGAGAGCAATTTCTGTTTAAAAAATGGTGAATTTTTGTAAAAGAAATTTTTGCAAATTTTCATCTTTTTTTTTGGATTTTGGTCCAAAGCTGTCCGTGAATAATTATATCTTGGCACGTGTGTAAATAGCTTGAAGAGGTTCGTTGGCCAGGAAAATCGGACCAGTTTTTTCTGGAATATTTTAAGTTTATTTTCGGAAAATGTTCGTACTTTTTGAAACAACAAAGCTAGTTTAGTGAAATATGGTACATTGTTAGTACTATATGGGTTATATTGCCAATCCAAAAAGTCCTTCTTTTCAACACAAGACATATTTGCTATAAAAAACATTTTTACGAAATTCGCTACCATAACGCACTTGCTGCGTCCAGACTTTTTAATATCAAAACACTGCTTGTGCTTACTTCAAAACACGATTCGTACTTTATAGAAGTAGGTTCATACAGTAGACAGTGAGATTACCAGATTTAACATCTTTGGATTTTTAAACACAATACTTAAATAAATTATCTCGTAAACGTTAACATGTCTTGGACCAAATATTTGTTTTCATAGATGAATAAACTTTCATATGTACCCAGTTATTTTATTGTTTTATATTTTAAGTTAATTTAATTTTTTCGTACGTCATTATCATCACAGTTTACAAGCGATGTCGCCCGTCGCCGCAACCATGTATCTCTGTTTCCAGCAGCTCTTTTTATTTCATTCTAGCTTGTGCACTTTGTCAATCAATTGGGCCAAGTTTTTCAGAAGCTACTTTCTTGACTGGGTGAAGATTAGAACCTGTGATGGGGACTGATAAGTACATTTGGAGAATCCAATTCACCACAACACATTTTTCAGACCTAATGTTTTATTTTCACTTCTGGTCTACCTTCCACTTTTTCCAAGTATGTATCTTCTCAGTTATTTATTTGGACCAGCATATTTCTTCTGTTACCTCTTTCATCGCAGTTTTATCCGTTTTTATCGGTGTACCGTGTGTCTGTCATTTTTCTCCATGTCCATATTACACAAGCTTCTATTCTCTTTATGTGATGCCTATTTAAAAATTAGATTTCCGCCCCATACACTACAACACGCGATACGTATGACTTGATAAACATCTTCTTCAGGTCCAAGTTAAAATATTTATTTGTGAGAAGAGCATTTTGTCTATTGAATTCTTTCTTTGCAATCGCGTTACTTTTTAGTGTAATATATATATATATATATATATATATATATATATATATATATATATATATATATATATATATATATATATATATATATATATATATATATATGTGTGTGTGTGTGTGTGTGTGTGTGTGTGTGTGTGTATGTATGTATCCAACCGATAACTCAAAAAAGAATTAACCGATTTCGATGAAACTTGTCAAATGCCTTTCTTTTATTAATGGCTTGGATGAGTTTCTTAGCAAGGAAAATCTGACCAGGTTTTTCGGAAAAATTATGAGTTTTCTTTCAAAAAAACTTTTTTCTCAGAAAATTACAAAGCTATTTTAATGAAATTTGGTGGATATATTGCCTTGAGAAAGACCTTACTACACACCAAAATTAAACTTTCTAATTTTATATAAAATTGAGTTTTTTTAAATTTTCAGTTTTCTTTCGAAAAAAATTTTTTCTCCGAAAATTACAAAGTTATTTTAATTACACTTGGCTGATATGTTGCCTTGGGAAAGGCCTTGCTACATACCAAAATCCAACTTTGTAAGTTTATAGAAACTTGAGTTATCCACGTTTGAAGCATTTAATAAAAATTCACTACCATAACGCAGTTGCTGCATCCCGAACTTTTTTTATTTGCTTTTTGCTTCATTTACCATTATGTGTAATAAATTTTCCATTTCTGCTTATTCCAGTTGGTTAGCTTTATATCCATTTTTGCAGTCCTGTATGGCTAGGTTTAATCGATTATTTAGGTTGTCCAACATATTTGTATGTGTAATCTTTGATATTTTCAGAGTAAATTAGCCCGAAACTTCTGAATAAGGCATATTTTTAATGAGAGAGATTTTTATAAGTAAAAGTGTGGAACCACACAATATCCCTGTAATCATTTTGTAACTGCTTTATTATTTATTATTCATTTATTCATTAAGTTTTAGATTGTGTAAAAACAAATCAATATTGTATCTCTATTAATTATGCAATTTTTAATATTCGTTTCTAATAAATTCACCGTGAACATCAAGCTAATTGAAAAATTAGTTTTGACTTCGCAAGAATTCTAGAGCTTAAATTTTGATCTTTGTTCACTCCAGCTACCAAATGACACGCTGTCAAATGCTACGTAATATTTTTAGTTCATTTCATTTATATTGGCTATGTTCTTTTGAATCCCCCTTTTAAATAACTCGTTAGCGAAGTCCGATCTGGAAAAAACTAAGTGACACTCCAACATGTTAAGAAAGAAAAATTGCGTCACACAATGTTTGCATTACTAACATGCTTTGTTTGTCCATTGGCTGTCCCACTTGTAGAAACTCTTGTTCTTTTGTCGAGACGGACCTTTAACGTGAACAAAGAAATGAGTCCCGTCTTCACACAATATTTTGGCCAACTGTGACTCGCCTTCAGAACATAACTTTTTGCTTTTATTGTCGCCAACGAAACTGCCTGATCTAAAAATAAATCGGACCAGAAAGAGGGCCGTAAAGCTGGGAATCCCTTTTTGAGTTTTACGACTGTAGGCAGCAGAGCAGATACGCCACCAGGAGGCTGGACTCCTGGTGCATGCAGAACACTCGAACACACAAAATGCAGGAAGAGAGGATTCATGCCACATTGACACCCCTTGACATAAATCATCCCCAGCACTGCAACTAGAATACAGGGCTGGCCTGAGGCAATATATGCATCAAAATAATTATTCACTAAGGATTACAATATCGTTGGTTATTTTTATTACTTTGTGTTTAAAGAGAAAATTCTAATCAGGAGATTTAACTGTATAATTCACTATGTGCGTGAATTAATTTTTGAGGTCAGAAAAGTTTAAAAAAACTATATATATATATATATATATATATATATATATATATATATATATATATATATATATATATATATATATATATGGTTCTTCAACTGACGACGTGACATAGGGATTCGCATGCAAGTTTTTAAATGCTGAAATATTTGCTTACCTTCAGATTTTTGTGAATTTTCTTTAAAAAATTCACTAATGAGGAGGTCTCGACTTTTGAATTTTGACAAAATTTCTTCAAATGAGCGCTAGTTAGGCCCCCTAGAACACATATCCGGGGTCAGTTTCGATTTATATATATATATATATATATATATATATATATATATATATATATATATATATATATATATATATATATATATATATATATATATATATATATATGTATCACACCGATAACTCAAAAAATAAAGGGCCAATTTTCTAAAAATTTGGTGAGTACCTTCCATTTGCAAGTGGCTTGGATAAATTTGTTGGACAGGGAAATCGGCCCAGGTTTTCCCGGAACATTTTGTGTTTTCTTTCGAAAAAAAATTCTATCTCCGGCACTAACAAAGTAAGGGCAACCAAATTTAATACACAGTTTACATTATTATAGGTAAATTACCTACCAAAATTTAGCTTTGTAAGTTAAAAGGTAAAAAAGTTAAAGGCATTTAAAGAAAAATAAATTGGACTTTTCCTCAAAACGTCAAAGTCGCGATTTAAAACGTCAAAATTGGCAACATTTAGGCTAAGAACTTGAAACTAATACCGGCTATGGAAAGCAAATGTCTCAAAGAGAATGTTTTACAAATCCTGAAGTCTCAGCTTCAGCCGTCATTGTCCTTCATATAACTAAAATATTTACAGAAAATTCATTCCAAATAGACCCTTTCTCTGATTTTTTGGCAGTAGTCTTAGCTATAAAGTCCAATATATCCGTTATTATACAAGATACAAAAAAATTATATACATTAATTATACGGTCTTGAGCTATATCTTAAAAAATTATTTCTACAATCATAGGGTGGCCCATAAGTCGTGAAGCAAATTTTCTTTTTAGTTAATTTTCGTAGAAAAAATTCACTAATGGGGAGATCCCGACTTTTGAATTTTGAAAAAAATTTTGCAAATGAGTGCGAACTAGGACCCCTAGAACCCATATATGTGGTTAGTTTCAATTTTTATATGTTTATATATATATATATATATATATATATATATATATATATATATATATATATATATATATATATATATATATATATATATATATCACACCGATAACTCAAAAAATAATGGGCCGATTTTGATAAAATTTGGCATGTACGTTTCTTTTGTACATATCTTGGACAAGTTCGTTAGTCAGGAAAATCGGACGAGGTTTTCCGGGAAAATTTTGAGTTTTCATTCGAAAAAAATTCTTATCTCAAAAAGTAATAAGACCATTTTAATAAAATTTGGCATGTACCTACCTTTTGTAAATGGCCTTGATAGGTTTGTTATCCAGGAAAATCGGACGAGGTTTTCCGGGAAAATTTTGAGTTTTCATTCAAAAAAAATTTTTATCTCAAAGAATAATGGGCCTATTTTAATAAAATTTGGCATGTACCTTCCTTTTGTAAATGTCTTTGATAAGTTCGTTAATCAGAAAAATCGGACGAGGTTTTCCGGAAAAATTTTGAGTTTTCATTTGAAAAAAATTTTTATCTTAAAAAATAAAAACTCTATGATAACCAAATTTGGTAGGTACGTTTACGATATAAAAAGTAAACTATACACCAAAATTTAGATTTCTATGTTACAAGCAAAAAAAAGTTATAATAAAATATTTTGTGCCAGATCATTTTTATGAAAATTCACTACCATAACGCACTTGCTGCGTCTTCGACTTTTTTTTAAGTCGAACACGCCTTATGTTATTACATTTTTGCATTTTCCATCAAAACATAATGCATGTTTGTAAGAAAAGAAGTTCTGGACGCAGCAAGTGCGTTATGGTTGCGAATTTTCATTAAATGCATCAAATTTGAATAGCTCAATTTGCTATTAACCTATAAGGTTGACCAAGAAATCAGTTTTTTCGGGAGCACTTTAAGTTTGCATTCCCAAATTTTTGTACATTTTGAAACATTAAAGTTATTTTGATGAAAGATGGCACATTGTTTCTACTATATGGGTTATACTGGTAACCAAATTTAATGCCTGCTTTCTTTAAAAAAAACACACATATTTGCTATTAAAAACATTTTATGAAAATTCATCACCATAACGCACTTGCTGCGTCCACACTTTTATAAAAAGCATCACATTAGAAGTCTATTGCTCTATTTTGTTTTATTCAATATTGCTTCCTACAAGCTGACTTATAATGAAGGATTCCTAAACCAAAATGATGGAGTTGTTCTGTATATAAGAGAAGACCTATCATACTCAACTGAGATCATACAGATTCATATGTCTGATGCCTTGAAGGTTAGGACAAGATTTGCCAATAGTAAAAAGATGGTTATCACTGGCATATATAGATCCCCATCAACAAATCCACATGAATTTAATGAACACCTAAGGGCTTATTTAGACCATAATAAAGTAGTAGCAGATGAATATGGATTAGTAGCGGGCATACTTTAAAACAAAAATTATGTCAATAACTATCTTATTACATTAAGTAAGTTTAATTCTGCTTCTACCATAAATGATTGCACGACAATAAGCAGAAACTCTAGGTCATGTATAGATCATATTTTTGTGTATGACAATAATAGTGTTACTGGATTAACGATTCCCATAGTTTTAAAAAGATAGTATAACTGATCATTACACAAGTCCCATGCAGATTATTCTAGAAAGGAAGGAAAGAAAGAGCAAAGGTGGAAAATTTCTAGAAAGAATGACTACCAAAAGTTATATAACTGTCTCAGCAACCTCTGCTGGGATGTTATTTATGATACAGATGACCTGGAATCCGCAACGGAAAAATTCATTACTTCAATTAAAACTGTAGTAACGCACCCGCACTTCTTATATAAAGATAAAAAGTAATAAAATAAAGTAAAAAGAAGTGTGTGGATATGCCAGGTTTAATGAATTCGATTACAACAAAAAATAAAATGTATTTAGGACTGCAAAATGATCCAGAAAATGACCGACCACGAACGGAACATGCTTACTATAGGAACAGATTGACAGCAGTGACTAAAATCGCCAAAATTAACTACTATAAGCATGAGATAAATAGTAGCATTCGTAACACCAAACAACTATGGAAAACCGTTAGAGAAATAACGCAGACAAGCACTAAGAGAGCCATAGGCTCAGTAGGAGATGAACTAGACAATATAGTTGCAGATAAGCATAGAATGATGGAAAGTTTTATCAGACATTATGCAAAAGTGGGAAAAGAAAGAATTTTTGATTAAAACGCCTGAATAACTTTGTCACCTTTGAGTCAGAAATTATAATTTTTAGCAGACATTTTGTTATTATTGATATTGAAAAAACCGGTTTGCTTAGGTTGACTAAAACGAAATCATTCAGACGATTAAAAAAAAACTGCTACTACTACGTTTATAATTTGGCAGATATTTATTTTCCGAAATATAAATTAAGTTTCCTTTTGGAAATCTTTTGTATAACTTTAATGAAATTTGTGTGTGTGTTTTGTTTCTTTAACGTCGGCCTATTTCCGCAACTATGGCCAATCACCGACGCCAGGGAGCAGTTTCACCTCACTATCCTGGAAATTTTGCCGAAACCCTGCGTTTCTGTAAGGAGGGTAGGGATATTTAACGTGCCCAACATCGCATGGACACAGGACCGACGGCTTTACGCTGCCTCCGAAGGGCGGAACGTGCAGACATTCAACTTGCTCAAATCCAATGCCAGAACCTCGGTTGATGTTAATTTTACAGTATGTACTGAAAAAGTGAAAGGAGTACCCTGGGATCGAACCCAGTACCCTTCGGTTCAGAGCCACACGTTCTTACCCCTGAACCATCGAGGTTCTCCTTAATGAAATTTGTAATACCAGTTTCTTTTAAAGAGACTTGCACTATCTACAGATATAGCAAAATTTAATCCTTTAGCTTAATAAAAAAATTGAGTTTTGGGGATTTTTCTCAAAAGTAGTTAGAACACAAGATTTTTTTGATAATAGAGAGATCGATTCATTGATTGTTGTTGCCCTTACTTGGTGAAACTTGTCCATACTGCATACAGACTTGGAGAATACTTCTCTAGCTTCACTGTTGGTTTTTAGTGGTGAAGGACGTAGCCAGCGCGTGAGCTAACTGGAGCAAGTGGCCCTTCGAATTCTGGAAGTTCTAGGATGTTCTTCAATGCTTCTGTGACTATAGTTTCGCTGCTTGACAGCATTTTCAGACAGATTAAAATTGAATTAGTACGAAATCATGACAACTACAAATAAATATCTGTTGCTAGGTTATGATATGATGTTTTGATCAAAAAATTTTATCAAATAGAAAATAAAATGAAACACAGATGACAGATGAGGTTTTCAAAATGTCTATGTGATGTATGTCAATATTTAACATAAAAACTAGAACTAGCCTATAATAACTATGATAACAGTTACAACAATAAAATAACTAAACAATAACAGTATAAAAGTAGTCTCTATACAACGAAAATATCGACATACATCAACTCATTATTTTATTACAACTTTTTTGAAATAATAGTTAAATTTATTTTCTTTGGCATATTTAATTAGAAAGAAGAATATCCAAGAAAGGGGAATTCATTAAATCAGTTTGCTCGTTTAAAACAAGGTAGTTATTGTCGTGTGTGTGCCTTTTGACTTCTAAAGCTTCAAAAAAGTCTAGTTTACGTTTGTCATCATAAAAATGTAGTGGTTCTATGCGGTTATTTATTGTAGGTCTATGTTCGGTATCAATAATATGTTTTGCAAATGTAGATTTGTCAGCGTGGTTATTTCTAAATGCAGAAATATGTTCTTTGTATCTGGTGTTAAAATTTCTAGAAGTTTGACCTATGTAGATTGCGTTACAATGTGTACAAGCTAATTTATAAACTCCAGCTTTTGTCAGGAAACAAGATTTTTCTTTCGCGTTAAATAACAAATCACGCGTCGTGTTGTAAGATTTAAAAGCTACCTTTGTATTTGTACAAGTGTTTAAAATTTTTGAAATGTTTTCTGAAATGGTTCCAAAATAAGTTATCGAAACGTATCTGTTGTCTTCTTTGTCTCTAATATTTGGATAAATTAAATTAATCGCTAATTTGTATTCTTTTCTCTCTATCATTTTATCTATTATTTTAACAGAGTAGCCATTATTAAATGCTGTTTGCTTAATTATTGAAATTTCTTTTTCAAAATTGTTTTGTGACATAGGTATTGAAAATGCACGATGTATCATAGAATGATAGGCTGACAGCTTTTGTGAAAAAGGGTGACATGAATCGTATGGTATGGTTGTGTCAGTGTAAGTTGGTTTCCTATATATTGAAAAGTCAAATGAATTATTTTCTAATTTTCTAATTGTTAAGTCTAAAAAGTTTATACAACTGTTAGCTTCTTCTTCTAGAGTAAACTTAATATTTGTGTGAAAGCTATTAATAAAATTTAAAAATTCATTTAATTCTGTATGACTACCTTGAAAACATGCTAAAATATCATCTACGTATCTGTACCAAAAGACAATATTATGTGAAAGTTCTGATGTTAAAATTTGGTTTTCTAAGTTTTCCATAAATATGTTGGCTAATAAAGGTGACAACGGACTACCCATAGGCAGACCTTCATTTTGCATATAAATTTTATCATTAAATTTAAAATAGTTTTGTTTTATACATTCATTAAAAAGATTCATCATTTCTTGTCTTTTTATGACATTTACGTTCTTTTCTATTAAAACGTTTTCTAATAGAGGTAAACATTCTTTAGGGGGTATCTTAGAATACATGCTACAAACATCAAACGAAACTAATTTACTATTTGTGGGAATAATTAAGTTATTTAATTTTTGTGTAAGTTCATAAGAATTCTTAACTGAATATTTTGGAAAGTAATTGTATTCTTTAATAAGTGAAACCAGTTTGCTCGCTATCTTATGATTAGGTGTATTAACATAGCTAACTACTGGTCTCACTGGTTTATTTGGCTTATGAATTTTCAGGTGGCCATATAATTTTGGTGGTTGCGGGCTTTTATATAAAAGATATTTCTTTTCTTGTTGACTAAACAGAGACACATTTTTAAGTTCATTTTTTAGTTTTGTCTGAAATGCGTTTGTTGGGTCTCTCCTAATTTCTGTTAAATTTTCCGTAGTAATAAAATCATTAATTTTAATGTTATATGCGTCCCTACTTATAGCTACAGTTGTATTTCCTTTATCAGCTTTAGTAAAAACTAAATCATTGTCTAATATTTTATGCTGAACAGATTTTAAAATTTGAGTTTCGTTAATTTGACGTTTGTCATATTTTGAAGTTAAATGTCTTAAAAATTCACATATTTTTAATTTTTCATATTGCCTTATAGATCTGGAAGCAATTTCGGATTCAGAAGCTAATATCTCTTTAATTTTGTTTGTAAATTTAAATTTTGGGCAGTATTTATATCCTTTATTTAGAAAAGAAAT
Organism: Tillus elongatus; assembly: GCA_964006375.1. Lineage (NCBI taxonomy): Eukaryota > Metazoa > Arthropoda > Insecta > Coleoptera > Cleridae > Tillus > Tillus elongatus. The sequence continues at coordinate 93,506,503 of OZ023268.1, forward strand.
TTCTTCAGTTGTAAAAATTGTATCGCTTAGGTTTTCAAACCTTTTGTAAAACTTATGTGTTTGTGGGGGAGATCTTTCTCGATTATGTAAATGTTGTGTGCTTTCTAGGTTTCTAATTTTGTTTGTCTGTGTTAAGCGTTTTTTAAATTTCAATTCACTAACTAAAATATGTATTTGGTCATCTAATATATCAAATTCTACTGGATGTAATTTATAAGCAAGTTCTGAATGGATTACCTTGATATAAAGAAGCAAACTATCACGAATTGAAAACCATTTCTTGGATTCTTCTTTCAGCCAGATGAAACTGGCTTTTCTAATAGCAATTTTTGATTGATTTGATGTTATAGTAGTTGTTATGATTACGTACTTCGGGATGACCTTCTTTCTTATGCACTCTTGGTTAAACCATGCATTCTGGGAAGCGTTCATCTGCTTGATTTTCAATTTTCTATACAAATGGGCAAGCTCTTCGATAGAAGACCTCTTCAATTCATTGATTGTTGTTGCCCTTACTTGGTGAAACTTGTCCATACTGCATACAGACTTGGAAAATACTTCTCTAGCTTCACTGTTGGTTTTTAGTGGTGAAGGACGTAGCCAGCGCGTGAGCTAACTGGAGCAAGTGGCCCTTCGAATTCTGGAAGTTCTAGGATGTTCTTCAATGCTTCTGTGACTATAGTTTCGCTGCTTGACAGCATTTTCAGACAGATTAAAATTGAATTAGTACGAAATCATGACAACTACAAATAAATATGTGTTGCTAGGTTATGATATGATGTTTTGATCAAAAAATTTTATCAAATAGAAAATAAAATGAAACACAGATGACAGATGAGGTTTTCAAAATGTCTATGTGATGTATGTCAATATTTAACATAAAAACTAGAACTAGCCTATAATAACTATGATAACAGTTACAACAATAAAATAACTAAACAATAACAGTATAAAAGTAGTCTCTATACAACGAAAATATCGACATACATCAACTCATTATTTTATTACAACTTTTTTGAAATAATAGTTAAATTTATTTTCTTTGGCATATTTAATTAGAAAGAAGAATATCCAAGAAAGGGGAATTCATTAAATCAGTTTGCTCGTTTAAAACAAGGTAGTTATTGTCGTGTGTGTGCCTTTTGACTTCTAAAGCTTCAAAAAAGTCTAGTTTACGTTTGTCATCATAAAAATGTAGTGGTTCTATGCGGTTATTTATTGTAGGTCTATGTTCGGTATCAATAATATGTTTTGCAAATGTAGGTTTGTCAGCGTGGTTATTTCTAAATGCAGAAATATGTTCTTTGTATCGGGTGTTAAAATTTCTAGACAATAACTACCTTGTTTTAAACGAGCAAACTGATTTAATGAATTCCCCTTTCTTGGATATTCTTCTTTCTAATTAAATATGCCAAAGAAAATAAATTTAACTATTATTTCAAAAAAGTTGTAATAAAATAATGAGTTGATGTATGTCGATATTTTCGTTGTATAGAGACTACTTTTATACTGTTATTGTTTAGTTATTTTATTGTTGTAACTGTTATCATAGTTATTATAGGCTAGTTCTAGTTTTTATGTTAAATATTGACATACATCACATAGACATTTTGAAAACCTCATCTGTCATCTGTGTTTCATTTTATTTTCTATTTGATAAAATTTTTTGATCAAAACATCATATCATAACCTAGCAACAGATATTTATTTGTAGTTGTCATGATTTCGTACTAATTCAATTTTAATCTGTCTGAAAATGCTGTCAAGCAGCGAAACTATAGTCACAGAAGCATTGAAGAACATCCTAGAACTTCCAGAATTCGAAGGGCCACTTGCTCCAGTTAGCTCACGCGCTGGCTACGTCCTTCACCACTAAAAACCAACAGTGAAGCTAGAGAAGTATTCTCCAAGTCTGTATGCAGTATGGACAAGTTTCACCAAGTAAGGGCAACAACAATCAATGAATTGAAGAGGTCTTCTATCGAAGAGCTTGCCCATTTGTATAGAAAATTGAAAATCAAGCAGATGAACGCTTCCCAGAATGCATGGTTTAACCAAGAGTGCATAAGAAAGAAGGTCATCCCGAAGTACGTAATCATAACAACTACTATAACATCAAATCAATCAAAAATTGCTATTAGAAAAGCCAGTTTCATCTGGCTGAAAGAAGAATCCAAGAAATGGTTTTCAATTCGTGATAGTTTGCTTCTTTATATCAAGGTAATCCATTCAGAACTTGCTTATAAATTACATCCAGTAGAATTTGATATATTAGATGACCAAATACATATTTTAGTTAGTGAATTGAAATTTAAAAAACGCTTAACACAGACAAACAAAATTAGAAACCTAGAAAGCACACAACATTTACATAATCGAGAAAGATCTCCCCCACAAACACATAAGTTTTACAAAAGGTTTGAAAACCTAAGCGATACAATTTTTACAACTGAAGAAATTTCTTTTCTAAATAAAGGATATAAATACTGCCCAAAATTTAAATTTACAAACAAAATTAAAGAGATATTAGCTTCTGAATCCGAAATTGCTTCCAGATCTATAAGGCAATATGAAAAATTAAAAATATGTGAATTTTTAAGACATTTAACTTCAAAATATGACAAACGTCAAATTAACGAAACTCAAATTTTAAAATCTGTTCAGCATAAAATATTAGACAATGATTTAGTTTTTACTAAAGCTGATAAAGGAAATACAACTGTAGCTATAAGTAGGGACGCATATAACATTAAAATTAATGATTTTATTACTACGGAAAATTTAACAGAAATTAGGAGAGACCCAACAAACGCATTTCAGACAAAACTAAAAAATGAACTTAAAAATGTGTCTCTGTTTAGTCAACAAGAAAAGAAATATCTTTTATATAAAAGCCCGCAACCACCAAAATTATATGGCCACCTGAAAATTCATAAGCCAAATAAACCAGTGAGACCAGTAGTTAGCTATGTTAATACACCTAATCATAAGATAGCGAGCAAACTGGTTTCACTTATTAAAGAATACAATTACTTTCCAAAATATTCAGTTAAGAATTCTTATGAACTTACACAAAAATTAAATAACTTAATTATTCCCACAAATAGTAAATTAGTTTCGTTTGATGTTTGTAGCATGTATTCTAAGATACCCCCTAAAGAATGTTTACCTCTATTAGAAAACGTTTTAATAGAAAAGAACGTAAATGTCATAAAAAGACAAGAAATGATGAATCTTTTTAATGAATGTATAAAACAAAACTATTTTAAATTTAATGATAAAAAAAAAAAATTTATATGCAAAATGAAGGTCTGCCTATGGGTAGTCCGTTGTCACCTTTATTAGCCAACATATTTATGGAAAACTTAGAAAACCAAATTTTAACATCAGAACTTTCACATAATATTGTCTTTTGGTACAGATACGTAGATGATATTTTAGCATGTTTTCAAGGTAGTCATACAGAATTAAATGAATTTTTAAATTTTATTAATAGCTTTCACACAAATATTAAGTTTACTCTAGAAGAAGAAGCTAACAGTTGTATAAACTTTTTAGACTTAACAATTAGAAAATTAGAAAATAATTCATTTGACTTTTCAATATATAGGAAACCAACTTACACTGACACAACCATACCATACGATTCATGTCACCCTTTTTCACAAAAGCTGTCAGCCTATCATTCTATGATACATCGTGCATTTTCAATACCTATGTCACAAAACAATTTTGAAAAAGAAATTTCAATAATTAAGCAAACAGCATTTAATAATGGCTACTCTGTTAAAATAATAGATAAAATGATAGAGAGAAAAGAATACAAATTAGCGATTAATTTAATTTATCCAAATATTAGAGACAAAGAAGACAACAGATACGTTTCGATAACTTATTTTGGAACCATTTCAGAAAACATTTCAAAAATTTTAAACACTTGTACAAATACAAAGGTAGCTTTTAAATCTTACAACACGACGCGTGATTTGTTATTTAACGCGAAAGAAAAATCTTGTTTCCTGACAAAAGCTGGAGTTTATAAATTAGCTTGTACACATTGTAACGCAATCTACATAGGTCAAACTTCTAGAAATTTTAACACCCGATACAAAGAACATATTTCTGCATTTAGAAATAACCACGCTGACAAATCTACATTTGCAAAACATATTATTGATACCGAACATAGACCTACAATAAATAACCGCATAGAACCACTACATTTTTATGATGACAAACGTAAACTAGACTTTTTTGAAGCTTTAGAAGTCAAAAGGCACACACACGACAATAACTACCTTGTTTTAAACGAGCAAACTGATTTAATGAATTCCCCTTTCTTGGATATTCTTCTTTCTAATTAAATATGCCAAAGAAAATAAATTTAACTATTATTTCAAAAAAGTTGTAATAAAATAATGAGTTGATGTATGTCGATATTTTCGTTGTATAGAGACTACTTTTATACTGTTATTGTTTAGTTATTTTATTGTTGTAACTGTTATCATAGTTATTATAGGCTAGTTCTAGTTTTTATGTTAAATATTGACATACATCACATAGACATTTTGAAAACCTCATCTGTCATCTGTGTTTCATTTTATTTTCTATTTGATAAAATTTTTTGATCAAAACATCATATCATAACCTAGCAACAGATATTTATTTGTAGTTGTCATGATTTCGTACTAATTCAATTTTAATCTGTCTGAAAATGCTGTCAAGCAGCGAAACTATAGTCACAGAAGCATTGAAGAACATCCTAGAACTTCCAGAATTCGAAGGGCCACTTGCTCCAGTTAGCTCACGCGCTGGCTACGTCCTTCACCACTAAAAACCAACAGTGAAGCTAGAGAAGTATTCTCCAAGTCTGTATGCAGTATGGACAAGTTTCACCAAGTAAGGGCAACAACAATCAATGAATTGAAGAGGTCTTCTATCGAAGAGCTTGCCCATTTGTATAGAAAATTGAAAATCAAGCAGATGAACGCTTCCCAGAATGCATGGTTTAACCAAGAGTGCATAAGAAAGAAGGTCATCCCGAAGTACGTAATCATAACAACTACTATAACATCAAATCAATCAAAAATTGCTATTAGAAAAGCCAGTTTCATCTGGCTGAAAGAAGAATCCAAGAAATGGTTTTCAATTCGTGATAGTTTGCTTCTTTATATCAAGGTAATCCATTCAGAACTTGCTTATAAATTACATCCAGTAGAATTTGATATATTAGATGACCAAATACATATTTTAGTTAGTGAATTGAAATTTAAAAAACGCTTAACACAGACAAACAAAATTAGAAACCTAGAAAGCACACAACATTTACATAATCGAGAAAGATCTCCCCCACAAACACATAAGTTTTACAAAAGGTTTGAAAACCTAAGCGATACAATTTTTACAACTGAAGAAATTTCTTTTCTAAATAAAGGATATAAATACTGCCCAAAATTTAAATTTACAAACAAAATTAAAGAGATATTAGCTTCTGAATCCGAAATTGCTTCCAGATCTATAAGGCAATATGAAAAATTAAAAATATGTGAATTTTTAAGACATTTAACTTCAAAATATGACAAACGTCAAATTAACGAAACTCAAATTTTAAAATCTGTTCAGCATAAAATATTAGACAATGATTTAGTTTTTACTAAAGCTGATAAAGGAAATACAACTGTAGCTATAAGTAGGGACGCATATAACATTAAAATTAATGATTTTATTACTACGGAAAATTTAACAGAAATTAGGAGAGACCCAACAAACGCATTTCAGACAAAACTAAAAAATGAACTTAAAAATGTGTCTCTGTTTAGTCAACAAGAAAAGAAATATCTTTTATATAAAAGCCCGCAACCACCAAAATTATATGGCCACCTGAAAATTCATAAGCCAAATAAACCAGTGAGACCAGTAGTTAGCTATGTTAATACACCTAATCATAAGATAGCGAGCAAACTGGTTTCACTTATTAAAGAATACAATTACTTTCCAAAATATTCAGTTAAGAATTCTTATGAACTTACACAAAAATTAAATAACTTAATTATTCCCACAAATAGTAAATTAGTTTCGTTTGATGTTTGTAGCATGTATTCTAAGATACCCCCTAAAGAATGTTTACCTCTATTAGAAAACGTTTTAATAGAAAAGAACGTAAATGTCATAAAAAGACAAGAAATGATGAATCTTTTTAATGAATGTATAAAACAAAACTATTTTAAATTTAATGATAAAAAAAAAAATTTATATGCAAAATGAAGGTCTGCCTATGGGTAGTCCGTTGTCACCTTTATTAGCCAACATATTTATGGAAAACTTAGAAAACCAAATTTTAACATCAGAACTTTCACATAATATTGTCTTTTGGTACAGATACGTAGATGATATTTTAGCATGTTTTCAAGGTAGTCATACAGAATTAAATGAATTTTTAAATTTTATTAATAGCTTTCACACAAATATTAAGTTTACTCTAGAAGAAGAAGCTAACAGTTGTATAAACTTTTTAGACTTAACAATTAGAAAATTAGAAAATAATTCATTTGACTTTTCAATATATAGGAAACCAACTTACACTGACACAACCATACCATACGATTCATGTCACCCTTTTTCACAAAAGCTGTCAGCCTATCATTCTATGATACATCGTGCATTTTCAATACCTATGTCACAAAACAATTTTGAAAAAGAAATTTCAATAATTAAGCAAACAGCATTTAATAATGGCTACTCTGTTAAAATAATAGATAAAATGATAGAGAGAAAAGAATACAAATTAGCGATTAATTTAATTTATCCAAATATTAGAGACAAAGAAGACAACAGATACGTTTCGATAACTTATTTTGGAACCATTTCAGAAAACATTTCAAAAATTTTAAACACTTGTACAAATACAAAGGTAGCTTTTAAATCTTACAACACGACGCGTGATTTGTTATTTAACGCGAAAGAAAAATCTTGTTTCCTGACAAAAGCTGGAGTTTATAAATTAGCTTGTACACATTGTAACGCAATCTACATAGGTCAAACTTCTAGAAATTTTAACACCCGATACAAAGAACATATTTCTGCATTTAGAAATAACCACGCTGACAAATCTACATTTGCAAAACATATTATTGATACCGAACATAGACCTACAATAAATAACCGCATAGAACCACTACATTTTTATGATGACAAACGTAAACTAGACTTTTTTGAAGCTTTAGAAGTCAAAAGGCACACACACGACAATAACTACCTTGTTTTAAACGAGCAAACTGATTTAATGAATTCCCCTTTCTTGGATATTCTTCTTTCTAATTAAATATGCCAAAGAAAATAAATTTAACTATTATTTCAAAAAAGTTGTAATAAAATAATGAGTTGATGTATGTCGATATTTTCGTTGTATAGAGACTACTTTTATACTGTTATTGTTTAGTTATTTTATTGTTGTAACTGTTATCATAGTTATTATAGGCTAGTTCTAGTTTTTATGTTAAATATTGACATACATCACATAGACATTTTGAAAACCTCATCTGTCATCTGTGTTTCATTTTATTTTCTATTTGATAAAATTTTTTGATCAAAACATCATATCATAACCTAGCAACAGATATTTATTTGTAGTTGTCATGATTTCGTACTAATTCAATTTTAATCTGTCTGAAAATGCTGTCAAGCAGCGAAACTATAGTCACAGAAGCATTGAAGAACATCCTAGAACTTCCAGAATTCGAAGGGCCACTTGCTCCAGTTAGCTCACGCGCTGGCTACGTCCTTCACCACTAAAAACCAACAGTGAAGCTAGAGAAGTATTCTCCAAGTCTGTATGCAGAGAGATCGATGGTAACACTTTGGAAGAATTTTTTATATGTGCGCGTACTAGGACCTCTAAAATCGATCTTCAAGGGCTGTGTAAGTAAAGTACTAATTTTACTAATATGCCTTATAATTAGAGTGTACAATTCTTATGAAAATTCGCTACTATAACACACTTGCTTCGTCCCGCAATTTTAATTTTTTTAACATAGATTCATACTGAAGAGTCCCGAAAACCATAGGATTCTAATTTTTGCAGAGCACGTTTCAAAAATTGCAAAAATTAATACCTTTGAGCGTGTAATCACTTATTTTGAAAAACTTTGTGATTTTTTGTAAAAAGTAAATATCTTCTGTGATAATTTGAAAAAAAAAGTTAAAACTGTAAAGATTAAAAAGAAAAATAAATGAATAGTTTCAACAACGAACTCTTATGGTGTATGACCCATACAAGATCCTTTACGGCTATGCATTCCATATGTATCACCAATATATAGGATGGCCCATTGAAAACGAGCTGGCAGTCATAACTGCCAGGAAAAGATTTTGTCGAAAAAAACCTGAAACACCTCAAGTTGGCTTGTGAGAGGAACAAATTTTGATGCAAAAAGTATAGTCCAAACTTTACCCTCCTATGCGGGGGCGTCATCCTTCAATTTTTTTCAAATAGGAATATGGGTCATGTGATAGCTCATCAAAAAGAGCTTTTCATTTCCTATACATTGCTTTTAGCGAATTTTCTTTAAAAAATTCATTAACGAGGAGATCCCGACTTTTGAATTTTGAAAAAATTTCTTCAAATGAGCGCTAATTAGGCCCTCCAGAATACATATCCGGGGTCAGTTTCAATTTTTATATGTTTATATATATATATATATATATATATATATATATATATATATATATATATATATATATATATATATATATATATGTATGTAGCACACCGATAACTCAAAAAATAATGGGCCGATTTTGTTAAATTTGGTGAGTACCTTCCTTTTGAAAATGGCTTAGATAAGTTTGTTAGCCAGGAAAAATGGCCCAGGTTTTCCTGGAAAATGTTGTGTTTTCTTTCGAAGAAAAATTATATCTCCCGAATTAACAAAGTAACCAAATTTGGTACGCGGGTTTATATCATTATATGTAAGTTATCTACCAAAATTTAGCTCTGCAGGTCAAAAGCCAAAAAGTTATAGGCATTTAAATACAAATTAATTGGGGGTTTCCTCAAAACGTCAAAGTTGCGATTTAAAACGTCAAAATTGGCAACATTTAGACAAAGAACTTGAATCTAATACGGGCTATGGAAAGAAAATGTCTCAAAAAGAATGTTTTACAAACCCTGAAGTCATAGTTTCAACCGTCACTGTCCTTCATTTTACTAAAATATTTCCAGAAAATTCATTTAAAATAGACCCTTTCTCTTATGCTTGACAGTAGCCTTAGCTATAGAGTTTATCGTTTAATGGTATATAATTTTTGTCGAATTTTCGTAAAAAAATCAATAAAGTTCAATATATCCGTTATTTAACAAGATACGAAAAAATTGTATACATTAATTATAGGGTGTCTTGTGCTACATCTTAAAAAATATTTCTACAATCACAGGGTGACCCATAAGTCGCTGGTGATACACATTCTCTTTTTTTTAAATCAAACACGTCTAATGTTATTTCATTTTTGCATTTTCCATCGAAATATAATGCATGTTTGTAAGAAAAGAAATTCTGGACGCAGCAAGTGCGTTATGGTAGCGAATTTTGATCAAATGCTTCATATTTGAATAGCTCAATTTACTATTCACCTATAAGGTTGACCAAGAAACATGTTTTTTCGGGAACACTAAGTTTAATTTCGGAAATTTTTGTACATTTTCAAACAATAAAGTTATTTTGATGAAACATGGCACATTATTTTTATTATATAGGTTATACTGGTAACCAAATTTGATGCCTGGTTTCTTAAAAAAACACACATATTTGCTATTAAAAACATGTTTATGAAAATTCACTACCATAATGCACTTGCTGCGTCCAGAATTAATTTATTTTTAAATTCGGTCCATTCGTTTAGAAAATTTACAAGAGATAAAACTTTGATATTTTTAGGAAAATCTATTAAATATACGCATTTAAATACAACGCTGCTTCTCAGGAACCACGCACCGGTATGTTAAGTCCGGTATACTGAAGAGTTAAATTGGATTGATGTGATAATTAATTAGGTAACACAAATTACACATTTTCATAACAATCCCAACTGTCCTTTAAAATTCACATGGCAAGCTCCACGTGGCTAAAACTAAAAACGTAGTTGAAAACAGCCCCTTCATCAAGGTCAGAGCAAATACACCCCTGTTTCGAGAGGTATCAATTCACGCTATGTGGAAGAACGAAAGGAGGTTGTCAATAATGTAAATGTGTGACACATATAATACACCCCATGTTCCGCGCGCTCCAGAGTGTAGTCGTAAAATTCCTAATCCAGAAGGGAGAGAACGCTTAGTGCGCTGCGTAGTAGTTGCCCAAAGTTACCCTCTCATCTAGATTCCGCTGCAGGAGACATGAGATAGAGGAAGGGTGGTTGTGTCCGGCCGCAATTCGTGTCGCTGGATAACTGCCCGTTTAACTCAGTTAATAGCTCTTTGTCTTTGATGCCTCTTTGTCCCTGACGATGATTCACTTCTAAGGCGATAGAGGCTACTGCTGGGTGCATTACTGCAGGCGTCGTTAGAATCAAGCACCCAATCATGTATCTCGGTAATTTTGGCTATAATGAGTTACACCCCCTGCTCCCCTAGTAATAAAATGTTTAGTTTATGTTATGGAGTCTTTCAGATAAAAACTAGCACCTTTACTTAGGGGTGGAGGAACATGAAACAAAGAGGAAAAACAGCTTTATAACAGAATATATATTTAAACGCTGTTTGAAGGGGGAGGGAAAATTCTATTCGTGAAACACGGATGGAAGAGACTAAACAGCTTTGATGCATAGTAGACGTTCTTTATCTTTCCAAGACATTTAAAAGTCAATGACGATATCATACTTGGATGAATGTCGTTAGAAATCATAAGGAAAAGAATCTTAGTTCTATAGGACCGTTTTACGTTTTATTTTTACATGTACATACAGGGTAAGTCAACGCGTGAATACAGTGCTATGTTATGAAGTAAGTTTGTCGTTTATGCCTCAACTGGAATGACAAAAGTCCCCCTAAAATGACGCGTGGAATCCAAGAGTACAAAAATTACAGTCCGTTTCATTTAAAATAACGCAGTTGATGGCGGCATGTCCTGATGTAATCGGAACTATACAGGGTGTTTAGAATAACATGTGCCATCGCCCGTGGTTAGATTCTTCACGTAAGGATAAGACTTTTTTTATATCAACATAGGTCGAATTTTGCTTCATTTTGTATCTACAGGGTGTTAAAGACTTTATTTTTTTTGGGTTTATTCCAAATTTCTCCGAAACGACTGAAGCAATCCAAATGAAATTTAGTGAATAGAAGTTATTTTAACTAGTACATATTTTACTGCAGAAACGTGTGTACAGCTTGGCGTCTGTGCTATCAGTGCAATAATTTTCTAAAGAAAAACCTGTGCGCCACTGACTTTTTTCTTTTGTTAGGGCGGTTATGTAGGTCGTTGGAAAGTCTTGGATTGAAAAAAGTAATTGTCTTTGTATTAAATGGATTCTAAATATCTGCGGTTCTAACAGGAATGTTGGTGAGAATGGGAACTGCAGCTAAAGAAAACTTAGTTGAAAATTAGAAAGTGCCAGAGCAAAATAAGTTGACATTTAGACGTTTAGGAAAAGGCTCTTTAGTGCAAACACAAGCATAGCTTTTTTGTACGACATAATGTATAATTTGAATTAATAATAAGTAATAAATAAATTTTAAAAATATATTCTGCCACATAGACTGAATAATGTCTCATATTTAAATTTTCCGATGAATAATCTGCCTGAGCTATTACCTGTGTTAGTGAGAAATAGAATGTGGTTCCAACACGATGGTGCAATGTCGCATTATGCCGTTGATGTTAGTGAGTACCTCTCGTAAACACAAGGTCATCGATGGATTGCACGTGGTGCTCCAGTAGGATGACCACCAGCATACCATGATTTGAATCCTTTAGATTGGGGGGGGGGGGGGGCACACACATAAAGGAGCTTGTTTACAAGACACCAGTACAAGAATTTTAAGAATTTTTCAACACACAGAACTAGCATTTGTAAGAGTTCAGTAAAATCCTCGCATTTGTGCTAGAATAAAATTTTTGCACCGACGATTGGCCATTAGCCCTTGCTGTGATTCCATTCAGTACTTTTAACTAGTAAATAGTTTAAATGAAAGACGTTAAAAATGTTTAAAAAAATCAATAGACTACATAACACAAGATAATTGCATTTATCTCATAACAGAGATCGAAATTGACAAACTATCAAGAGGTAACTTTTAACAGTCACTAAACGACCTAGATAACTGTGCTAACAAATGAAAAAAAGTCAGTGGCGAACAGGGCTTTTTTTAGAAAATTATTGCAGTGATAGCACATAGTAGCCCTGCTAAAGCTGTCCACACTTTTTTGGCAGTAAAATATGTAGTAGTTTAAATAACTTTTACCCTGCAAATGTCATTCGTATTTCTACAATTATTTTGGCGAAATTTGGAATAAACCAAGAAAGTAGATAAAGTTCGGTACCCAGCAAGAGCGTTATGGTAGTGAATTTTCATAAAAGTGTTTTTAATAGTAAATATTGGTTGTTTTTTTTAAAGAAAGCAGCCATCAAATTTGGTTACCAGTCTAACCTATATAGTAAAAACAATGTGCCATGTTTCATCAAAATAACTTTATTGTTTGAAAATGTACAAAATTTTCCGAAAGTAAACTTAAAGTGTTCCGGAAGAAACTAGCTTCTTGGTCAACCTTATAGATTAATAGCAAATTGAGCTATTCAAATATGAAGCATTTGATCAAAATTCGCTACCATAACGCACTTGTTGCGTCCAGAATTTCTTTTGTTACAAACATGCATTATATTTCGATGGAAAATGCTAAATAGCAATAACATAAGGCGTGTTTGATTAAAAAAATAATTGTATCACTATCGACTTATGGGCCAGCCTGTGATTGTAGAAATATTTTTTAAGATGTAGCTCAAGACACCCTATAATTAATGTATATAGTTTTTTTCATATCATGTATAATAACGGATATATTGAGCTTTATTGATTTTTTACGAAAATTCGACAAAAATTATATCAGAGAAAGGGTCTATTTGAAATGAATTTTCTGGAAATATTTTAGTAAAATGAAGGACAATGACGGTTGAAACTAAGACTTTAGGGTTTGTAAAACATTCTTCTTGAGACATTTTCTTTCCATAGCCCGTGTTAGATTCAAGTTCTTTGCCTAAATGTTGCCAATTTTCACGTTTTAAATCGCAACTTTGACGTTTTGAGGAAAACTCCAATTTATTTTTCTTTAAATGCCTATAACTTTTTTGTCTTTTGACCTATAGAGCTAAATTTTGGTAGGTAACTTATCTATGACGTTATAAACCTACGTACGAAATTTGGTTGCCCTTACTTTGTAAATTCCGGAGATATATTTTTTTTTGAAAGAAAACACAAAATGTTTCGGGAAAACCTGGGCCGATTCTCCTGGCTAACGAACTTATCCAAGCCACTTGCAAAAAGAAGGTATTCACCAAATTTAATCAAAATCGGCCTATTATTTTTTGAGTTATCGGTGTGATACCTATATATATATATATATATATATATATATATATATATATATATATATATATATATATATATATATATATATATATATATATATATATATATATATACATATATATAGATATAAAAATTGAAACTGACCCCGGATATGCGCTCATTTGAACAAATTTTTTCAAAATTCAAAAGTCGGGATCTCCTCAATAGTGAATTTTTTAAGAAAATTCACCTGTAGCTGCGAAATGAAGCAAAATCGGACCTATATTGATATGAAAAAAAAACCTTATTTTTACGTGAGGAATCCAACCAGGAGCACATGTTTTTTGAAACACTCTGTATATTATGTTAGATTTAGTATTCCATATTATTGGACAATACCACTGACTATAAAATCAGTTATGTGACCTACAGAATTATTAGGCTTTGTCCCTAGGATGATTCATTTTCACTGTTTACATTGTTGTGGCCAAGTGTCTAATCCCGTGTCTTGGTGACTAGCTAGCCGTTTTTTACCACCCTACGGTAATAAAATCGTTTATAGTTTTACAAATAAATACACATATATTATATGCTGGGGCAGATAGTAATAAGGAACAAAGGGGCATGGCAAACCTAATCACACTAAAAATGATTTTAGGACGAAATTAAATGCTTCAGTCACAGCATAATCAAGTGTTCGTGTGCTGTGCTTCAGGTCTAAAACAGTAGATTCTTGTAGTCGGAATATTATGACATCGTCAAACTTATCCCAGTCCAAAACTCAAGATTAAAATTCTGGACGCAGCAAGTGCGTTATGGTAGTGAATTTTCATTAAAATCTTTTTAATAACAAATATGTGTGTTTTTTTAAGAAAGCAGGCATCAAATTTGGTTACCAGTATAACCTATATAGTAAAAACAATGTGCCATGTTCCATTAAAATAACTTTATTGTGTGAAAATGTACAAAAATTTCCAAAAGTAAACTTAAAATGTTCCCGAAAAAACACGTTTCTTGGTCAACCTTATAGGTTAATAGCAAATTGAGATGTTCAAATATGAAACATTTGATCAAAATTCGCTCCCATAACGCACTTGCTGCGTCCAGAATTTATTTTCTTACAAATATGCATTATATTTCGATGGAAAATGCAAAAATGCAATAACATAAGGCGTGTTTGATTAAAAAAAGAAAATTTGTATCACCAACGACTTATGGGCCAGCCTGTGATTGCAGAAATATTATTTTAAGATGTAGCTCAAGACACCCTATAATTCATATATACAAATTTTCTTCATATCTTATATAATAACGGATATATTTAGCTTTATTAATTTTTTACGAAAATTCGACAAAAATTATATACTATTAAATGATAAACTCTATAGCTAAGGCTACTGCCAAGCATCAAAGAAAGGGTCTATTTGAAATGAATTTTCTGCAAATATTTTAGTAAAATGAAGGACAATGACGGTTGAAACTAAGACTTTAGGGTTTGTAAAACATCCTTCTTGAGACCTTTATTCTATAGCCCGTATTAGATTTAAGTTATTTGCCTAAATGTTGCCAATTTTGACATTTTAAATCGCCACTTTGACGTTTTGAGGAAAACCCCAAGTTATTTATTTTTAAATGCCTATAACTTTTTTGTCTTTTGACCTAGATAGCTAAATTTTGGTAGGTAACTTACCCATAAGGATGTAAACCTGCGTACCAAATTTGGTTGCCCTTACTTTGTTAATTCCGGAGATACAAATTTTTTTCGAAAGAAAACACAAAATTTTCCGGGAAAACCTGGGCAGATTTTCCTGACTAACGAACTCATCCAAGCCATTTTTTCACCAAATTTTATCAAAATCGGCCCATTATTTTTTGAGTTATCGGTGTGATACATATATATATATATATATATATATATATATATATATATATATATATATATATATATATATATATATATATATAAATATATATATATATATATATATATATATATATATATATATATATATAAACATATAAAAATTGAAACTGACCCCGGATATGTTTTCTGGAGGGCCTAATTAGGGCTCATTTGAAGAAATTTTTTCAAAATTCAAAAGTCGGGATCTCCTCATTAGTGAATTTTTTTTAAGAAAATTCACTAAAAGTGGTGTAGGGTTTTACAGTAAAAAATTGATTTTCGATTTTCTGTGAGAATTATCTGACGTCACTAAATGAGTGGTGGACGTGCCGCCACCTAGTTGCGGAACCAAGTAGTATGTTGTCACGCCAGCTCCAAATAACACAAAGTGTTAAAAAAATAGAGACTGTATACAACTAACTAACAATTTAGAAAATTGTCAGCCATGGCCCATTTCTACCCCAATATAGGGACAAAGTATGCATAGCCTTACATACTTTGTTCAATTTTTATATGTTTATATATATATATATATATATATATATATATATATATATATATATATATATATATATATAAATATATATATATATATATATATATATATATATATATATATATATATATATATATATATATATATATATATATATATATATATATATATGTATCACACCGATAACTCAAAAAATAATGGGCTGATTATGATAACATTTGGCATGTACCTTCCTTTTGTAAATGGCTTGGATAAGTTCGTTAGTCAGGAAAATCGGACGAGGTTTTCCGGGAAAATTTTGAGTTTTCATTCGAAAAAAATTTTTATCAAAAAATAAAAAAGCAATAATAACCAAATTTGGTAGGTAGGTTTACGATATAAAAAGTAAACTGTACACCTAAATTTAGGTTTCTATGTGATAAGAAAAAAAAGTTATAAAATATTTATGCCAGATCATTTCTTTGAAAATTCACTACCATAACACACTTGCTGCGTCCAGGCCTTTTTTTTGGCATATAAACATTAAATCCACTTCTCCATAAAACACTAATAATTATTATTTAGCACAAAAATGTTGACTTGTGAATGTGAATTGAACTCGTGGACATTTCGTAGGTACCTAATCACCGCTCTCCTCTCAGCACCGTTTCCAGCACCGTTTCCAGAAGTAGGTGTAGTCCTTCACTTAAGCTCATGTAGATTGATTACTATTAAACTTAGAAATGTCACATTTTGGCAGTAATAACAGTATATACCTAGCACTGAAATGTCAAAATATGATAACCATATAGTACCTATAACTGGTCGGTGACGAAGTATAAGAATCAGCACTCGTATTTTCTGATATAATTTTAGAAGACTCTGTGCATGGGGCGCCTCTATTAAATCCATAAAATTACGTTCTCTTTTAGCCTTTCCTTTTTGTTGTAGATGGCTAACTTCTTTAAAAAACATTATTAGTGAATTTTTATTTTAAAAAATTCACTAATAGAGAGGTATCGATGGTGAGACTTTTCCAAAATTTTTGCAAATGAGCGCGAATTTGGGCCCCTGGAACCCATATCCGGGGTCAGTTTCGATTTTTATATGTTTATATATATATATATATATATATATATATATATATATATATATATATATATATATATATATATATATATATATATATATATATATATATATATATATATCCAACCGCTAACTCAATAACTCAAAAAATAATTAACCGATTTTGATAAAACTCGGCAAGTGCCTTTCTTTTATTAATAGCTTGGATGAGTTCGTTAGACAGAAAAATCTGACACGGTTTTCCGGGAAAATTTTGAGTTTTCTTTCGAAAGTTACAAAGATATTTCGATAAAATTTGGTGTAGGTATTGCTTTGGGAAAGACCTAACTATGTGCCAAAATTCAGCTTTCTAGGGTTACAGAAAATTAAGCTATTCAAATTTGAAACATTTATGATTTGAAACATTTATGATTCACCGCCTTTCGTTGAATAGTTTATATGAGATCTAGTTGTGGTTGTCATGATAAGGTAACATATGATTATTATTGCGCAGGTCTGTTAGACGCTGTAACTGACATTTACTTTATGCCGTATGATAATGATATGAGATAGTTTATATTATGTTTTTTATTTGTTTTTTATTTGTTTGAGTGGACGAATTATTTGTGTCATTTGGGAAATTTTTATATACAAGTGCAAATTATTCCTTTATTAATGTTAGTGAGTGTATTAAACAGTGTTTGTTATATTTTATCAACACATATATACGTAAATGGTTTATTTGTGTATTTGCATATTGAATAAATAAACAAATATAAAGGATCGAAGTTTTACAAAAGGGCTGATATTGTACAGGGTGACGCGTTTCTACGGTAAAGCTGAATATAATTATTCTTATACAAGAGAAGAGAAAAAATTAGATAAGTTAATTATAGGGTGTCTTGAGCTGCATCTTATACAATTATTTTGACAATCACCGGCTGGCCCACAAGTCGATCGTTGGTGATCCCTACAATATATTTTTTTTCGAACAGCCTTATTTTATTGCATTTTTTATCGAAATATGTTTGTAAGAAAAAAAATCAAGACGCAGTAAGTGCGTTTTGGTAGCAAATTTTCATTAAATGCTTCAAATTTCAATAACTTAATTTGCTATTAACCTAAGATTTGTTGGTTAGAAAACCAACGTTTAAGGTATATTGTCGAAAAAATTTTGTACATTTTCAAACAATAAGTTATTTTGATAAAATATGGCACATTGTTTCTACTATATATTTTGCTTATAACCTTATCTCGTTTCTGTGCTTCTGTGTGCTCTGGAGAATGCATTAACAAGTCGTTGTTATAGTGTAAAATTAAAATTTACTAAATGTAGTTTTGATAAAGCAGAATGAAAAAAGTGAATTTATTGACTGGGGAGTAATATTGTGTTGTATACTGGGAGAGTGTTTGAAAATGATCATGTTATATTCTATAAATTAATTAATTATCAACATATTATGTAAAATACTTCAACCACTTTATTTAAAACCTTAAAATGGTGTATCTGCTTATCATAATAAGGTTACTTAAAGCACGAGGGATATACTGTTTGGTTTGTTTTATTACTGAATTTTTATTTTAAAAATTAATAGAGAGGTATCAATGGTGAGACTTTGCAAACATTTTTGCAAATGAGTGCGAACTAGGACCCCGAGAACCCATATCCGGGGTTAGTTTCAATTTTTATATGTTTATATATATATATATATATATATATATATATATATATATATATATATATATATATATATATATATATATATATATATATATATATATATATATATTTATATTTATATTTATATATATATATATATATATATATATATATATATATATATATATATATATATATATGTATGTATGTGTGTGTGTGTATCCGCACGATAACTCAAAAAGTTATTAACAGGTTTTGATTAAACTCGGCAAGAATCTTTCTTTTAATCATGGCTTAGATAAGTTCGTTAGCCAGGAAAATCGGACAAGGTTTTCCTAGAAAATTTTGAGTTTCCTTTCGAAAAAATTTTTGTCTCTGAAAATTATATAGCTATTTGGATGAAATTTGGTGAATATGTTGCGTTGTTTTAAGATTTCTCGCATTGTAAACTGACGTCCAAACTGCGACACATTACATAGAGCAACACTTATAAGAAAGAACACAATGTTTTTATATGTTGTGTATTGTGTGCTGCCTAAGATATCATACTAAGTTCAGCAGGTCCCTTGCAACACTATAGGATTAAAAATGCATTGCCAAAAAAATAAACAAATTGCTTTTCATTTTACCAAAATATTAGTGAATTTTTATTTAAAAAAATTCGGTAATGGAGAGGTATCGATGGTGAGACTTTGCACAATTTTTTTCAAATATCTATCCGATAACTCAAAAATAATTAACCGATTTCAACTAAACTCGGCAAGTGCCTTTCTTTTATTAATGGCTTGGATGAGTTCGTTAGCCAGGAATTGCGGAAAGGCTTTTCCGGGAAAAAAATTTTCCCCGAAAATTACAAAGCTGTTTTAATAAAATTTAAAGGATATGTGCCCTGGGAGAGACCTTACTACGTATCAAAATTCAACTTTCTAAGTTTATAAAAAATTGAGTTATTCAAATTTTGATTTTTCTTTCGGAATTTTTTTTTCCAAAAATTACAAAGGTATTTAAACGAAATTTGGAGTATATGTTGCCTTAGGAAAGACCTTACTACATACCAAAATTAAACTTTCTAAGTTTATAGAAAATTGAGTTATTAAAAATTGAAGCATTTAATAAAAATTCACTACCATAACGCACTTGCTGCGTCCCGAATTTTTTTATTATGCACTAGTGTATCTATACCTACTTAGGTTTTATGTTGTTTGTGCACACAGGATTAAATGCTAACAATGAGTTAACTTACAGATAAACAAAACGTTGTGTATGCGGAAAAAATAACTGTTATCGCAGATCAGCAAATAAGTATATCTTATTATATAACTTGATTAACATACAATGAAACCAGAATTAATCCGACCAACTGTTCGCGGCAAACATGTTTAAAGGCTTATCTCAAAGCAATAAATTAAATGGATGAAAAATGTTAATGCTAACAGAGAGAAAAACTTGTATACTATTTACTTGTACATTCTTTCCCACTAATTACATGTTCTTTTCTTTTTGTTTCAGGTAAGATTTTAACAATGGGTGTATCATGGTATCAAAATGAGATGCTGCTAGAAAAATACGTGACCAATGTCCAGCTGTTTTTGAACATTTTCTATATGGTACCGTGGATTGTTACGGGTGTGTATTAGAAAGTTCTTAGCCCACTATAGAAGCAAACGGGGTTCGGTACTCAAAATCTAAGACCATTGAATATAAAAGATCTTTTATATTTCGCTGTATTATGGGCCACCGAACGTAAATCACCACGGCCTCGAATGTCATAACTATGACTAAAAGAATTTACACCAAAGCGATGAATACTTTTCTTTATACAGGGTGATTCATAAGTGGTGACCAAAAATGAAACCCCATGTTCTTTGAACAATTTTAGAGAGGGTATGTCCTATAAAATTTTTTGCTATAATGCTTCATTAAAAAGATACAGGGTGTTGAAGTTGAATTTCAAACAAAATCCCCACGTCACTGGTTATCGCTCAAGAAAAAAACGGGTAAGCCAATGATTTTTTTTTTTTTTTTGAATCTTACTTTCATTCATGAACAAAATGACTCTCTTGATAATTTTCTGTACGACGCTTATTTTACGAGTAAGCAATGAATCAGGTAAGTGTTTTAGAGCACAGTTCATGATTTTTAACCAGTCGTTCTTTGGTAGAAAATCGCAATGATACACTTTTATGCCTCCATTGGCCTGAATACACGCACGACATCTTTTTAATATGGAAAATTTAATGTCTTGATAATTGTTTGTATGACGATTATCTTTGTTGTATTTTAGTAAGTAGTAGTTTGGTTTGCCAAAGTTGTCATTAAGTGCCACTTGACGTTTAGGTTAACAAGTTATTGTAAATTGTTGTAGTGGTAAACTTTATAAAATTGCAAAATGTTCTACTCTTTTACTTCTTATAATGGACTACACCTCAGAAGAATATGCAGATATAATTTTTATCTACGGATATGCTGATGGAAATGCTCTAGCTGCTTGTCGGGAATATCAACGTAGGTTTCCCACTCGCCGTCAACCTACACCAAGGGTTTTTTCTCGATCGCTTTCAAGACTTCGGCAGTGCGGTATTGGACAACGTCCTGACGCTAGAGCTAATGGTAGAAGACAACATCAACTTGAAGACGAAGAGAGAGTGGTGGATGCAGTGATGTATCAACCTTCTACAAGTACTCGGAGGATTGCCACGCAGTTACAATATTCTCAAAGCTTTGTTTGGAGAACTTTACATCGGGAAGCCTTACATCCATATCATCGACAGAATGTTCATTGCCTTCTACCTGGAAATAATGTGCATCGACGAGTCTTTTGTGAATGGATGTTGGAAATGAACAATCAAAATATCTTATTCCCTAATCTAATCTTCTGGTCTGACGAATCAACATTTACAAGAAATGGTATTTATAATTCTCATAAGGAGCATGTCTGGTCATTGGAAAATCCATATGCAACAAGGACTCGCACATTTCAACATAGATTTCCATTAATTTATGGTGTGGTATTTTTAACGGCTCACTGTTCATGGAAGTCCTGCCCCAACGTTTAAATGGATCTTCGTACTTAGCGCTCCTAGAAAACCGTGTAGAAAACATTCTAGATGACATTCCACTAGCAACAAGAGGTATAATGTGGTACCAGCATGACGGTGCACCAGCGAATCATAGTCGAAACGTTGTTACATGGCTACATGAACATTATAATGAAAGATGGATTGGCAGAACTGGACCAATACATTGGCCTGCAAGATCACCGGACTTAAACACAATTGACTTCTATCTTTGGGGTGATTTTAAGTGACTGGTCTACAGTAAACAAATAAATACACCATGGCAGCTACAACGACTGATAAATAATGCTTTTCGTCATATTCAAGCAACAATGAATCCTCAAGGCATTAAATTTTCCATATTAAAAAGATATCGTGTGTGTATTCCGGCCAATGGAGGAATTTTTGAACATTTCTTGTAATAAATAAATTACTATAAGCCTGATAAAAGTGTATCATTGCGATTTTCTACCAAACAACGACTGGTTAAAAATCATGAACTGTGCTCTAAAACACTTACCTGATTCATTGCTTACTCGTAAAATAAGCGTCGCACAGAAAATTATCAAGAGAGTCATTTTGTTCACGAAAGAAAGTAAGATTCAAAAAATAAAAAATAAAAAAAAATCATTGGCTTACCCGTTTTTTTTCTTGAGGGATAACCAATGAAATGTGGGTACGCGCGCCACTGCTGGATTAGCCGATTCAATTGTTATGGTAGAATACGCGCCTTACATAGCAGCCTACACATTCGAAGTTTCAACAAAATATATGTGCTACTTTTTAAAAAATTGGGAAATTTTATTTTTTGAAATTCAACTTCAACACCCTGTATCTTTTTAATGGAGCATTATAGGAAAAAAAATTATAGGACATACCCTCTCTAAAATTGTTCAAAGAACATGGGGTTTAATTTTTGGTCACCACTTATGAATCATCCTGTATATAAAATAGTCCTATAAATGTAAATATTATAGATAGTCATGACCCTCCCTTCCACAAAAACCTGTCGACAAGTTCGACGTGAAGGCAGGTCAAATATTAGTCTTTGTATTATTTTTTAAAGGATTAATACTTTGTTAGCACATACAGAGCCCACCCACAGAATAACGTTATAAGCTAATACTGATCCCACGTACAGCGTAAACTGTGAGTAAGCTCTGAGTGTATATTTTAGCTGTAGTAGAACAAAAAACACTTGTTCAAGCTCCGACAAATATATCCCGTAGCATTTCCTGATCAATCAAAACTTCAAGAAAGCTTGTGGGTTTAGTGGAACCAACCTCAATACCATTCACCGTAAGAGTATTTGGAAAAGGTAAATTAGATACCCGGCCAAAGCGCATAACCATCTTGGAATTGTTTACAACCAACTTATTTGTCCAACACCAATCCAACAAGTCAGAGTATGCAACGCGCAACTTCGCTTGAAGAGCCTCGACATCATAATTCATAACCACTAGAATAATATCATCAGCAAACCATACTCTAAAATAACATCTTAGAAAAGATAGTAAATCATTTACAAATAAAATACAGATTAGGGGACCAAGGACTAATCCCTAGGGTATCCCAAACTCCATACATTGCTTGTTGGAATTATGGCCAGCAACAGAACATACATCCTCCTCCCCCTTGAAGTAATACATCAACCAATCCAAGACTCGTTCCCTCAATCCAAGGCCGTCCAAAGAGGATAACCATCTTGGAATTGTTTACAGCCAACTTATTTTTCCAACACCGATCCAACAAGTCAGAGATGCAACGCGCAACTTCGCTTGAAGAGCCTCATCATAATCCATAACCAACAGATTAATATTATCAGCAAACCATACTCTAAAATAACATCTTACAAAAGATGGTAAATCATTTACAAATAAAATGAAGATTAGGGGACCAAGGACTAATCCCTAGGGTATCCCAAACTCCATACATTGCTTGTTGGAATTATGGCCAGCAACAGATACATACATCCTCCTCACCCTTGAAGTAATACATCAACCAATCCAAGACTCGTTCCCTCAATCTAAGGCCAAGGGCTCTGAGCTTGTTGGGGATAAATTTCATGTCATGGCGATGAAAGGCCTTGGACAGATCAACAAAAAGTGCTGCCAGAATCAACAATATAGTGGATACTAATGTCGAATTACAATAGGTAATGTGCAAGGTTTTCTTTAATGGTCTTGTTGGATATAGTTGACCTCAGAGGGCATATTTACATTCTTCAAGGTAAAATTAAAGGGTTTATACTTCTAGACAAACTTTATTTTGTAATAATAAGGCTAAACGCGTAAAGATTTGCATCTCTACGCATTTCTGCTTCTATCGAGCCATCTTCACGAGACACTACCTAGAATACAATAGTGATTGTGTCAAAAACTAAGTTTCTGGCAGACAGCATGCTAACCATAACACAAAGATATAAGGTTACATTTAACGGTTATAGAAAGAACAAGCTTCAACAATTCCCTTATCACTTAAATTTAAATGTCTTTATTGTCCTGTACAACCCCTCTCAGGAACAAACGCTTGTTTGGGGAGACAAAAAATAAGATGACCCTGCACTTATGTCAGCTGTTGATTCTATCCTTGATCCGTAACTCAGCAAATTCGATCGGTTCGACAGTTGAATCACCGGATTCCTTAGGAGAGATTCATTTTCTTGCCTGTGCTGCCTTTGTCTTCCATTTTCTTCTCAACGTCCGGTTTATGAAGATAACTGTTATAATTAATAGGACGGTAACTACCGAAGTAAGGAGACTTGACACAACTGAGTGCTGAGCAATTGTGTGCCATCGTGTTTCGTCAAGATGCGCTTTTTCTTGTATTTCTTCCTCCGCTGGAGCTGTTAGTGCTTGTGATAAGTTTAGATTGTTTGGCATTCGTTTTACAGATCCCCGATGATAGGAACACCATATATTTTTTGGGGATTAACACCATGGTTTTTGTCTCAATAATGCAGGTCCGGGACATGGATATTAACCTTGTTTTATTTATTGTACCTTCTTTTCGTTGACCGTTACAGATAATGGCAGTTCTGGTTTCTCTTGAAGTTGTTGTGTGTTTTTTGTTTCTTTAACGTCGGCCTATTTACGCTACTATGGCCAATTACCAACGCCAGGGAGCAGTTTCACCTCACTATCTTGCCGAACCCCTGCCTTTCTGTAAGGAGGGTAGGGATCGTTAACGTGCCCAACATCGCATGGACACGGGACCGACGCCTTTACGCCCCCTCCGAAGAGCGGAACGTGCAGACATTCAACTTGCTCAAATACAATGCCAGAACCTCGGTTGATGTTAATGTTACAGTTTGTACTGAAAAGGTGAAAGGAGTACCCTGGGATCGAACCCAGTACCCTTCAGTTCAGAGGCACACGTTCTTACCCCTGAACCACCGAGGCTCTTTACTTGAAGTTATAAACATCCATAAGTCGCTAGTATATAGTTGTTTCCAGATTGTTGATTGTACTGGTTTTTCGATCATTGGACCTGGGTTTCTTTCTTCCCGCTGGTATACCTCGATTATTATACAGTTGGGAATGCGTAAAAATTTTACGGAAGAAAACACAAAATTTTCCAGGAACAACTAGTCCATTTCCCTGGCTAATGGACTTATCCAAGCCTTTTGCAAAAGGAAGGTACACATCAAATTTTATCAAAATCGGCCCATCCTTACCTGACCCCGGATATGAGGTTTAGGGGGCTTAATTTTCGCTCATTTGAAGAATTTTTTCAAAATTCCAAAAACGCGACCTCATTCATGAATTTTTTAAAGAAAATTCACTAAAAATGCACTATCGATCCGTAGTTAGCTTTTTATTTTTGGATGGAAAAACATGCGAAGAAATAAAAGCGAGGTTGGATGCTGTCTGTGGGGAACTTTCACCATCTGTGACAACCGTGAGACATTGGTTCAAGGAATTTAACCGTGGTCGTACATCTGTTTTTCGTGCATCTTCTATAGACTCGACTGATAAATTCCGGCATGAAACCTGGATACATTATACGACAGGGACAGAGAGACAGTCCAATCAATGGACTTTCCGGGTGAATCTGCTCCGAAGAAGGCAAAGACGGTCCCATCGGACGGAAAGGTCATGGTCACGATTTTTTGCGATTCGAAGGGAATAATCGTCATTGACTTTTTGCAGAAAATAATAACGATCACGAGGCAGTATTACAGTGAATTATTGATCTGATTCGATAAAAAATTGAAGGAGACACGTTCCCATTTGGGTAAGAGAAAAGTACTGTTTTACCACGATAACGCACCTATCCGGAATTGTCGCGGACAAATTGCAGCACCAGCGCTACGATCGCTGCCGCACCCACCGTACTCGCCCGATCTGGCTCCCTGCGACTTCTTTCTGTTCCAAACATAAAAACACGGCTCGGAAGATGCGTACATTGAAGATTTTGACAAATCGTATTTGTTGGAGGGGCTAAAGAAATAGCAGAGACTTTGGGAAAAGTGTATCGTGTTAAAATGCTATTACGTTGAAAAATGTTTGAAAGATGTGAAAAGCGTGCGTCTTTATTCCGAGCAAGGGTATTTATTGATCTACCCTTGTACGAAGGACATTGGGTCACATAATGTTCCTACCATATCAAAAAGATTCTTCGCCTGATAACCATTTCAAAAATAAATACTTAATAACTGGTCAAAACCCTTTTTCACGAATATCTAGCTTTTTCTCAGACATTCATTACTCAACTTTTGCATGTCAAACTTTGACGGCTTATTAATAAAATATCACAGTTGTTACCGTGGCAACTAAATTAAATTTTACTCAGTATTGGAAACCTCTCAGGCTGACCGGATATCGATAGACCCTCGTATGTTGAGTAATAAAATATTTTGCGCTGCAAACCTTGTTTGCATCTATAGCAGGCTAAAAAATTTTTAAATGCTTCCTGGTATCTATTAAAGCACTTAAAATCCTATTGAGTCTCGCTTTCGAAATTTGTTGGAGAATTATCAGTACAGTACAATAGATGACAAAAGCAAATTTTAATTGAGAAAAACATAGAAATCCACTAGCAAAATATCACCATCCACAAAAATGTGAAAAATAAAATGAAAATTAAATATTATAATTAATTTCACGATTTCTCGGCGTGAAATTAAATGTAAATAAGCACACCTAACAGCAGGATGATGCAATAAAAATATACTTTTACACACTTGGCTGATTATGTACCAGTCCAGCAAAAACAAGTCTTCCATGTGCATTTTTGTGGATTTTTAATGTAAATGTGTCATAAAATTAAATTTTAAAGGTTTTATAGTGTGTAAAGAGAATAATAACCACTTAAATCATTTTATTGCAAAACACTGTAAGTTATAATTAGCATGATAAATAACAGGGTTTATACTCGTGCTGCCATCTCAGAAGCGTTATTAGGAACCTCCATAGACAAAAAAGGTTTTATCGTGTGTAAAGAGCTCGTTTTATTGCAAAAGGCTGTATATTATAATTAACAAGATAAACAAAAGTTTTAGTGCTTGTGTGTGCCATCTCAACAGCGTTATCTGGCCCTTCATAAACAAAAAAGCTTAGGATCATAAACAAGTTTAATGCTCGTAATGCCATCTCAGTAGTGCCATCCAGAACCTATGAGTAGTTCACTACATTGCCAACTCAATGGTAGTCAATGCTAGAAGAGGTATGTTATTTTAAGTGTATCTACTTAGGACTGTGAAAATAAACAAGTTTTATGCTCGTGGTGCCATCTCAGTAGTGCCATCCAGAACCTTCACAGACAAAAATATGAGTAGTTCACTACATTGACAACCCAATGTTAGTCAATGCTAGAAAAGTTATGTTATTTTATGTATATCTACTTAGCACGGTGAAATTCAATTAATGGAAGAAATATAATCCTACTAATCAATGCTTACGGAATGAGCCAGTAAAAAGGTTCTCATTTATTATTTACTACTAGAGTATTCATCATCATCATAATCTAAGAGCGATGTCGCCCTATCGTCGCAACCATGATTATTACTTTTCCTCATTTCCATGGGCGTCTGTCTGCTTCTCTCACCCTGACACCTTTGATATCTCACAAAACGTCACCGAAACTATCCAAGCTGGCATAGAATTATTTATTCCACGTACACAGAAAACCTCTTCAGCCACTCAAAAGGCCTGGTTCTCTAAATCCTGTGACAAGGCCAGACTTGAAAAGGTCAAAGCTAAAAAAACGCTTCTACACGATCCCAGACAAGAAAACCATCAAGCATTTGACGACGCAAGAAACCGCTATGTCCGCGTTCTTTCTGAGACATATAACTCGTTTAATAACCACATCAAAAACAAAATCCTCTCAAGCTCCAACGGCAGCAAACCCTTCTGGACTCTTGCTAAATCTATTGGGAATAATTTCTGCAAGAAGACGTTTCCACCTCTTGTTTCAGGGGATGAAATTCTTTCTACCGCCCTGGGCAAGGCTGAACTTTTTGCCTCGTTGTTCGCCGGCAATTCTACTCTCAACCCACCTCCAAATGTTCAACCACCAACAGTCCCCAATGTCGCTCATAAAATGAAGGATATCATTTTCAAAACTAAAAAGGTACAAAAGATGCTCTTTTCTCTTAATACCATGAAAGCCTTTGGCCTTGACGAGATCCCAGCAATTATTCTCAAAAAATGCGCACCAGAACTTGCTCCTGACCTGACTCGTCTGTTTCAGACATCTTACAATAGAGGCATATTCCCTAGTAACTGTAAAACTGCTCGAGTACAACCCGTCCCCAAGAAAGGATCCAAAGCGCTTCCTAGAAACTACAGGCCTATTTCTCTCCGTTCAGTCGTCTCTGAAGTGATGGAAAAGTATGTAAACACCGAATTACTAAAATTTCTTGAAAAACACAGTCTAATCCACGACAGGCAGTATGGATTCCGTCAGCGCAGATCAATTGTCGACATCTCTTCCTTTGTCGCCCATTGTTGGAACAAGTCTATGGAACTACACGGTGAATCCCAGATTGTCGCTCTAGACATATCCAAAGCATTCGATCAGGTCTGGCACGCAGCGCTGCTTAATAAACTCCCGGCCTATGGCCTACCACCAAAACGCTGTACCTGGACAGCAAATTTCCTCTCCAAGCGGAGCATTTCTGTTGTCGTGGATGGCCATTCCTCTAAACTGTATCCAATTAATGCAGGAGTTCCTCAAGGTTCAGCTTTAGCTCCTACTTTGTTCCTTCTCTACATCAATGACCTCCTCTCTAGCACATCCAACCCATTTCACAGTTACGCGGACAACAGCACCCTCCACTCAAATATACAATATTCTAAGCCTGTCTCTTTAGCCCAATTAGATGAGGATCGCAGACTCATGGAGAGTTCTGTCTCCGTGGATCTCCAAAAAATATTAGACTGGGGAAGTAGAAATCTTGT
Organism: Tillus elongatus; assembly: GCA_964006375.1. NCBI lineage: Eukaryota > Metazoa > Arthropoda > Insecta > Coleoptera > Cleridae > Tillus > Tillus elongatus. The sequence goes on from OZ023268.1 coordinate 93,535,626, forward strand.
ACAATTCAACTCAGTCAAATCTCAATCTTGCTTTCTATCGCATAAGAGATACACCAGTCCTAGACCCATCACAATGAACAACCAAGTTATTTAAAGTAATGAGTCATTTTCACTTGTTGGCATTTCTGTGGATCGAAATCTCAATTGGCACCAACATGTCACATCAATTTCAGAAGCGGCTGCTAAAAAATTAGGTTTCCTCTTCCGGGCTCACAAATACTTTTCACCAGCTATTCTCTATACCTTATGTACTTCACAAATAAGGCCAAACCTCGAATACTACTCCCACATCTAGGGTGCCGCTGCCGCTTCTACACTCGCTATCCTGGACTCCATTCAGAAGAGAGCTATACGTCTCATCGGTGACCCTACCCTCACCCAAAGGCTGCCATCCCTTCCCTCCGACGTGACGTTTGTGACCTCTCTCTCTCTCTTTTATAGATATCTGCACGGGCACTGCTCAGAGGAGCTTTCTTCCGTAGTTCATCCACCTGCTGCCCCCAACAGATCTACTAGGGGAACAGAGCGAATGCACCCTTTTACTGTCCAGGTGACCAGACATAGAACATATTGTTACGCCCGCTCTTTTATCCCAAGGACTTCCAAGTTGTGGAATTCCTTGCCGGTACATGTTTTTCCTTATCCTCCGAACCTCCAAACCTTCAAGTCCAGAATTAACAAGTTGCCTCTTTCCTTCTTGTCGACACCCACGGTACGATAGTATTTAGACTGTAAGCCCTCGTGGTGTGTTGTTAAAATATAGAAAAAAAAAACTGTCTCCAGCAGCTCTCTTGATTCATTATAACTTTCACACTTCATCAGTTATGCCAGGTTTTTCAGAATTTTTCCCCTTGGTCTACCTCTTCTCTTCTTTGCAAATACGTATCCTTCAAATAATGTTGTCAAAAAGTTATTATCTTTTAGAAAATGAGCAATAAATATTGCCTTCCATTTCAATTTCTTGGAGCAAGCATCTTTCTTCTCTCACCTCTTCTAACACACTTTTCTTTGTCTTTCTATCGGTGTACCGTGTTTCGTCATTTTTCTCCATGTCCACATTTCAAAAGCTTCTATTCTCTTCATGTCCTGCTTGCTCATAGTCCAGGTTTCAGCCCATACACTACCGCGCACCATACGTATGACTTCATAAACTTTTCATGTCAAAGTTAACATGTTAATTAGTAGGAAAAGTACCTTCTCTGTTTATTGAATAATTGATTTGCAATCGCGTCCTCTTTTTCAGATATTTGCTACGTTAACCATCATCTGTGATAATACTCCCAGAGTACATAAACAGAATGGTGGAAAAAGAATTATCTATAAAAAGTATCAGATTATTTCTAAAATTCGCCGTTTAATTGTTATTAACAATTCTCTATAGATCCATTGACTGGAGAATGTATTTTATAGCAATTTTGCAGTTTCCTATCTGAATAGCAAACATTGCAACTAGTCTATTATGATAGAAAAAGAATTCCTACAGAAACGACATACAGTTTCTATAGATCCATTGACTGGAGAATTTATTTGATAGGACGTTGTTGATAAAAGGACGTTTATGTAATAAATTATCTATAATTTCATTTTCTTCACTATCTGGCTTTGTTATAGTAAACTTTTTGCTGTGGTGCGTTTCTTCTTTGTGGAATGAAACGTTAACTGTTTCTTGATTATCTTATGGGAAGGTTCAGTACTCGATTTAGAAATCAGAGGTACAGCTTTCTGACATATATCAATTATACTACTTCCTTTCCTTAAATAGTTGAGCACTTGACACAAAATAGTACCATCAGTGATTATACTGCATTTGACTGATATTTCATTCATTTTTTCATTATACTGTAAGTAAATCTCAATGCAATATATAAACTAGATTTATTAGTGGTCGCAGACCTGAAACACTAGCTTTCTAACTTTGTTTTTGTTTGATTCTAAGCTCAAAATTAGCGGGGTTACAGTGACTGTAAGCGGTGTGAACCAAGAGAGACACCACTCGGATAATATTTGAACTACCGTACGTTGAGTAGCATTTAGCCTCTCAACGGAGACTTATGTTTCGTATTCGTACCAGCTAGTGGTAAGTAGCGAAATCTAGATTCATATTTCATGGGTTAGTTCTTTATCCTGAGCAGAGGGATCTATACTTAAACCATTAAAGCTATAGGTTATTACAAATTCGAATTGTTTATTGCAAATCGTATTCTTATTTTTTTATTTTAAATAATATCCCAATACTATCCAAAAGAAACCAATAGGAATACGTTTCGCATTTTGATATTCGTGTTTGGATAAACCTAGATTTACCAGGGTTAAACAATTTTACTATTAATATAAGACAATGACAGTACATCGTCATTAATTATATTATATAGTAGAGTTTATTTCTATTCCTTAACCAAAAGCTAAATATATAGTGTTTTAATAATATGCAAACCTATTTAATTGAAAAGTCTTTAGTTTGTTGTACACAGTTTGTACGTATAAAATTTAGTGTTTATTAGAGCTCTCCAGACAACAAAGCACCTAGTTGCGCAACAAAATGACGCAAGATGGCGACTTTGTCTTACAGCTCATAATAATAATTCATTATTGCCGATGATTCAGTTGAGATACGTAACTAGTGGCGATATTTAGCACTCAATATTTTAACCAACTTAGTCAATGAACGAGTTTTAAATGAGGCTACTTTTGACATTCACCTAACAAGTGTTCGATAAGTTTTATACCCAAAGGTAGCTATGGAACGCCCAATGCTGATTTAATTTGGGGGATGTTTCATTGCATTTTAAAAGTAATTTGCAAACCACGTTTAGTTATGTTTTGATTATTAACCTGTTTTATTAAAAAACGATGTTACTTGACGAATTGTTCAGCGTTAATTCTGCCGTCTGCTGCATAGAATCTCAACCTGTGACGCGACTACTTGTTTTTTTATGAAATAATTCATGAAAGTGTTTTGGTTATTAACGTGTTTTATTTGAAAAACAATATCTTAATTGCCGGTCAACTGTAATTTTGTCAAACTTCTCCAAAATGTTTGAATATGTTATCTATGGTGCCATTTATAACAGTAGAATAAAGAATATTATTTCTGATTCACAACATGGATTTGTTTCTGGTCAATTAACTACTATCAATCTGCTAACCGCCACTCGGTTTATATCTAAGGCACTTGGTGACAACATGCAAGGTGATGTGATTTACACTGACAGGACTAGCAAGCCTTAGATCAACTTGATCATAAATTATTACTTCATGTGGTGAAATGAATAGGCTTTTCTGATCCACTGCTGAGTTTTTTCAGCTCGTATTTGTCTAATAGGTTTTAAATTCGTAGAATACTGCTTGTAATGTTGTGTCTGGCGTGTGCCGTAGTGTTCAAATCTAGGTCGTTTTCTGTTCGTCATTTTTATCAGCAATTCATGTGGCAGGCTTGGAGTTGAAGTACTGTTGTATCCTGACGACGTAAAGCTGTACCAACTCTACTACCAAGTCAGTGAATGACAGTTGTGTTATGCAGACTAGCCTGGATTCGTTGGTTGCTTGGTGTCTAGAATAACCTCTGCTTGGATGTTAACAAATGTTTCGTTATGTCATTTACAAGGAATTCACAGATTGAGTTTAATTACGCAATTCAATGTAAAACACTTTCTAGACCGCACTGGTGTGACGTTTGATGGTAGACTCTCCTTTGAATATCATATAATAGAAACTGTTGATACAGGAATTGCCCTCTTCGGATTCGCTATTCCTAACACCAAGTCCTTTAATAACATTCAGTGTTTAAAAGCTTTATATAATAGCCTAATAAGATCTCTTTTAGAATAACGGGCAATAGTGTTCTTTCATTTTTGTAAAAAATACAACACTATGCTGGAATCCGTACAAATATTTTTTTTATATATCTTGTGTTGAGGCGTGATGATATTTGTCCTTTAATAGGCTTTTGTCACAAAGTACTTCTTTCCAGCTTTAATATGCTATCTTTAAATACAAGAAGGATTTTCTCTGAAAAATTCTCACCAAATCACATTTAAAGGGAGGAGAGAGTCAATACAAATATCACGGCAACTTTTTAATTCAGAGAATATACATTATTCTAACAGATTTAGTGGTTTAAAGCCAAATACATGAACCCATCAAATGAATTTAATTATTTAAAAATTATAGGGTAAATATCGCCTGAGGAAGAGGGAGATCCCACCACATCTTACCAAATCTCACCAAGAGGAAGGAGAGGGCAAATGTTTTTAAACACCTCACGCCAGGAATCGACGTCTCCTAAGCTCTATGTTGATAACTTTTTTCACAAAAGTAATAGAATGGCCAATAGCTCTTCACATCGTACTTTTATCTTTTTTAAAGACGGGCTGAAATTGGTCTTGTCTCCAATAAGATGGAAATACCCCCATCTATAAGATGGAAAAAAGGTGCCATAAAATTGGAGTCAGTTCAGAAGCACATATTGTAATAACTATTGCTCATGACTCTTTGATGTCTTAATTTTCCAATATGTGCTTAACGGTGTATCAAACTCCTATACTAGACCAGTCAGACCGTAGGTTTCACTTTACGAATTACCAAGGAAACTTTATATATATCGTGTAGTTCTCAAGTTTGGCAAACTTATTATATTTTAATATTTATAATATATAATATATTTATAATATTTTCAATGTTAAAACATTGCTGGTCGCTTTGCGATATTCGAGAAATTAGGCAAATAATCACTTTCTGCGCCATTATTTTGTTTCTGGAGAAATGTGTGTAAAAAAGTTAATTACAAATATATCGATTATATATTATTTACATAATTACGTACAACTTTTTTCGTAGAGAAATAGTTACGAGATAGAATACCATAAACTTCAATATTAACTTTCCTTAGGAATATTTTTATCCTTATGCGTACTTTTAGAACCCTTGCCTGCCACGGATCAAATAAAACCAATCTTCCAGATTTTTAGCCAACAATATTAACCTTCCCAATGAATAGAAGTTATCTCCCCTCCAGTGCATCGTAAAACTAAACATCTGCCGAAGATAGTGTAATCAAACCTTGTAAGGTTCCTATTGAGTCCCCTTACAAGTATTGGCAAATCTGGATATATATATATATATATATATATATATATATATATATATATATATATATATATATATATATATATATGTGACACAAAAGTGCATTCCTGCTACGTCTACCGATCGCAAGTAGAGATACTTTTCGTTAATAGGTAGCGTAGACAATGATCTGTAGAGTAACTTACTCTATATATCCATAGTTAAGCGCAATATCGACTTACCTAGGGGCATTTATATTTGATCGTTTGCAGTATTGCTAAGTTCGCAACAATGGTAGTTTTCTTTTCCCTTGATACAGGACGTGTTTTTTAGGGTGAATAAAAATCGTTAGAAAGCCAAAGCCGTTGTGCTTTTGTCTAAGTTATCTGTTTCTTCTGTTTTGTTATCTATATAAAAAACGTTTAGAAACGCTTCTTTAAGACTAGAGGCGATACTTTGTGAATGTTAATGTTGGGTGTAATCTTCCTGGTACCTACTAAACCTCTAAGATAGCTTTGTTTGTCGTATATCTTCAGACTAACAACCTCTAGAGACATTGTCGCTCACCTGGAGTCAACTATATGGTCGAGGTGAGAGAGATAAATTTTTTCCAAAATCATTCTGATTCAGCGGGAGTATCTATTAGCAAATCACTTAGAGGCAATGATAAGGTAAATGTGGGGAGGAGGAAAGTCTTTCAACATTATTGTCAAACTAACCAACACATAGGCGATTAATAATTAGATTTTTTCTTGAATTACATTTAATCAAGTGAATAATTGAGAAGTGCCATTGACGTTCTCTTTCAACTATAAATAGAGTCAACTGATAACTTCATCAGCAAGTGATATTGTGTCTTTACAGATCTAAGCATGCCGTCGATATAATACAAGCGATTGCATCTGTTGCATATAATAGTGAATGTTCTGTGATTGTAAGTCAATGTGGCAACATTGTAGTAGCTGGGGGCCGACGACACATGACAGACAACCGACAAGACAGATCACACATCATATATATATGAGAGATGACAAGGGTGGGATGATTCTCAAAACAAAGCTCTCTATTAAAACAAATAAACTAGATAAATTATTAGTCTAATAATACATTCGTTTATGTTTCGTCTAAATACCAATACGTAACAGCATCATCCACAGGTATAAGAAGGGTTACCTGCTAAACGTCTAGCAACCCACTAACTAAGTCCGACCCATGGATACCCAATTAAAAAGGTATAGCTACGGGCAATGCTTACAATTTATAGCATAACGTATGTGTATTTATCTGGGTACGAGGAAGATAGTAGCGATAGACTGAGGCAAATGGGTTGGTGAGACAGAGACAGGTAATTGTAAGCGGGCTGTCCATTGACGTAAAATTCAGGGATAAAAACGTCGATTGTTGTTGAAACACTCAAATGTCAAATGATTTAGCATTTGTCCGTCCTTGTCTAGACTACAGAAATGACCACATTTCATACGGTAGTCGGCTTGCCTACCTAGTTGTGTCTCTGTGGTCCAACCGCAGCAAAACAGTCAGTGAGTTATTTATCATTCCAAATTATGAATATTACTATAAGTATGTTCACTGCTGCCGTAAAAATAGAAACTTTTAAACATCAATGTTGTTAATTGTAAATACTGCATTAGTAAAAATTTATTCCTGATTTAATTAAGGTCATATGAATTTATTGTGATGGCCAACTTCGACCATATAATTATCACCCCTTATGATATCTAGCATACTTACCTTATAGCTGGCAATGCAACAATAGGTGGAACGGTCCCAGTACCAGTTTTGCTGGTAGTAGAGTGTTGAATTTTAGGCAGTTTAAAGGTTGAATAATATGGGATATCCGAGGTTGTCTTTTGGCATAGTTTTCTTAAGTCTTCACCTTTAAGGATTTTAGTAAAAATACTGGAAGACGATCTCTCCGTCATTACCTAAAAATTAAATATTTTTTACTGATAGACTAATTTACTATACAGAGGCGAGGTGGCAAGTATTCTATTTCACAACAGTTATTATGTTCAGATTTTATTAACTAATAACGATATGATGCTCTAGCCTAGTATGCTATTACTGAAAAACGTTTTTTCATCATACAAGCTTGGATCCTTATGTTCTGCCCCTGGTCTATAGGTACTTTATAGACAATTCTAGAACACGTGAGATTGGTCCATATTTTTTTTTTGGTGGCACACAAATTGATTATTTGACATTTATTTTGCATGCGTCTTCGTGTTAACTTGAGTTTTAAGCAAATTGATAATAAATCATTGGTTGTCATCGGCAAGTTAAAAAACCATAGTGAATTTGTTATATTTTATTATTTTCAATATTTATGTATACATTTCTTTTGTTATACATTGGTTTTGACTGATGTACAAACACTTGTGGTATATATAATTCGGCCAGCACCGAGCAGCATTCACAGCATTTGGAGGAGTAGTTGGACTTATTGAAAATCTATAAGAGAGATATTTTAAGGGTAACTTAAGCTCGGGTTTCATAAAAGTAAGTAGTCTTGAAAAGTAGAACGAGCTTTGTTGGAATCTGAAGAAAGATGTAAAAAACATAAAGAAAATGCAAAAAGACAGCTTAGCCGGATCTATATAAGCTGCCTTTATTCAGTTTTGCAGCTACACCTCCTTAAAATCATGTTTACTCCGCACAGAACCCCCATTCGCCACAGGTCCAGTAACATTCTTGGGGGTTGTTCCCAAGAAATTTTTCTTGTGATTTATGCATTAAGGATGGTTGTATGCATGTAGTAGGGGAAGGATGATAAGGCTAACTTTGTTAGCGAAACGATCGTCAGGTCTAAAAACTGTATTGTGATGAATTGGGTTCTCCAAATTGTAATTATAAGTATATCTATATGATTTCTCGTTTAATTAGTTTATAGTCAATATTAACTTTAATTTATGTTTTAATAAATACTAATTGTGGCGGTGGTTCCGACCGCAGTGTTTTAGTCAACACTACCCTATGTTTCTCTTGACAGCTAAACGTTGCGTTACGTTATTCGACAGCAAGCTGTCAAGAACTACTATATAAGAGACACCAGGGATCTCTCTCGCTCTCTCCTCGCTACCAACCGACACAGTGAAGATACGTCTCTCCACGCTCGGTCAGTTATCTGTCATGTACTGTCTGTGATTGTTTTCTAGTTAAATGTATCATATAGTTTATTCAGTTAGTGAAATAATAAAGTATATTAAATGTTTACGTATGGATTTAATATCAACAAGTGCAATTAACATCCATATTGGTGACCCCGTGCCGCAAGCCGAAGATGCCCAGCCTGATATTCCAGCCGACGTCGCCTAACTTCCACGCACGTGCTCATGCCTACAGAAAACTAATATCTAAACAGGTCAGTCTTTTCTAATTTAAAAATTATCTGATTTTTTTCACAATGGCCGAAAATTCTTCAAGCAGCAATATCATGGCAAGGGTTGCAATAAGATTACCTCCTATATGGAGACGTAACGTGAAAATCTGGCAAATGCAGGTTGACGCCCAGTTTGATATATCGCAGATCAGTTCTGAAAAGACAAAATATAGTCATGTACTCGCTATACTCGATCCTGATGTCGCAGAGTCAATTTCAGATTTTTTAACCCAACCATTATCATCAACCCCCTATTCAGATCTAATGAAACGTCTTTTATTAGAATTTGAAGAGTCCGATAGTCGCAAACTAAATAAACTTTTAACAGAATTAGAATTAGGCGACAGAAAACCATCGCAACTTTTACGCGAAATGAAGTTTTTAGCCGGTAGTCAGATTGGAGAAAATTTCCTTAAAATTTTATTTCTACAACGTTTACCAGTCAACGTTCGTTCAATTTTGGCTTTGAGCAACGATTCTCTAGAAAATTTGTCGGTTACAGCAGACAAAATCGTGGAATTTTCCGGAGATAAATACAACGTGGCTGAAATTCAGTCACGCGAGCCCGACAAGCTAGCCAAATTAGAAGCGCAATTAGAGAAGCTAACAGCATCAGTCAACGAATTGCGAACGCGTTCCCGATCTACCTCCCGAGAAAGACCCAAGCTTTCTCGAAATTCCATAACCGCAAATTCCTCAACCTCCACGTGTTGGTATCATGAACGATTTGGCAACAAGGCCAAACGTTGCATCCAACCTTGCAATGTCAAAGCAAAACATGTGTCGGAAAACTAATAAGGCACTCCCTCCACGCGGCAGGAGACGAGAGCCACCTAACACGCCGCCTTTTTATTTTTGATAGACGCTCCAATATGAAATTTCTAATCGACTCTGGAGCGGATATTTCAGTTATTCCACCCACTCACGACCAACGGAAATTTCAATCGAAACATACCTTGTATGCTGCAAACGGGACCCCTATTCATACCTATGGCGAACAACTATTAGATTTGGATCTAGCTTTACGCCGTAGGTTCTGCTGGCCCTTCACACTTGCCGATATCAAGCAACCAATTATAGGCGCTGATTTTCTAGCAGAGTTTGCTTTACTTGTGGATATGAAACATAGACGTTTAATCGATACAAAGACAAACCTCTCTAAGACCGGTGCTAACCCACCACCAGGAATTAATTCTAAAATTCATCTTGTAGACCCGACACACCAGTACTTCAAATTGCTACAACAATTTCCTGACCTTTTTAAGGAAACTTCTTCTAGCAACCTTCCAGAGGTTGAGTTCTTCCATACTATAAGTACGGAAGGACCACCTGTCACTGCAAAAGCTAGAAGATTGCCCCCAGAAAAGCTAGCTCAAGCAAAGCTAGAATTCCAGCACATGATGGACTTGGGAATTTGTAGACCCTCCAAAAGTCCATGGTCAAGCCCCCTCCACATGTGGGGATTACCGAGCACTAAACGCTAAAACAATCCCAGACAAATATCCCATTCCAAATTTGCAGGATTTTAATTCCCAGTTAGAAGGCAAACGTATTTTCTCAAAATTAGATATCATTCGTGCTTTCCATCACATCCCAGTAGCACCTCAAGATATTCCCAAAACAGCAGTCATAACTCCATTTGGGTTATTCGAATTTGTTAAAACCCCATTTGGCCTTCGTAATTCAGCACAAACATTTCAAAGATATTTACATTCAATTTTAAGACATCTTGACTTTGCCTACTCCTATCTTGACGTATATTCTCGTTGCATCAGCCTCTGAAAAAGAACATCAAGAGCATCTAGCAAAACTTTTTCAGACACTTCAAGACAACGGCATCCGTATCAATTCATCTAAATGTGAATTCGGAGTGGCCGAAATTTCATTTTTAGGTTTTCGTGTAAATAAATCTGGATTATTTCCACTTCCTGAACGCATCAAAGCTATTACCGACCTACCTCTTCCCGATACCATTGAAAAACTCAGAAGATTTCTAGGTCTCATAAATTTCTACCGTCGTTCTCTTCCACGTGCTGCGGAAATTCAGCAACCACTATTCGACCTCTGCCAGAATCCCAAAAAACGCGACAAACGTAAAATCGAGTGGACTCCTCAGACTCGAGAAGCATTCGAACGTTTGAAAGAGACACTAAAAAACGCTACACTAATAGCTCATCCGTCTTCTTCGCTACCACTGATTCTCCATGTCGATGCTTCTGATTATGCCGTAGGCGCTTCCCTCCAACAGCTACGTGATCAAACACTAGAACCCCTAGGTTTCTACTCTAAAAAGCTTACTTCAGCCCAAAAATCTTACAGCACCTACGATCGCGAACTTCTAGCTGCTTATCAGGCAGTTAAATACTTTAGATATACCCTAGAAGGTCGCCATTTCACCATTTATACGGACCACAAACCTTTGACGTACGCTTTTGAACAACGCGTCTTTAAAGCATCTCCAAGGCAACTACGACATTTAGACTTCCTAGGTCAATTTACCACAGACATTCGCTACATACCAGGTCCTACAAACATTCCCGCAGACTATTGTTCTCGCATTGAAACAATTTCACTTTCTTCCACTGTGTCACTCCAAGAAATTGCGCAAGCTCAGTCATCTTGTGAGGAACTCAAACACCTTCTGCAGTCTAAATCTTCCTCATACAAATTTCAAAACATGCCTCTTGACAACGGAATGAATCTTATTTGCGATTCTTCTTCAAAGAAACTTCGCCCATTCATTCCGCTCAAATTTCGCCGAAAGATTTTCGATTCTATCCACAATTTATCTCACCCAGGCATATCAGCTTCAGTCGATCTGGTCCAGGATAGATTTTGTTGGCCCAAATTGAAACGCGATGTATCTCTTTGGTCTAAAACTTGCATTCCCTGCCAGAAAGTCAAGATATGGAGACACACTTCCAGTCCCATTGGACAATACACCCCAGCCACGAGAAGATTCTCGCATATAAATGTTGACATTGTGGGACCATTACCACTATCACAGGGTCAACGCTATCTGTTAAAAATAATAGACAGATTTTCTCGATGGCCCGAAGCAATTCCATTGTCAGATATTACAGCAGAAACAGTAGCGAACACTATTTTATCATGCTGGATCTCTCGTTTCGGTGTTCCGCAATACATCACCACAGACAGAGGTAAACAATTCGATTGCCACCTTTTCACACACCTCACTAAAACACTAGGTGCAGACCACATCAAGACCACACCTTACCACCCAGCAGCAAATGGTGTAATCGAGAGATGGCATAGAGTTCTGAAACAGGCATTGAAAGCTCATATGGACGAAAACTGGTTCGCTAAATTGCCAATTGTGTTACTAGGACTCAGATCGTACATAATTCCAGAATATCGCTCAACACCCGCTGAAATAGTCTATGGAGAATCAATCAAACTTCCCACCGACTTTTTCAACAGCACACAAGCTCATGATGTTCCACCACTTATATCTCAGCTGAAAGAAGACATAAGGAAACTTCGACCAGTACCTTTTAAACATCATACCGCAAAAAAGGTATTTGTCCATCCTAAGCTTATGGAAGCTCCTTTTGTTTTTGTTCGCATTGATATTCCGCGAAAAACTCTCGAACCAGTTTATGACGGTCCCTTTGAAGTGTTATCCCGAACTGACAAAGTCTTCAAAATCAATAAATCACACGGAGAAGAGACAATTTCTGTTGACCGTCTTAAACCCGCATTCATTCTTTGTGATAACGAACAGACAACTTTCCAGCCTCAGAGACATCCTAGTGAAACTGAAAGTGACAGTGAAAGTCCAACACCTAGTGAAACTGAAAGTGACAGTGAAAGTCCAACACCCAGTGAAACTGAAAGTGACAGTGAAGTTCCCGTTCCCGTTCAAACTACACGCCATGGACGTAGAGTTCGATTTCCACGAAGATACTTGAACTAATAGCGTTGCCACTGAGAGGGGAGTATGTGGCGGTGGTTCCGACCGCAGTGTTTTAGTCAACACTACCCTATGTTTCTCTTGACAGCTAAACGTTGCGTTACGTTATTCGACAGCAAGCTGTCAAGAACTACTATATAAGAGACACCAGGGATCTCTCTCGCTCTCTCCTCGCTACCAACCGACACAGTGAAGATACGTCTCTCCACGCTCGGTCAGTTATCTGTCATGTACTGTCTGTGATTGTTTTCTAGTTAAATGTATCATATAGTTTATTCAGTTAGTGAAATAATAGAGTATATTAAATGTTTACGTATGGATTTAATATCAACAAGTGCAATTAACATCCATACTAATTAATAGTAAAATGTGTCAGTTTACGTCCTTGTGGCATAAATTAGCGATTTTAATCTGTCGGCATTCAGGAAAATCAATAACTTGATAACGCTGATATATTGCGCAGAAAAAAATATAAAAAGGGGACTATGTTTATTTTTAATGTTTTATTGCCACATGAAACATGGTTCAACTGCGGCTTTAGCTGTCAGATTAGCGAAATTAATTCAAGGCAATGAACTAACCCCGTGTGGGGTTGCTAGTCCTCCATCGGGCGCCTCCCAGGTGGAGGGTAGGGGAACGCCTCCTAGATATAGGTGGTACCGAGGAAATCAAATACTCGGGGCGGACCAAAACTAGCACTGACTGAATAGTTACCGGTATAAGTAACCAACTCTACTAAGAGATAGGGCACCTTCTTGCCCTTGAGATGAGAAATCATCTCTAAAGGCGGAGAAACCAATGAATGGTGAACGGCAGGAAGATGCAGAAGGCAAGTTAGTTAGTTAATCAACATGACTGAGTTCAAGTCGAAAAATTCCGGAGTTTCAAGTCCCCTATTCGGATCTCCGGTGGGGACAGTTTTGAATTCAGCTACGAAAAAGGAAAGAGACATAAGGACCGGTACATGGAACATCAGATCCATGTTCGAAGCAGGTAAAATTCACAACGTGCTTCAAGAAATGCAGCAACTCAATGTGAACATAATGGGACTCAGTGAAACTATATGGCCTAATTCAGACGAAATGAAGATTAATCGGTCAAAGATTTACTACTCGGGTAACAACGACGCACATCACCGAAACGGAGTAGCGATTGTGGTGGAAGGTAACTTTTGTCAAGCTATAACTGGCTTCGTCCCCATTTCTGATAGAGTAATGATGATAAGAGCAACAACAACAACCCAAAGAATACTTAACATCATTCAAGTATACGCCCCCACTTCCGATAAGAGTGAAGAAGAAATAGAACAATTCTATAATGAAATTCAACATGCTCTGGATGTCACAAAGAACATGGATATAACGATAATAATGGGAGACTTCAACGCAAAAGTTGGAAAGGGAAAAGTAGAAGATCTTATTGGTGATTTTAGGTTGGGCACAAGAAATGAAAGGGGGGATAGATTGACACAGTTTTGTCAAGAGCAAGACAAGGTGATTACAAACACATCCTTTAAACTGCCTGATATGAGGCTTTATACTTGGAAATCACCCGCTGATAAAACCAAACACATAGTTAGGAATCAAATTGATTACGTCTTAATTAATAAAAGGTACCGAAACTCTATAATGTCGGCTAAGGCTTATCCTGGAGCAGATGCAGCAACAGCTCATAATCCAGTAATAGTAAGGCTCAGAGTACGACTGAAAAAGCCAAAATCCCAACAAAACAAAAACATCTACCAACCTTAAACTTTGAAAGCCCAATAATGATAGAACAATTGACCAAGAATATTAACAACGAACTAAGTAAGATCAGAGGTGAACCGAATGAAGATCCAAACATAATATGGGATACCATCAAAACTACGATAACGACTTCAACAAAAGAGTTACTGCAAACAAAGAATACTGTTCACAAACAAAAACCATGGATAACTGACGAAGTTTTAAAACTAATGGAAGAAAGAAGAACGTACAAAAACATATACAACAATGCATATAACCATATACATAGTGAGATAAGAAAAAGAATACGTGAAGCCAAAGAAAAGTGGTACAGAGAAAAATGTACGGAGATAGAAGATTTGACAATGAAACACGATGATCTTAACCTCTATAAAAAATTAGGGAGGTGGCTGGTATAAAAAGGCAAAACCAAAGCAATGTTTTGCTGGACAGAGATGACAAAATAATCCCAGGCAATGCAGGGAAGCTGGCAAGATGGAAGGAGTATATCTAGGAACTATTCGACGATGACAGACAACAAGAAATAGTAGAAGAGGACACAGAATGAGATTTGGGCCCAACAATAACAAAGGAAGAGGTAATGCACGCGGTAAAAATGGCAAAGTCTAATAAAGCTCCAGGACCCAACGAAATTCCAGCAAAAATAATTAAACTAATCACAGAAGATCAAATGGGCATATTGGTGGAACTATTAACACAATATACAACACAGGAATCATTCCCCGCGAATGGCTTAGATCGACCTTCATTACATTACCAAAAAAGGTTAATGCAAAAGAATGTAGCGACCACCGAACCATCAGTCTAATGAGTCACGCTCTCAAAATATTCATAAAGATAATACACCAGAGAATTTTTAGGAAATACAAGATATTAGCGAAACCCAATTTGGCTTCAGAAATGCAATGGGAACAAGAGAAGCCTTGTTTGCCTTTAATGTGTTGACTCAAAGATGCATGGACATCAATCAGCCGATGTATGTCTGTTTCCTTGACTACAACAAAGCATTTGATAGAGTCCGCCACAACCACCTCATTCAGTTACTTAAAAGTAAAAATATAGGCATGAAAGATATTAGAATAATAAATAATGTATACTACAGCCAGACGGCTAATATCAAGGTTGACAATGAACTCTCAGAAGAAGTAAAAATACAACGTGGTGTAAGGCAAGGATGTGTACTATCGCCGCTATTATTTAATCTTTACTCGGAAGAAATCATTCAGAGAGCGCTGGAAGAAACAACAATAGGAGTAAAGGTCAATGGAATACCCATTAACAATATGCGGTATGCAGACGACACCATACTCATTGCCGAAACAATAGAAGATTTACAGAGCTTAGTAGATCAAGTAGTGACGAGTAGCGAGGAGAGCGAACTTACCTTAAATATCAAAAAGACCAAATTTATGACCATTACAAAATCAGTTCAGCAACAGGAAAACCTATGAATCAACGGAGAACCAGTAGAGATAGTCAGTAAGTACAGGTACCTGGGAACAACTGTCAATGAAAATAATGAGTACACTGAAGAAATTAAATCAAGAATTGGACGAGCCAGAACCATATTTAACAGAATGAGAAGCGTGTTATGCAGTAGAGATCTTAACTTACAACTTAGAGTCAGAATATTCAGATGCTACGTATACTCGGTGTTGCTATATGGGATGGAATTATGGACGTTAAAGAAGATATAAGTGATCGAGTGGAGGCATTTGAGATGTGGTCATATAGAAGGATCTTGAGGAAAAGTTGGGTAGACATGGTAACAAATGAGCCGGTACTGGGAAGAATGAGAAAAGAAATAGCTAGAGATATTGAACACAATTAAAATAAGGAAGCTGCAATATCTGGGCCACGTGATGAGAGGAGAGAAATATGTATTGTTGCAGAATATTATGCAGGGAAAGATACGGGGAAAGAGAAGCAGAGGAAGAAGAATATTTCCTGGCTAGTTAACCTGAGAAAATGGTACAACTGTAATTCCGTTGAGTTGTTCAGAGCTGTAGCATCAAAAGTGATAGTAGCCATGATGATAGCCAACCTTCTAAGAGGAGGCGACACTTAAAGATTAATGAACTAAATGACTTAGGTCGTGTATTAAGTCGACTATTAAGAAGTTTTAACTTTAGTCAGGATTTTTAATTCTTGGATGTCAAAGTGGTATTGGAAAACGTTCAACATCAACGTTAGGGAAAAACTCGCCAATGTTTGGTAATTTAATCACATTTGTATTTGGTACTTTTAATCTTCCTCGTGTAACCGCAATGGTGAAGTAACTTTTTCCAAATATGAACTCAAAATGAGAAAAAATGCCGGGACGCAGCAAGTGCGTTATAGTAGTGAATTTTCATAAGAATTGTACACTACCGCATATTACTAAAATTAATACTTGAAACTTTCACAGACCTTGAAGATCGATTTTAGAGGTCCTAGTACGCGCACATTTGAAGAATTTTTTCGAAAGTGTTACATGTCACTGGATACGTTTGCCACTAACACTTGTTCGTTGATTACATTTTCATGCATATCACTATATTTTTTTCTTTTTACTTAACTACTTTTAGGAGTACCGAAATTGAGAATGTTATAGTCACTAAATCCGATTTCACACTTAAGATATTATCACTAACTCTTCGAATCTAACACTACGAACGTCTGCACCATTCATATACGGCACTCTGAAGCACTACTTCACCCGGCGTAGAAGACAAGCACACTACCAATGAACCATCTGAGATACGTTAACTAACGCTTTGTTTACATGATATTTGACGCCACCTTCATGTCCCGGGTCATTTTATATTATATTAAAAGTAAACCTAATAAATAGTTACAGAATTAATAGAAGTGTCACTTGAAACACATTCAACGACTGTTTCGATCTTAGATGACATCTTATGTTTAAGTTTAAAGATAAAAGACCAAACTGTGTTTAAATCATTTTTATAGAGACTTGACTTGATTTTGTTTACATTTGCGCTATATTATGCTACACTTGCAGGCTAAAACATTATTTGGCGGCGTTCATTAAGCTATAGTATCTTTTAGAAATTGATTAAATTTATATATATATATATATATATATATATATATATATATATATATATATATATATATATATATATACAAATATATATATATATATATATATATATATATATATATATATATATATATATATATATATATATATATATATATATATATATATATTCAAACGGACCTTGGATGTGTGTTCTAGTGGCCCTAATTCGCGCTCATTTGAAAAATTTTTCCGAAGGTGTTACCATCGTTACCTCTCTATTAATGAATTTTCTTTATAAAAATTCACTAATAGCTTGTTGACTAAAACTTTGAATGGCATTATACATTATATAAAAAATCATTTAAAAGTACACACAGTTTTAATGTAAAATTAAAAAACAAATTTATATCTGGTTTTGTTTTTCGGTACAATAAACTGAACCTGCTTCGAGTATATCTATACACACACTTAGCGCAATAGCCAATATGGCATCCCATCAATAGGACCTGATTAAGAAAATGATAGAAAAAGCAAGGAAAAGAGACAAAGGAGAAAAAGAAGAAATAAAGAGACAAAGAAGCAGGAAATAAGATGAAGAAGCAAAATGAGAAAGGAGAAAAGGAGATGAAAGAATAAAGTAAATTGTGCAAGAATCGGCCAGCAGAATTCAGAATATTACTTTATGCATGAACGAACAAATGAAGGAGGTAAAAGATGTCTTTCAACAAGTAGAGAGCCAAGTAAGAAGTATCAGAGACGATGTGAATGACAGACTGTTGAGTGTGCAACACAGTTAACCCGGCGTCCGACATGTGGGGTGTGACAAACCCAGAGAGAATTAAAATGTCCGACGATTTCAAAAATACCGCGCTCACATGCATTTCCCTCTCGTTAGCTTTCGGAAATTGTCGAGTCTCTTAGCGTGCGGAGCCATTTTGACAACAGTTTACTAGAATTTATGTTAATGAACGGTTTAGTTTACCTAGGGTTTGTCAAACCCCACGTGTCGGATTGTGTTACAAAATTCGAACATTTCTCAAATAAATTTCTATCGCAAATTTTGAGGTATGTTTCCTTATTAAATGTCGATATTATTCACCAGCCCTTGAAATCATTAGGTTAACTATGGGAGACTACGAAAAGGAAATGCGTCGCCTCCAGGATCTGTGGAAGGAGGTGCAAAGCGAAGATGAAGAAGTAATTGAATCAGACGATGAGAGTGAGATAGACAATGTAAGCATAAACAGTGACTATCCAGATGTTGAGCAGGAAGCAAATAATGAAGATGGACAAGGTAACCTTATGGAAGCTGCCGGTGTTACCACTAACGCACACGAAAATGATGTAAACGAAAATGAATCTGAAATACTGCAAGATCGGGAAAAATACTATTTAGGGAAAAATTGAACTAAATGGAGAAAAACATATTATAACAGGAATGTGAGAACTCTAGGCGAAAACCTGATAACTCAATTGCCTGGTGTCAAAAGATCCGTTAGAGATAAAAAAAGTCCTCTTGAATGTTTTCTTATTTTCATCGATGAAGAAATGATAGACGATATTACGCAGTGGACAAATCAACGAATTGAGGAAAAAACATGTGAATGGGAGAAATCTTCTTATTATCAACCTACAAATAATATAGAACTAAAAGCTTTATTCGGACTGCTATATTTAGCAGGAGTTTTTCGAAACCACCACCGTTTACTGAAGGATTTATGGAAAACTGACGGAACCGGTTTTGAAATATTTCGAGTAACTATGGCCCAAAGACGGTTTGAATTTTTGCTTACATGTTTGCGATTTGATAATAAAGAAAATCGCTCGCAAAGACGCGAAATAGATAAGCTGGCACCTATTAGAGCCATAACAGAAAAATTTACTGATAATTGCAAAAATGCCTATTCGCCTGGTAGATATTTAACCATTGATGAGAAATTGGAAGCTTTTAGAGACAGATATCCATTTCGCCAGTACATACCGAATAAACCGGCTAAGTACGGCATTAAGGTTCAAGCTTTGGTAGATGCCCGAACGCATTATTTAGTAAAAATGGAGGTCTATGTGGGTAAGCAACCTGATGGGCCCTTTGCTCTTAATAATACTCCAACTGCAATAGTGGAACGGCTCGTCAGTCCATATGATGGTAGTCACAGAAATATTACGTGTGACAATTGGTACACAAGTTACGATCTATTTGAAAAGCTCCTTCAAATCATAATCTGACTGGAGTCGGTACAATTCGAAAAAATAAAAGGGAAATCCCTCCGACATTTTTGAATGTTCGAAATCGACCAATAAAGTCAGGTGTTTTTGGTTTTCAAGAAAATTTTACAATAGTATCGTACGTTCCAAGAAAGGGCAAGGTGGTTCTGCTGATGTCAACCCTTCATCATGACGATTCCGTAGATGAATCCGAAGATAAGCTACCTGAACTAATTTCATTCTACAATCTAACGAAAGGAGGGGTAGATACAGTAGATGAATTGTCTGCAAACTATAATGTATCTCGCAATAGCCCACGATGGCCTCTAACACTATTTTTGTCTATAATGAACACTGCCGGTATCAATTCCCAGATAATTCATCGTGAAAATAATAATGGATTAATTCTGAAAAGAAAAGATTTTCTCACAATGTTGGGGTTTGAATTGATAAATGATTATCAAAAAGCAAGGATGACCAACTTTAGATTACCTCGTGAAATAAGGACGGCTTTGCTCAAAATCAGAGGAGAACCCGAAGAACCTCCTACAAAGAAGCAAAGACCTAACAAACCGCGCAGATGTGATTTTTGTCCTCGTCATCGTGATCGCAAAACTAAATATGTATGTGAGGCTTGCGAAAAAATGTTATGTTTAGAACACGCGCTTATGTACTGCGAAAATTGTAGTCACTTTGCAAATGCATAACTTTTTTTGGTTTTACATATTTTGATATAATTTTTTTTATATAGTACACTGCAATGTATTATTTCTATTGTTTCTGTTTATTTGATGGTATAGAACCATTGTAAATAAAAGTTTTTTATAAACGTTTTTTTTTACTGCCTAAAACAGGATGATGTGAGCTTTTCTTTTTTAATTTTTTTCTTCTAAAGAAGTTTTTGTGTTGCTAATGAAGAAATGTGATATTTGTATTTAGTGTCATAATATATATATATATATATATATATATATATATATATATATATATATATATATATATATATATATATATATATATATCAAAAATTCAGTTAAAGAAAATTAAAAAAAAATGTGGGGTATGTGATACCCCACCTGTCGGAAGATGTTAAAGATTTTCACATGTCAGACGCCGGGTTTAACTTTCCTTATAGTAATTATTTTGAAATACTTTTGTCATAGGTCTACATAAGTAAGTTGAGTATGTACATATGTCTTTATTATAAATCAAATTTAACATGGCCGTCTCAGCGGCACAGTTTGGATGCGTGTTGACGTTACGTAATAGCAGTAGAGCAACGTCGGACACAATCAGTTTCTGGATGGGTGACCGGTTTGGGATCCCGCTCGTGTCTAATGATTAACCTAGTGTACAAACACCCATCTTCTAACTATATAATATTGTAGTTGGTCGGACTGGTAAAAAATAACAAAGAAGGAAATGTGCATACCTATAAATAAGCTGAAACTTATACTTGCACCTTATATATAATTTCAGTCAAAATTCCAAATTAGAAACCACAAACATTTTATCGCAACCCACTAAACGCAGTATGGATCTTTAAAAGTCCGGATTATTATTAAATATTAAAAACCAGGCTAAACCAATATTTACTTACCTCTTGCGATGAAGTGCCTTCAATTTCAACATTAGAGTCTTTGGAACTCGAAGACATGATACTTTTGGTATCAGACTCGGACTTAGCCTCACTTATTCGTGCACTCTGATAGCGATAGAGGACTTCCAAATCACTAATATCTTCTACACTGGGTCCGCTGACTTTGCTAGTTGATTTATCCAGTAGGTTATCTTCCATTGGTGGTGCTCGAGTTAATTGTTTAGGTACTCGGTAAGCTAAAATAGCAAATGAGATTAAAACTAAAAGAGAGTCCAATAACAGCGGCGAAAGAGGCAGTACAGGCATCAACTCTACTGGATGAGAAATATTCGATGCGTTATGTTGCCAATGTGTTAGGAAGAAATTATTTCAGCATAATTCGCATGGTTAGACTACTTAACAAAACATGATCTTACATTCGAAGGGCAGTGCAAGGGCGAGAACAATGTAACAGTCAAAGAAATTACTGTTTTCCTGAGACAATTTGCTCTTGGAAACCTGAGAATCACTAGTAATGTGTTAAAAAATTAGTTATCAGCGGTTTGTAATGTTGTAATATCGTCTCGAATAATCAAGAAAACGTTTAAATGAAGCCAAATTAAGGAGCAGGAGACCGGTACTAACAGAAAGCACAAAGTTCAAACATTGCTTTTTGCCGAAATCATCAACATTGGTCTGTTAACGATCGAAGGATTGTTTTATTCTGTGGCGAAATAAGGATCAGCTTAAGATCTCCTGATAGACGTGAACGTGTCCGGCAAAGGGAAAGAGAGAGATTTGCAAGTTGCAACAATGTTGAGGGGGGGGGGTGGGGGTGGCCATGCTACGACGAACGTACAGAGTTGGTCCCTATAGGTGTGAGGTCTATCAATGCGGATTATTAACTGGAAAGCCATTTTCTCCTTTTGTGTCCCATAATTTTTTATTCATGTAAGACAATGCGCGTCCCCAGACGACTGGGCAGGTAATTGACTACCTGCATGCTGTTAATATCCCGATAATGGAATGGACTCCTAACAGTCCCGACCTCAATGCCATTGAGCAATTATGGGACCATCTTGAAAAAAGGTCCGAGGTAACTGCCAACTACAATTGAAACACAGTAGTAATTGAAGAATTTGAGAATATTTCCCAGGATACCATGAAAATTTAATCGCTAGCATGCCAAGACGTCACTAGATCACATTGTATCCAATTCTATTGCTCTTGATATTTTAAATCTTTTATCATTTTGCTTTTCGTATCTCACACATTTTCAATAAAAGAAGTGTAATCTGTGAATGTTCATTATAATTTAGTTTAGGTTTATTTCTATTAATGTAATTATTTAAGCTTAAGATTGTTACGAAGATGTAAAATCAAAGTACAGTCCAGATGGTTTTTCATGACTATTTTAGAAGGTATCGAACAACGAATTGAAGATCACTAAAAATATCCACGAAAATAGAGAAAATCAAAATAGTGGGTGGCTACTTCACTACCCATGTTCCAGCATTTTGTTCACCAGGCGCCAACACTGAGTTTGAGCTTTCATCTGCTAACTACCGATATATTTCAGCAGTTGGACACTGATGAGCAAACTAATGACTTCAAGCACTATTTTGTGACGTTTGTCTGTCATTCCGCTTTGACAAGTCGGCACATATTCAAGTGTTGGCGACCGTTGAAGTGGGGCATTGTTTTGAGTTAGCCAGCGAAAATAAATTTCGCTTTGTAGAGATGGGAAATTCAGATCTTTTCGATCCCTGAACCGGTTTTTAAATCACAGCGAATTTCTGTCTTGCGTAACTAGAATCCATGATATAATGACTTAGAAGAGATATGATATTGCGCATATGCCCCGCCCCCTCCTATGACGTCACGCGGTGAGTAACGTTATAGAAGTCCAACTACACACTTAAAACAAAGTCATTCACAATCAAAAAGTTTCTATACGTCAGTTTAATGCGGTTGAAGTTACGCCTATATTTAGTGATGGGTCGTTATTTAACTGTCAGCTATTTTTAAACGGTTGCCGAGCCGTAACGGTAACCACCAGTTATGGATTTATAAAAATAACAGCTTAAAAAGTAACGCTTTTTACACTAAACTAGAATTCGGAGTCGTGTCTGTTTCAGTTCTACTGCAACTAGGTTCGCTGAATAAACATCGGTTTTCATCGGCAACTGTTATTTAACCATTTAACGGGATGAATAGCCTTGAGATTGGGAATGCTAAATATGTATGGTTATACAGTATAGAGCGGACTGTACTTCATAACATTATTTTTTATACTAGTGTGCTCGCTCTCGCTCACAGCTTTAGGGACGTACGATCTTCGGTACAATAAAACGGTTTAATTTTAATTTTAACTTTAACCGGTTGTTGATGGGGATACGGCATACGGACACTACTACACAGAGTTATTCTGTTAAACTGAGAAGCTGTTATTTTTGAAACAGTTGAGTTTCCCACTAGTATGTAAAGACAAATATTTAATAGTAAAAAATATTGGGTGAAAAGATGAATTTCTGTAAAAACGTGTTATTACTTTCACTATAGACAACGCAAAATAGGGTTATTTCACGTGAAATTAAAGTACTTATTTATTTAAATTTATATACATTACCTAAGAAAACAGTTAACACGTCATTTTCGTTTGTCTGATAATAGTTATCAAATTGATAAAAAAATATAATGATACATTTTTTAATATCTATATACATTTATATAAAAAATTAAATGAATATATATATATATATATATATATATATATATATATATATATATATATATATATATATATATACAGGGTGTTTCCAAATTGATGCGAAAAATTTTACAGGGTGATTCTTTGGCGAAAAATAAGGGGTGTCTTTTTATTAAGTTTTTCTTGAAACCCCTTCTCCTCCAAGTTACAGCCCTTTGAAATTTTTGAAACTAATTTTAAAACAACGAATATTATAATAAGTAAATAAACAATTAATACTATATATCTTCCAATTTTTTTTTAAACTCAAACTCAAATTCAATTTTTTATACTGTTGGCTGTTGTTTGCACAGTTTTTAAAAGTGGACTGATAAAGATGACCAGTGAACCGAAAATGTAACTAGAGGTAGAGATCTTTCTAAGAAAGAATAAAAGCATAATGTAATAATAAACCATATGTACAGAATAAAGGCAAATTTCTTTACCGAAATTTTATGAGCTGCGTTATGTTATGGAGTTCTTAGAATCACTCCCTGTGTAGCAAAAAAAGTTCTAACGTCTAACGTCCCAAGACGTGATAAATAATGATATTTATTGATTCTTGCTGTGGCATTGACATTTACGTAAAGACCCCTCATAAAATAAATTTGTTAGAAATGACTAGTTTATAATTCCTAAAACATCTAAGTAAATACTAATATAAGACTCCTTTCTGATTTCTAAAAGTTTCACTTCAGAGTGGCAAAAGATTTACGACACGCTTATTATAATTTCTTAACCCTTTGTTTCCTTTTCATATCGACAAAATTTGAGATTTATACACTACGTGAAATAACGGGGTAAAAATACAATGCATTTATACTAGTGTGCTCGCTCTCACTCACAGCTTTGGGAATGTAGGATACTATCGATCGACTATCCAGTTTAAAATAACTGAAGCCGTTATTTTCAACGGTTATTATTAAATAACGTTAACGGCTTCAACTGTTAACAGAAAATAACCGTTTTTCCCATCACTACCTATATTGTCTTTCTCAGATAATATAGATCGCGCAGCACTAAATTTAATCTTTTTCATTTTTATTACTTCCAACTGTATACACTTAAATGTTAGTAAAATACGTAATTTGTTAAGAGGTTGTAATGAAACGTCAAACCCCATTGCACGACAGCATATTATTGTTGCATTGGACTCACCACTTGACACCATGCGCGTGACAGGCCTAAAAATAGGTAGTCTAAATATCATATCTCTCGTTATTTGTATGATGACTGGAATTAGTACCGGCATGCACGTAGCCATATAATGGTTTCGGAGGGGGTCCGGAATTGTTATTTGCCATCATGTTACATTATAAAACATTATCCGGGTCCACTTTTAGTTATATCCCGCAGTGAATCGACAAGAGAGGTAATGAAGTGAGTTTCTCATTGCCCATTTAATTTCTTTGTCAGTTTTTTATTCTTTTCAAATGGGCGCCCTGGTGCCATGGTTGTTACTGGGATCGCAGCTAATATTGTTAGTAGGCGGTAGATATCTAGAAAAAATCTTTATTGCAATTTTCTAACACTTCGAGTACTTCTGTCTTGTTTTCCATAGACGAAATCTTCAGACACCAAGATAATATGCCACTTTTATTGCTGAATTGGCAGTATCGTCCATATAATAAGCAGATAATGAGTCAAAAAGGTGGGTTGTTGCCGGGGAAGCGGCACCTGGCAAAAATATATGAAATGCAGAAAGAACGGTTTCGTTTTTTTTTTGAAAATCTATTTTCTAAGCTTGTAATTAGTTGGTAGACACATTGTATAAATATCACTATTTTATTATAATCGTCAGGTGAGTTGGTTTTAAAATTTGCTCCTTGAGTTTGTTTACAGGCGACTCTAGGAATTAAAAAAAAATGTATTCAATAAGTTGGAAGCAGAAGTATATAATGTTTGCATAGTTTTGCTGGAACGAAATAATTGGGGGGGGGGGGAGTCCGGACTACCTGGACCCTCCCACTGACTACGTGCCTGCAGTACCGCATTCATTAGATCTACCAAAACACAAAGAGGGGAAACATAATAACTTTCTGGCAACATTAGTCATATTAGAAAAAATGAAGATAGAAGAGGATTATTTCTGGAAAATCTGGCCCAAGTCATAAGATGTGGAAGCTACAATTAAATGAAAAGAGCTGATGGAGACAGGGTCATGTTGGCGACATCGCGACATATGTTGTTGTGGAATACTATTTTCATAAACGTAAATTAATAAAACCAGAGCAAACCTGATAGCGAATCTGAAGGAGAAGGCGGTATAGGTTCATCGGGTGTCCAAACAGGGTGGTCAATGTAATATGGTTTTAGATAATCGTGGAAATAAAAATTGTCATCTATTATCTTAATTAGCGCCTTATAAGAACAATGAACCATGAACCTGATCACTTGTTTTTTCATGTATGCTTCCTGAATCTTTTCCATAACTGTTTCCATCAATTCTTCTCTTATCTGGTAAATTACTTCGTCATCATCTTCCTCTTCTATAACGTTTAACCTGAAAATAACAGATTGTCAGTCCCGGTAATGTTTACGAAAGCAGTATTAAGTTTTCCTCAGTATATATATTTGTAAAAAAGGCCGATTCTAAACTAAATACTTAAAATATCTAGGCAATTCCAATGCCGCCTCGGTGGTGCAGTTCAAATCGGTGCCAATGTTATCTAATGAAAATTAAGCAAAGTCGAACACCGCCAGTTTCTGAACCGGTGACTGGTTTGGAAACTCGTTTGGACATCTGGTAAAATTTCTAGTGTGTGCAAACTCCTTCTCTAATTAACTACAGCAGTCGATGAGGTTACAAAATACTTAAGAAGTACTACTTACAAAAAATTATCATGTGTATTTCCAATCGACTGGCCCGTATTATGACTACTTATGCTCTTTGATAAATTACTCTTACTTGCTTTGTCGAATGAACGACTTCGCATGTTTACGATTTTTTTATAATTTCAACTTAGTGTTTCTATATTTAATTTGAATATGGCCTCGGAACAAGTTTTCCTTGCTGCTAGATTAGTTGACAGTTTTTATTTACCTTAGTTGACAGTATCATATGATTTCCATGACAGTAGTGAAAATATTAAGTTCCTAAGATTAATTGTGATTTAACAAAATAACACATAATAAGGCGGGGTGCAGCAAGTGCGTCATAGTAGTGAATTTTCATTAAAATATTTTAAATACGACAAGTCCTCGGAAATAAAAAAGTCTGGACGCAGCAAATGCGTTATGGCAGTGAATTTTTATAAAAATGATTTGAATAGCAAATATGCCTTTTTAATGCAAGCAGTCATCAAATTGGTTACCGGTATAACCCATATAGTAAAAACAATGTGCCATATTTTATCAAAATAACTTATTGTTTGAAAATGTACAAAAATTTTCCGACAATAAAATTTAAATGTTGGTTTCCTAGCCAACAAACCTTAGGTTAATAGCAAATTGAGTTATTGAAATTTAAAGCATATAATGAAAATTTGCTACCAAAACGCACTTACTGCGTCTTGATTTTTTTTCTTACAAACATATTTCGATACAAAATACAATAATATAAAGCTGTTCGAAAAAAATTGTAGGGATCACCAACGACTTATGGGCCAGCCTGTGATTGTCAAAATAATTTTATAAGATGCAGCTCAAGACACTATAATTAACTTATACAATTTTTTCTCCTCTCTTGTATAATAATAATTATTATATTGAGCTTTACCGTAGAAATGCGTCATCCTGTATATATGTAAACAGGTCAAAACTGAACGTAAATGGATTCCAGGGGGCCTAGTTTGCGCTCATTTGAAGAAATCTTTTTAAAATTCTAAAGTCGCGGTCTCCTCATTGACGAATTTTTTGTACGAAAATTAGCTAAAAATTATGGACCGTTAAACCATAAACTTAACTAAAAATACCGCCAAAGCATCAAAGAGAAAATAACAAAATAACTAACATGTTGCATATCAGCCCTTTTTGTAAAACTTCGATCATTTATATGTGTTAATAAAAACATAACAAACACTGTTTAGTCCACCCACTAACATTAATAAAATCATAAAGGAATAATTTGCACTTGTATAAAAAAATTACCAAATAACACAAATAAATTGTCAACTGAAACAGATAAAACAATCTAATACCATACGATAAACGTTAGTTAATTTCCAGGATAGTGAGGTGAAACTGCTCCCTAGCGTCGGTGATTGGCCATAGTCGCGGAAATAGGCCGACGTTAAAGAAATAAACACACACACACACAAATATATATATATATATATATATATATATATATATATATATATATATATATATATATATATATATATATATATATATATATATATATATATATATATATATATATACATATCGCGCTCATTTGAAGAAATTTTTTCAAAATTCATATGTCGATATCTCCTCATTAGTGAATTGTTTTTAGGAAAATTTACTAAAACCCCATGGCTTTTCTAAAAAGGTCTTGAGACTTTTAATCCTATAACTACCGTCATTTATTATCCACAGCAGGGTTCAATACTTAATAAAACGATTCCTTTTTTCGGGCAGGTACTAATTTAAGAAATATTTGCTACCTGCTAAGCACCACTATTTGTAAATGGTATTTATATACCGTTATGTTACTAAATAATGATGACTGCAATGTACATTTTGTAATGTGTAGGGGGGATGATTTCCTGCAGCAGCTCAAGCTGCTATATAAGTTAAAGCAGTTTCATATTCAGGATTCGATGTTTGGTAGTACTTTGAAGTAACAACATGAGGCTTTCCAAGATACGCCAGCTGTTAAAAGAAGGTAACAAAGTTAAAGAAATAACTGAGGAAAAAATGGAAGCTCAAGGGCCAAAACGAGCCAGTTATAACTCAATAATATGAGAAAATTTGTGCTGATAAACGAAACATGTAAGGATGTTGAGAAGAAACTGAACAATCTAGAAGAGGCCTTAAAAAGCAGAAAGGATCGGAAAAAATAAAAAAAGGAACTACACGTCCATTTTCAGGACCACCTTACTAAAAAAAGCAGAATATTTAATTTTATACATATGAATATAACAAATGAGACGATGTCATAAAAGGCCAAACCAGTTGAAAGGAAGACAACAAACATTGGTGAAGCTAAAGTAAAAATATCTACTTCACCAAGTTAGTAAATGGTAAATATATTTGTGCCTGAAGAAATGACAACAGCATTCTTACACGAGGCTAGTGTGTGTAAGTTACTTGTTGATGGTAAATATTTGTTTGTCCTACTTGTTCGTAGATAAATTTGTGTTTATATCTTATATTATTTTTACATACTATTATTGTACTTTATTATTTGTATTATTTATTATTATTATTCTTTTTTACAACATTTTTTAAATGTAACTTGGTACTTAATAAACAGTAATGTCTAATATGAAATTGTGTGCTTTTTTTATCTTATGTACTGACCTGCCTAATTATACCTTGAGAAAATCAAATTAGTAGAATACAGTGTAACGGTGAATTTTTTTAAGTGTTACAGAGTGTGTGCCGACGTTTTGAACAAAACTTGAACTATAACGATTTTGATAAAATTTGGCATGTACCTTCCTTTTGTAAGTGGCTTGGACAAGTTCGTTAGTTAAGAAAATCGGACAAGGTTTTCCGGGAAATTTTTGAGTTTTCATTCGAAAAAATTTGTATCTCAAAAAATAAAAAAGCTATGATAACCAAATTTGGTAGGTAGGTTAACGATATAAAAAGTAAACTATACGCCAAAACATAGATTTTTATGTAACAAGAAAAAAAAGTTATAATAAAATATTTGGTGCCAGATAATTTCTATGAAAATTCACTACCATAACGCACTTGCTGCGTCCAGACTTTTATTATATTATGCTCATCGATAATGGTCCTGAGCGCGAAACACTATCTATGCTTACTAATGCATACCTTGTGAAAATTTACCAAGTGTTTACCTTGATGATATCTGCAAGATTCGTTAATTTTTGGGAGAAAATACTTCGTGGGGACTTTTAGATTTGAAACTTGTAACTTTCTTCCTAAATCTTTTCTACTAAGGCTTTAAAATAATCTGTGTATTTGACACCAGTTCAAACTGAGGCAGATTTGTGGAGTCGCATCAACAATAAGTGGACCCTTGTTAAAAATAACATCCAATTACTTAACAGAGTCGACTTTAATTTTTGACGAAGGGTGTAGTTCTGTGTGAGAGAAAATGGAAGTCATTTTGAACAATATCTTTAGTGTTCTTTATGGTTTTTTATTTATTAGTTTTTAATAGCGTTTTCTAAATTTCAGATATGTTAGTGTTTAATAAAATCCTCAAGGGACATAATTTTGTTTTGATCTCGACTCTAGAAATCTCAAGTTTCTCAGAAACGGGTGGTTCGTCGAAAAATTGACAAGATGAGAAAACGATAGTAAATTTAATTTGCTATAAAATTGATGGACTTTAACCTTTAATTAGGTTAGGGTTTAAAAAATCAATTCATTAAAAGGTCATCCACCCCAAATTCACCCCTTTTTGAGTTTATATCACTACCAATTTTTGTCAAATAACGGCGTTGATAAAAGAAAATCATCTACCAAATTTGGTTGTTCTATGTTAGGGCACTGCTGCAATACTGTTTCTTGTAATTATTAAAGAATCTTCTGACGTCAATATATCACCAACTATGGGCGTCGGAGAAAAATCTTATAGAAAAAATCGGCGTGTTCTGAGGTCCTCTAGATGCACACATTTTGTGTCCATTGCGTTGTAAACCACCCTGTATAATCATTTACTTAAGCTCAAAACAGAACTGTCTAACGATTAATAAATAAATAGTCCTAATCAGCATGTCTTTTATTCAGCCTCTGATGACGCTAACGTTGTTAGATGGTCAGGTACTTAAAATGTGAGTGGTGAATAGGGTTCTCCAAAGCATATTTATGAGAGATCATTGCACGTTCCAATCTTCGATTGATCTAAATTAGATTAAAGTAGTATTTCAATAAGATGATTTCATTTAAAAAACATATAAGTGTCAGCGGTTGTGGAAAAAATGTAGCAACATTGTTTTTACATAGTATGCAACTCCAGAAAATAATAATATTTATTGTAGGTTTGAGTAACTGATCGTATGCCAACTTTTTTTCTCGACTTTAACTTGCTTTTGCAAAGATATCATGCTCGTGATATGACGTGTTTAACAAACAGAAATAAATGTATAAACAATAATAATGTTTATAAAAATGTTTGGGTAATAGACACTAACTAACCAGCGTAAAATATAATACTAAGAAATGAAAAAGAACACTTCTCATATTTGACATTGACATTAAATGACATGTGTAAGAACTAAGAACAACAAACGAAGGTTAACGTAAATTTTTAAATTATTGAAATTGGCTGAAGTACAATTGTATTAATTTAGATTTATTGTTTATAATGGAGCAGTGTTTCAGTCCATAAATCAAAATGGGTACAATCGGCGGCGCCATAGAATTAACATTTGCAATGGTAAAACCCCATATAATCAAACATCCAATTGCTTTGAATTCAATCAGAAACATGATTTTAAGTGCAGATTTTAAGATAGTTCGTTCTAAAAGACATCAATTACAACTAGGTGAAGCGGAAAAGTTTTATAGTGAACATAAGGCTAAATTCTTCTATAATAGACTAGTCACATTAATGACAAGGTAGGTAGGTAGGTTTTCTCACAAAATATTTGGTTTGAAATGTATATGTTTTAGTGGTCCTTCAGATTTGTATATTTTAGCTAAATATGATGCTATCAAAGAGTGGAGAAAACTAATGGGCCCTACCAAAGTATCAGTAGCTGATTTCGAAGCTCCCAATAGCATTAGAGGGCAGTTTGGATTATCAGACACAAGGAATGCTGTTCACGGATCAGGTTAGTTTTAATTTAATGGGTGCCATGTGTTGAATTAATATGTTTATATATATATATATATATATATATATATATATATATATATATATATATATATATATATATATATATATATATATATATATATATATATATATATATATATATATATATATATATATATATATATATATATATATATATATATATATATATATATATATATATATATATATATATATATATATATATATATATATATATATATATATATATATATATATATATATATATATATATATATATATATATATATATATATATATATATATATATATATATATATATATATATATATATATATATAGTATTACAACTAATTTAAATAATGAAAATTAGAGCTAACTTGGGTAATCCTGTCTTGTAGACACCTAACTAGTAAACAAACAATTCGGGTGGAATCAGAACGCAGAAGTGGACGCTGGACGATGGGCACTGTTGCCAGATGAATATTACCAAGGGTCATTTTAAATATAGAAGGAAATCAAGGGGTGAACAAATGTTTTTATAATGTAAATAAATTATAATATGGCATCATCTACATAAATCAATATTTGACATATTTTGCAGAAAGCAGTAGGAAAACGGATATGTAAAAAGTTAATTTTCAGCCATGGTGGTCCAGGGGAAAAAACGTGGGTCTCTGGACCCAAGGGTACTGGGTTCAATCCCAGATTTACCCTCTCCTCCCTTTTTAAGTACATCAGTAATATAATATCTACAGAGGTTGTGCCATTCTGATTGAGCAAGGTAATCTGCACGTTCCGCCCTTCCCAGGGGGTGTAAAGCCGTCGGTCCCGTGCCCATGCGATGTTGGGCACGTTAAAGACCAAAATTTCCCGGACAGTGAGTTACTGATGCACTTAAAAAGGGGGGAGAGGGGAAATCTGGGATTGAACCCAGTATCCTTGGGTCCAAAGGCCCATGTTTTTTCCCCTGGACCACCATGGCTGAAAATTAACTTTTTACATATCCGTTTTCCTACTGCTTTCTGCAAAATATGTCAAATATTGATTTATGTAGATGATGCCATATTATAATTTATTTACATTATAAAAACATTTGTTCACCCCTTGATTTCCTTCTATATTTAAAATGACCCTTGGTAATATTCATCTGGCAACAGTGCCCATCGTCCAGCGTCCACTTCTGCGTTCTGATTCCACCCGAATTGTTTGTTTACTAGTTAGGTGTCTACAAGACAGGATTACCCAAGTTAGCTCTAATTTTCATTATTTAAATTAGTTAATATGGATAATATTGTATTTTCAGGTACTCTTTGTATTTCAGTTGTCTGACAACTTGTCTAAACGGTAAAAGTGAATCCTTTTAGAACTTTTTACGTAGAATCTAGTGGTGTAGTTAGTTTTTTTCTAAATATTTCTGTTTTTAAAATATTGACCAATGTTTGGTTCTTTTAAATGGGACACTGTATATTTGTCAAAAAATTAATTTGCATTTTCACAAGCTCAAAAATATATACATTATGCATCTAATAATAAACAATGAAAAAAATCCTAATTTTCATAATTTGCGTTCAAAATTTTCCAGTTAGTTATGTAAAAATGCTGCTATTTATCGTTTACTTAGAAGCAAATGACAAATTTGTTCTATGCCTTGTCACTGCTGGTCTTAATTATGTAAATTTTGTGTTACATTTTCAAATTTGGCTGTTTTTTTTTGCATTTATTTATTGTTTGAAGGTATATTTGTGACTATGGCAGTAAACCAAACTTTCGAACATTTTGAGAAATGCGATATGTTAGCTTGTTTTATATTAGATAATAAAGTTGTTGATGCGGCATCTCTGATGTATTTTAACAGGTAAATAGTTGGTTTTCAGTTGTTTAACTACGATTGCTTCATTTTTATTTAGATATCCAGAAAGGAGACAACCCAAAATACATTCAGTTTAAAAGAATTTACTTGGGTCACAAATCATTTAACAAACCTTATTCAAAAACATATAATAAAGAAAATCGGGAGGTTGAGGAAGTCACAGTTTTGGCTAATGTAGCAGCTTACCCCTCAACATTGAAAGGAGTTCAAAAAATTCTAAGAAAACGCAAATACCACCCATAAAAATTTAGGCTTGTCCAGCACATACACCCTAGGGATGCCCAACGTCGGGTAGTCTTCCACAATTGGGAAAGATGTGATATGGTTAGATGTTTTGCAA
Source organism: Tillus elongatus (assembly GCA_964006375.1). NCBI lineage: Eukaryota > Metazoa > Arthropoda > Insecta > Coleoptera > Cleridae > Tillus > Tillus elongatus. Next base: position 93,569,449 of record OZ023268.1, read on the forward strand.
TGCAGGATATATAGTCAAACGGAGCTCATTTTAGTAATTCTGGTATACATAACAGGGATAATAGCAGATTCTGGTCCCAGGCAAACCAACACCAAATATTTCTCAGAAGACAACATGGCAGTTTTGGTCTAAGTGTGTCTTGCTTCATATTAGGAACACAGATAAAATTTTATATATTTGAGGGAAACCTAACAGCCAATCGCTACCTTGAAATTTTAGAGACAGCTATACCTGACTTGCTCGATGATGTTCCTTTAGCGCAGAATTCTCGGAATGGTCTTAGACTTGATGCCTACAAAGATCAGTAGAGATCTGTCTTTCAAGACTGTCCTCCCGGAAAGAGAGGACTGGGAGCGAAATCAAACAACCTTATTGAGAGCCGATCTCTGCTGGTACTCTGACGGCTCCAAAACCAATATGGGAGTAGGAGCCGGCGCATATGGGGGCAGCACCGATGCTAGACTATCAGCTAGCCTCGGCAAGTATGCAACCATACACCAGGCAGAAGTGTATATCATTGAGATGTGTACAAGGGAAAGTAAAAAAAACCAGTGCACACACAAATCGATAAAGATATATGCAGATAGCCGAGCTGCAATAAAGGCTCTTGGTTCCTACCGGTGTAATTCAAAAACAGTATGGAGTTGTAAATCTGCCCTTAACGAACTGGGCAGCTGTAATGAGATGTCACTGGTCTGGATACCGGATCACTCGTACCATGATGGCAATGTTGTGGCCGACACACTTGCCAGGAGTGGTGCCCAGAGAGACTTTGTCAGACCAGAACCGGTGCTGGGGATAACATCATGCACAGCAAAGACCTGGACAGAAAGAATGACAATCCAGTATTGGCAATATCTTCCAGGATTAGCTCACTCTAAGGCCTTCATAAATGGCCTGTCTGAGTCAAGGGCTAAAAAACTTCTAGAGTTAAACAGACAACAGCTGAGTACTCTAGTCGGCCTGTATACAGGACACTGCCGCTTGCGTCACCACATGCACCGTATTGGACTCGGTCAGGAGACCGAGTGCCGGCTGTGTATGGAGAGTGACGAGACAGCAGAGCACGTACTGTGTTCCTGTCCGGCAGCGGACAGGACTAGATACCTGCTCTTTGGCAAGATAAAGCTTACTCCGGAGGATCTGAATCAACTTTCGCCCACAAAGATTATCGACCTCTGCAGGAGGCTGGCTTTGTTGGGCGAAATATAGACTATTAGGCGTGAGCCACAATAGACCTTATGGTCGCGGTGGAGGGACCAGTATGGCCCACTCACAATCAAATCTTACCTAACCTAACCTCCTTTAGCGCATGTAAACGAAAGTAATTTTCAACAGGACGAGGCTCCTGCGCACAATTCTCAAATGATTATTTGTAGAGAATAATTTTCCAAATCAATGGATCGGAACCAATGGGCCTATAAAATGCCCCCCTAGGTCCCCAGACTTGTCTATTGGTTTTCTTTCTATGGGGACATCTGAAGAATAAAATTTCCAAACTTCGTTATAATAATATTCAAGAGTTAGGAAATGCAATAAGAGAAAGTTTTGGCTATTTACAAAATCATCCCGTTGTTTTAATTAATTCCTTAAAATGAATAGGAAAAGAATGCGAATAAATAAGTAAGTGGATAAGTAAAGGCAAAACCGGTTGCAGAGATGCCATGATGTTATTGTGAAGTTAGAGAAAAAACCTGTAGGTGTATGTTTAATATGGAACGGTTTCACAAAATTAGGGCAACTGCAATAAATGAAATCGATATTAAACTCCACTTCGGCCAAAATTGAAATTGCCTATTATTAAAATCAATGTTCCGATTAAATTTTTGCTGCTGGTGTTAGTTCGTTCTTGTTAACCATTTTTTGTTTTAATGCCATAATAGCCTTTTTAGAATTTCTTTCTAGTACAATTAACATCAACCTAGGTTCTGGAATTGTATTTGAGCAAGTTGAATGTCTGCACGTTCCGCCCTTCGAACGGGGCGTAAAGCCGTCGGTCCCGTGTTCATGCAATGTTGGGCACGTTAAAGATCCCTACCCTCCTTACAGAAGGGCAGGGATTCGGCAAAATTTCCAGGATAGTTAGGTGAAACTGCTCCCTGGCGTCGGTGATTGGCCATAGTCGCGAAAATAGACCGACGTTAAAGAAAAAAAATATTTCTAAATTTTAGCTTAACTTTTAGTTGGCACTGACCAATGGATCTACAAATATTTTTTTACTAATTAATTCACTAGAATAGGTATATTTTGGCTACATATAGTTTGTAATACATTGAAGAAAAAACATATTGAAGCACAGTTATTTATTAGTATTAGTATTCATATAATAGAAAAAACTATATGAATAGTGTTCTTGGTTATTTATTATTGCAGATTCACCAGCATCAGCAGCCAGAGAAATAAGTATAATGTTTCCAGAATTCAACATCGAAGATTGGTTTGCCACAGAAGAACCAAATTTTAGGAGAAATGAATTACAGTTCGATGAAAAAGAATTTATTCATATAGTAGGAAAAACTATATGAAACAAAAATGTTTATAAAATCAAGCATAAACTGCTATTAAAAATTATGCCTTTGTCTAAAAGAAAATAACTGATTAGATGTTTATCCTTATTATTTGATAAATTCCTAGGTTAGCTGTTTCACTAGGAATTTCTAGCAATAATGCATCATGATGTGTTCATGATTATGATTAAAATAAGTTTCATCACTAGTAACATGTGTTATTTTAAATGAATCACTTTGTATAAAAATGCTTGTTAGAAAATGAATGAAAAATGTTGATCTTTGTTAACTTACAGTCAATAACATGTAAGTAAATTAGTAGTAAGTTTATAAGTATAATAGACGGCACATGTGAAAATTTAAATTTGAATAAAAGAACTTCGAAACACTTTTTTTTTTGTTCAGTAAATTTTTGCAGATTAATTCTCTCCATTTAATTTTAATTCAGAGCATCTAATTAAATAAATTAGCCAACCTATTCACCGCTTTAAAAAGTAGGGAGATTGGGGACATCGAGTTCCTTTCCTTTGATATTTCCTTAATCTCTTTAAACTGTCTCCAAATCAGGAGACGAAAGGTCGAGTTTCAACAAATTCTGGACAAAGTTAAACCTGAGAATCAAATATTTCTCATACTTAAGACTGCCTATATATCTGGTCAACATCATGAACATTTACTGCACTTGTTAAACTGTTTTAGACATTGGTTCTGTGCACGACCAGGATGGAGGACTGTGAACGATGATGATGATCTACAGATATAGCAAAATTTAATTCTTTAACTTCATAGAAAATTGAGTTTTGGTCATTTTTCTCAAAAGGAGAACAGACGATTTTTTTGATAATAGAGAGATATCGATGGTAACACTTTCGAAAGAATTCTTCAAATGTGCGCGTCCTAGGATCTCTAAAATCGATCTTCAAGGTCCGTGTCAGTTTAAAGTATTAACTTTACTAATATGCTGTCTAATAATAGTGTACAATTCTTATGGAAATTCGCTACTATAACGCACTTGCTGCATCCCGAAACTTTTTTGATAATCTGATGAACACTACTTTTTGACATCACTTTCTTGAGCTATTTTTCTTACAGATTGTCTGGTAACCATTAAAAGATGACAAAGAGCAGCCACTGCAACGCCATCATTTTGAAGAGGATGTTGACTGTTATGTTTTTTGTTTGTAACAGAGCCTGTTTCCTCAAATTTTGCAATTAAATTAATGATGTACTGACGACTAACCTGCTGTTCCACATGATTTTGAGTGGAAAGTCTAGCAGCAAGCTGGTACAATTGTTATTTCCATACCATAGTTCTACTAGTTTAGTTCTTTGTTCGGTGTTATATTATGAACTTTATTATGAATATACTGGCCATACATTATGACTTGCCATAAGACACAGTAAATAACATGAACATAACATATAAAATACAATATTAGAATACAAAATATGAATTATATAATCTTAATCTATTTAAAAAATAAACATATTATCTGTTAGAGTTACTATATAAATGATTTCTAAGAATATACGCTGACAATTAAAAAAAAATTAAAACAATTTCATGATGTAATGACTTGGGTAATCCCGATTGTTTTCTAAAATTAATGTAATTTTTGAATAATGTTTCCCTTGCACCAAAGAGGAGGCCTATTACTGATAAATTTTGAACATTAAATTTAGATTTGTAATAATTTATTGTAAGTTCGTAAATAAGACACTTTGCTTCTCAAATTTGGTCAGGCTGCTCCATATCTCTCTCACATATGTATGGTCGGATCTATAATATAACCGTTTTCATGGTTTTTCTCCATTTCTATGATATCAGTCCTTCTGGTGCTCCCCGCTTCTCAGAGGGCATGAACTTCTTTTTCTACTTGGATGCCTTTCTCTCTTAGTGTACAAGCAGAATGGGTTAGCATTTTTGATATTGAATTTTCTTTTAAAAAAATCCCTAATGAGGAGATCCCGACTTTTGAATTTTGAAAAAATTTCTTCAAAAGAGCGCTAATCAGGCCCCCTAGAACACATATCCGGGGTCAGTTTCGATTTTTATATGTTTATATATATATATATATATATATATATATATATATATATATATATATATATATATATATATATATATATATATATATATATATATATATATATATATTAGAGGTGTGCGAACCCATGTTTTGTTCGAACCGAACTATGAACGAACCCAAGCAAATATGTTGCCTCGAACCTCTGAAATAGTATGTCTAAGGTTCACAGTCAAACTTCGAACCTCTTAGAAATTCAAAATCCAACATCGAACGAACTACCCAAAATTCTTCAGTGTTCATATATCATTTCCTTAAATATCAAATTTAGTAATATTGTAACGTACAATATTTGATATGTAAAAGATTCCAATTATTTTTACAAAAAGGAAGGGTTCGACAAATTTGCAGGTTTATTGGGTGAAAATGCCTTTCAGTGCTGATCATTGTGGAGATGGGTCAACGTTAAATCAAAAATACAAAAACAAAAAATATTTGAAACTTTTAGACTTCTAGATCTATATTTAAGCTCAATTATAAATATGTTGTTGTTTGGCATTGGCTAGGCAGTTTTAGCAAACAAATTGAGAGGGTTCAAAGTGAGCATGTGGGAAGTGCACAACAAGCTGTGAGTTATGACTGCGTGATGATTCACAACAAGCTTCCAGAGGTCTTGAAGAGCATGCCAATGGAGTCCTTCCGGAAAGAGGCGAGAATGATCTTGGGCCAACATGTCCTCTATTCTGTCACATAATATTTTGATAGGTTCTAGACTATTATATGTATTGTGTTTGAAATTTAATTTTGTTCTATATGTATTATGTATGTTTTATTTTAATGCATTTTATTTGTAACTTTGTTTATTTTGGTTTTGTTATGTGGTTAACATTCTCCAGGGTTTATATATGTGTATTTCATTTGTTGGCTGTAATATTGTGTGTACTGTATGACGTGATCTTTTGTACCAGAATAAATATTATTATTATAAAATAACCACTTAAAATTTCAACTTAATATATTATATATTATTCTTATGAAAATTCACTACCATAATGCACTTGTTGCGTCCCTAATTTGTCTGCTGATTGTGAATATGTCACTGTTTGGGCTCATTGTGAAATAAAGCATGTTGAACCAGTGTTTTCCAAAGGCAATCTGGAATTATCCTTATAAATTCTGAAAATTTACGTTACCGATCGCCGTCGAACGCCGCCTTATAATGTTGTTACTGAAAAAGGTGTTGGGAGGCTAGGATATATAAGAAAAAAATTCTGGACGCAGCAAGTGCGTTATGGTAGTTAATTTTCATAAAAATGTTTTTAAAAACAAATATGTGTGTTTTTTTAAGAAAGCAGGCATCAGATTTGGTTACCAGTATAAACTATATAGTAAAAACAATGTGCCATGTTTCATCAAAATAACTCTATTGTGTGAAAATGTACAAAAATGTCCAAAAGTAAACTTAAAGTGTTCCCGAAAAAACACGTTTCTTGGTCAACCTTATAGGTTAATAGCAAATTGAGCTATTCAAATATGAAACATTTGATCAAAATTCGCTACCGTAACGCACTTACTGCGTCCAGAATTTCTTTTCTTACAAACATGCATTATATTTCGATGGAAAATGCAAAAATGCAATAACTTAAGGCGTGTTTGATTAAAAAAAAAGGAAATTTGTATCACCAACGACTTATGGGCCATCCTGTGATTGTAGAAATATTATTTTAAGATGTAGCTCAAGACACCCTATAATTAATATATACAATTTTTTTTCATATCTTATATAATAACGGATATATTGAGCTTTATTGATTTTTTACGAAAATTCGACAAAAATTATATATCATTAAACGATAAACTCTATAGCTAAGGCTACTGCCAAGCATCAGAGAGAGGGTCTATTTGAAATGAATTTTCTGCAAATATTTTAGTAAAATGAAGGACAATGACGAATGAAACTAAGACTTTAGGGTTTGTAAAACATCCTTCTTGAGACATTTTATTTCTATAGCGCGTATTAGATTTAAGTTATTTGCCTAAATGTTGCCAATTTTGACATTTTAAATCGCCACTTTGACGTTTTGAGGTAAACCCCAATTTATTTTTCTTTAAATGCCTATAACTTTTTTGTCTTTTGACCTACATAGCTAAATTTTGGTGAGTAACTTACCTATAACGATGTAAACATGTGTACCAAATTTGGTTGCCCTTACTTTGTTAATTCCGGAGATATAATTTTTTTTTGAAAGAAAACACAAAATTTTCCGGGAAACCTGGGCAGATTTTCCTGGCTAACGAACTTATCCAAGCCATTTGCAAAAGGAATTTTTTCACCAAATTTAATCAAAATCGGCCCATTATTTTTTGAGTTATCGGTGTGATACATATATATATATATATATATATATATATATATATATATATATATATATATATATATATATATATATATATATATATATATATATATATATATATATATATATAAACATATAAAAATTGAAACTGACCCCGGATATGTTTTCTGGGGGGGCTAATTAGCGCTCATTTGAAGAAATTTTTTCAAAATTCAAAAGTCGGGATCTCCTCATTAGTGAATTTTTTTAAGAAAATTCACTAAAATAATTCTGATTGTTAAATGGTTCCGTAGTGTCTCAATGTGTGCCACCTACTATCAAAAATATGCATGAGTGAAATCTCCTAAAATTCCACTATCGACTCAATGAGACCGATAACGGATTTAAAGCGCCGCTACCGAGTTAATAGGGCCGCAACTTCGCTACCTTTGGCAGCATTCAATGCCTGTAAAGTTAAATTTCGAAGTATTATTGAGCAACGAACTTCGAACTATTTTTCAGAATTACATATTTCGAACTTCGAACTACTTCAACATTGCTAGTGCGAACATATTTTCGAACCGAAGGTTCGGTTCGAGTTCGGGTTCGGTTCGAAATATCGAAGCTTCGCACACCTCTAATATATATATATATATATATATATATATATATATATATATATATATATATATATATATATATATATATATATATATATATATATATATATATATATATATATATATATATATATATGTATATGTATGTATGTATGTATGTATGTATGTATCACACCGATAACTCAAAAAATAATGGGCCGATTTTAATTAAATTTGATGAATACCTTCCTTTTGCAAGTGGCTTGGATAAGTTCGTTAGCCAGGAAATCGGCCCAGGTTTTCCGGGAAAATTTGGTGTTTTCTTTAGAAAAAAATTATATCTCCGGAGATAATAAAGTAAGGGCAACCAAATTTGGTACACGGGTTTATACAATCATTGGTAAATCACCTACCACCTAGCTCTGTAGGTCAAAAGAAAAATTATAGGCATTTAAAGAAAAATAAATTGGGGTTTTCCTCAAAACGTCAAAGTCGCGATTTTAAACGTCAAAATTGGCAACATTTAGGCAAAGAACTTGAATCTAATATGGGCTATGGAAAGAAAATGTCTCAAGAAGAATGTTTTACAAACCCTGAAGTCTTAGTTTCAACTGTCATTGTCTTTCAATTTACTAAAATACTTCCAGAAAATTCATTTCAAATAGACCCTTTCTCTGATGCTTGGCAGTAGCGTTAGCTATAGAGTTATCGTTTAATGGTATATAATTTTTGTACAATTTTCATAAAAAATCAATTAAGCTTAATATATCTGTATTATACAAGATATGAAAAAAATTGTATACATTAATCATAGGGTGTCTTGAGCTACACCTTAAAAAATATTTCTACAATCACAGGATGGCCCATAAATCGTTGGTGATACAAATTTCCTTTTTTTAGTCGAACACGCCTTATGTTATTGCATTTTTGCATTTTCCATCGAAATATAATGCATGTTTGTAAGAAAATAAATTCTGGACCCAGCAGGTGCGTTATGGTAGCGAATTTTGATCAAATGCTTCATATTTGAATAGCTCAATTTGCTATTAACCTATAAGGTTGACCAAGAAACGAGTTTTTTCAGGAACATTTTAAGTTTACTTTCGGAAATTTTTGTACATTTTCAAACAATAAAGTTATTTTTATGAAATATGGCACATTGTTTTTATATAGGTTATACTGGTAACCAAATTTGATGCCTGCTTCCTTAAAAAAAACACATATTTGCTATTAAAAACATTTTAATGAAAATTCACTACCATAACACACTTGCTGCGTCTAGACTTTTTTTTTACTGAAATATCTCGTTAACAAAGCCCAATCTGGGAAAAAGTTATTTTCTGTTTTATGCTTAGATTTCGATTTTTCATATGACATTTCATTTTAAGGTCCTCCAGCTACTGAGCATCCTGAATGGTGGATATCTTTTCACTGTTATATTTATTAGCTCTAACCGGTTGCGAACATTTCTTAAAGTGCATGTAATTTAGTGATTGTTTCAGACATCATAGATGAGTTGGCCAAATTACAATATTAAAATTGTTTGGAATTAAATTTGATGTTTCTATTATAAAATAGTTAATGAAAGATAAGGCCTATGTGTCTCTAAGATATCATGAACTTGATTGTTGTGCCACAAGATGTCTCTACTCCCTCCTGGACTAGTTGGAGATTACATGCCTTCGGAAATATATTCGCTGGGACGGCATTCCAAAGATTAGACGCTCCTGGTAGAACGAGAATTCATAACGAACTTTTCGACAAGTGGGTAATTTAACACTAAAAGCGTGGTTTGTCAATAAAATATCGCAAGCGGGGGTACTAACAAAGCAATGTCGATGGTCGTATTGATTATCACTATTCCATCTTATAAAATCGCGCCTATTGTTGTAAAATCCCTCCTATTGTTGCGTTGCTGAAAAGAGGTGTCGCTGAGATGAAGTGTCGTTCTAAAGGAGTGACACATTGATAGAAGAGGCAGAGATCTCCAATTTTTCTGGTGTGGTCTAGACAAGTAAGATTGACTCTGATAGATTAATTGTATATACAGCGAACAGCTCTTTTTTTAATAGACCCTAGAAGGAACAATGTTGTGTTTAGAGCAGTGCACCAAGCAATTATTATTATTAGTTTATTGATAAATAAATTGTAGAGTACATCTTACAAAAAGGTAATTCACATGTGACTGCAATCGATGAGAACAATATTCCAACTGCATACGTACCTATGCTTTATACATAGTCAGAAGTGCTGTGATAAAAACAAACTTTTACCCCTGTAAGATAAAACAGTTTTATATTTAAATCTACCGCCATACTGGCAGTTGATTGCTACCCTTGTATAGTTAGTAACCAGATCCACAACCCTGTTTCTTGAGAAGATGGGGAGGCTTGCTAGATGAAGAAACTTGATCGAGCCCTCTTATGTTTCGGGTAATCTGGAAGCTTAGACGTTGATTTCGTTTTAGGTATATCCCTAAGTTTGTTAGAACACATCTTCATAAAAAGCACATGTTTTTTAAAATTTTATAATCATGTGTTTAATTTATTTTGGGACCATCCTGCATTTTGTTTAAAAACATATATTACAGCCCCAAGCAGAAACTCTAGCTTGTTGACTGCTGCCTTTGCAATATTGAAAACGGGTTAATGCCATAGCCAAGATCCTGTACAACAGTTACATCCAATGTAGTGTTAATTTTCTGGGCAATATTTTTCCAGCCATCTGTGCCCTGTGGGTCACTCTTCCAGGAAGATGCAATTCTGTTTTTTAAGCATTAAATATATAATTAGATTTCGAGAGCCACAGTTAACAATTTTAGACAGGTCATCATTTACAGAGTTTTGGCTGTCATTGATAAGCTAGGAGCAGATATTAGATGAATTGATGGGAACATGGTACAAAGAGTGCTATCATCAGCAAAGCTGTGGACTAGATTATTGATTAACAGAAGATCATTAATATGCAAAAGAAAAAGTCTGAGAGCCAAAATAGAACCTCGTGGAACACCCGTATTAATTTCTAATTCATTTGATGAAGAACACAATCGGCAACATGCAATGAGTGTTTCTTCAGAAAACTAGATATCCATGGGATAGTTTAAAATGCGGGAATCGTGTAAACACCGCACCCAATGTCTCAACATCACACACACACATAGGAATGGTTTTGAAGGCAATCCATATGATAGAAATTTATTAATGCATGCTGGATGCCAGACCCAATCCAACAGTTTAGAAATATCCAATGAAATTGCATGACCTTCTTCGAATTTTTAAGAATAGAACTCCAACGATAATTGACGTATATCATATGATAGTATGGCGATAGCCAGTGGATCGGTTTTGACGAAAGTCGTATTGGCGAACGCTTACAATGTTTGATTTTTAGAAGTATTTTATGAGCTCTAATTGATCACTTTTTCCATAACTTTAGACAAAACCGATAGAATGCAAATTGAACAATAGTTCCCCACATGAGATTTGTTTTCCTTTTTGGGGACAAGGTGAACTCGAGCTTGTTTTCAGGAAGATGGAAATACCCTCAGCTTATAGGACACCGAAAAGAGGCGATATAAAATTAGAGTCAGTTCAGGAGCACACATTTTAAGAATTACTGCTGGGATTCCATCAGATCCTGATGCCCTTTTGGTGTCTAAATTTTACAATATGTGCATATGATGCCTGAAAAATATTTCTTTCATTTTTGACTTGATAGCTGAAATAGCAGGTGGGGTATTTCCATGCAGATCAAACGTTGAATTTAAAGCAAATACAGGCGGATATATCGGCCTTTTATTTTTATCGATTCAGTGAATACTGCCATAATTTAAAGCCAGAGGAGAAAATGAGCTGGGGGTGAAATTTCAACCTTTAATTTTTCATGCAGACGTGAGATGACTTTATCCCTTACTGATTGGTGATGTTCTAACATTGCTTAAAGGCATTAAATAAATATTCAACGTTTGCCAATGTCGAGTGCAACTCAGATCCAGCTCTTTCCATGCTCTTAGATTAAAACCTGTTACAGGCTGATGTGATATATCTTGATTTCAGCAAGGCCTTTGACAGTATACCCCATGGCATTCTTCTACATAAGCTTAAACAACTTTTTCATCAGTTCTGACGTGTCGCAGGGTTCGGTTCTTGGGCCCGTCTTTTTCAACATTTTTATTAATGACATTGTGCACTTGCTTGATGTCCCATGTCTTCTCTACGCTGATGACTGGAAGATTCACTCATCCATTGATTCTTTATACGACTGTATTTGATTGCAAAGGGATCTGGCTTATATCTTTGATTGGTGTTCTTATAATTGTTTAAACCTTAATGTAGATAAGTGCTCTGCTGTCTCTTGCAGCCGCCAGCATTCTATCGTTGAGTTTAATTATTCTCTACAAGATACTCTTTTGACAAGGAAACTTGTCTTCAGAGGCCTTGGTGTTCTATTTGATAGCAAACTTAGTATTAATTTGCATATTGAGAGTTCGGTAGCAGCATCACTCCGAATTTTAGGATTTGTAATAAGATCCACCAGAGATTTTGTTGACACACAAGCACTAGAGGTGCTTTTTGATTCTTTGGTCAGAAATGGTCGCCTAACTATTACATGCATGTCTCAAGTCTTGAGAAGATTTTTAAAGTACCTTATGTTTAAACAGAGAGGCATCTATCCTGAAGTTGACTATCGTCATGGTGTATTGTTGTCCGTGACAGGTTAATTCTTACTCACTGCCAGACGCAGCCAGTACATGTTGCTCTGTCTTTATAAGTTGCTAAATAATGTTTGCGCTTCTCTCTGTTATATCATTGCATGTTCGTAGGTTGGCTTGTTTTGGATGACTCGACCTCTAACTAATTTGCTGCAGTTTTCTCCCATATATAATGTGTAAGCTATATAATCTATTGAGTATTCATGTGCATATATTTACATGTACCTTTAAGGACTTTAAAAACAACATTTGGTATCTACCTAGCAAGTTTTTTTTTTTTAATATATTGTAATTTTTGTTTTGTTTTGTATGACATCCTGTAATTGCATTTTCTGTAGGATGGTTGTAAATAAATAAATACAAGTAAACTGTCCTTATTGTACTAACAGACCAAATAAAACATATATACTTCTTTTATTTACATATGTATAATCACATATTAATTTCATTAACATGATCAATAATGTTCAGATAATGTATTTACAGGTAAAAAAAATTACTTTCACTAATATCACGCATTAATTTTCACAAACACTTTGGGTCTTTGAAAAACTTTTATACCTTCGTCAATTTTTTTTAGTTCTTCCTCTATTTCCATTTTTCGTTTTTTCATTCTTAACGTGTCACTTCTCACAGGCATTGCATTTAATTCGCTAATTCTATCTGCATAACCTAAAAAAAAAAGAAACATGTGTAACATCTTTTTTGTTATTGCTTTTTTGATCAACACATCCAAGCTTTGACCTTGTGAAACAGATGTTAACACAAGTAAGGGAGAGTGGGGGAATTGTGCGCACTTAAGCGAAAATCGTTATAGCACTGATAACATTGTAAATAATTTAAATGTAAATCCAAAAACGGAAGCGTTATTTACGTTACTTTCAGCATGTCAATCAATTTTAGGGAAAAAGAATGTATTTGAAGCACAATATTGCTAAAATTACAAAAGTGCTCTGGTACATAATTCCCCACCCTTGCGGGTAATGATGTGCACATGTTGGGAATGGTGCGCATTGAAAGTACTTATTGCTAAATAAAATCAACTCTGACTTTGAAAACATCTATTGAAATTGTTGAACAAAGAAAAAAACATTACAATAACTCCTAATTTGAGAATAAGTCACATATATAATTTTTCGGCGCATCTGAGTCAGTACACTCAGCATGATTCCAAGTTGAACAAAGGACACATCTGTACCATAATTTTCCTTGTTTGCCGAATGCTCTGCAAATACCACAAAGTTCGTTCGCTTTCCCTAGCTGATTCAAAGGTGGCAATATGAAGCTTAGCCCAACATCATCTTCGATGTCATCCAATTCGTCGTCACAAATATCCGACATATCATCTTCTGATGAACCAGATGATTCAGGCACTGGTGGTCTTTTTTGTTTGATTTTCAATTTCTTTAAAGTCGATGGAATTGAAAATTCATCATCAAAACATTTATAAATGACTCCTTTATTATTCTTGTCTCTCAATTTCTCTTTGGTTTTGATTGCCTCTTCTCATTGTTTCTTTTTTACCTCAGCTTCTTCTAGTTTTGTTCTTATGGGAGTGCTCATAAGGATTTTTGATTTCTGCTTGTTCCTAGATTTTCTTTTCGTTGCCTGGTTAACCTTTGCTTTTAGTATTGGAGCCACAGCAAAGAAAGAATTATGGTTAGACGTAGATGGCTGAGGGCTTGGATCTCTCCGATGTTGTAGATCTGGGTGATTATCTAGTAGAGTGACTGCATCCTCTTGGCTGGATGAAGTTCCAAATTCAGGTGTTGCTTTTACTGTAAGTTCTGCTACATACTGGCTAGGTTCAAAATCAGTATCGGTAAATTTATCGGGGTTCAATGAAAACATTCCAGCTGCCTAAAACCCAGAAACTGCTTTTTCCATTGTAGCCACTTTCATGAAGGCTTTATTCAAAAGTTCGGATACATCATATTCAGTTATTTTCTCATGTCCCGTACTTGATAAATAGAGATAATATTCCCTGAATAGTGCATTTTTCAGAGGACTAAAAAATGTCAAATCCAGAGGCTGAAGGTGATCAGATGTGTGTGGAGGAAGCGAGACCATGTGGATGTTATTTTCTTTGCAGAAATCATAAGCTGCAATTGATATGTGGCTAGAATGATTATCCAGGACCAGACGGACAGGATCAGTAACAGAAGGCTTGGCATGCCTCTGAAAGTGGCCCAGCCACTGAATAAAAGGTTCAGAATTTATCCAACCGTTCTTAGAACATCTATATTATGCCCCAATTGGACCATTTTTCTCAAAAGTTTTCGGCATCTTTTTTCTAGGATATATCATCATGGTAGGGATGTAGTTTCCAGCCGCATTCTCATTAGAGCTCTTCAGTACGGCATACTAATTGTAGCAAAAATGCACCAAAAATAACATGGCTATCGTATAGCCAGTCTTAAAACACTAAGTGAGTGGTGAACGTGTCGCCACCTAATCTAGCCATCTAATGAGAGCGAAACCGGTCTACGGTTCTAATTGTTGTGAGAATGCATCTAGTCTTACATACTTTGTCCCTATATTGGGGTAGAAATGGGCCAGGGCTATCAATTTTTTAAATTGTTAGTTAGTTGTATACTGTCTCTATTTTTAACACTCTGTGTTATTTGGGGCGGGCGTGACAACATAGTACTTGGTTCCGAACTAGGTGGCGACAGGTTCACCACTCACTTAGTGTGAAAATTTGTAGTTTTAGCTGGGAAATTCATTCAAATTCATAGTTTTAAGTGATGTAATAATATCTTTATTATTCTGTTTCATCCATAACATGGAAGCAACATAAACTTATTATTCTAATATACATTTTAATCACAAAACACAGGGCTAGATATTTTAGGGTGACACTATCAGTATTGAGTGATATGATCCTTGGTTGCAATGACAGGTTCCAAACGCCGGGGCATGCTTTCAATGCAGGCCCTCGGATTGTCTTGCAGTTTGGGATCATGATGCCAGACTCTACTGAGGGTTTCTATGAGTTGCTGTTTTGTTTGTTATCTCAGTTTTGGCAATCTCACGTTTCCTCAGTTCCCACAAGTTCTCTATTGGATTCATATCCGGAGAATTGCCCGGCCAGGGCAAAACTCTGACATTTTTCTCTTCTAGGAAAGTTGTTATACTCCTAGCTTTATGGCACGGTGCCGAATCATGCATGAAGATATAATTATCGTCATCAGGGAACCATTTTCTGACCTGAGGAAGAAAGTGGTTTTGAAGTACACGCTTGTACTGGTCCCGTCTCATGGTTCCTTCTACGAAGTAGAGACGGCCCATACCTCTAGCAGAGATCACCAACCATACCATAACGCTTACAGGATGTTTAACATTATGCAGTCTGAATGGAATTTATATCCAAGGCGTCGCCTCACAAATGAGCTCGTGTCCATCACAATTTGGAAGGTGGATTCATCGGAAAAGCACACCTGTAAGGTGTTGCAATATTAAACAGGGTCATAATAAAGCAATTATTCAGATATATCAAATCATGGAAGCCATACTTACACAACTCCAGTCCTCAACAGACATATTTCTGTGCTCTTTGGCCCATTCCAAGCGCATCCTCTTCATTGCCTGCGTAAGGCGTGGCTGTTTGGCTGGGCGGCGACCAATAAGATTTTCCTTGGCCAATCGCCTTTGCACTTCTCCTTGAAACATTCATTCCACCTTGGTTAACAAGTCTGGTGATCTGATCCACAGACATTTTTCTATTTTGTAGGCACACGTCCCTTATTTTACGGTCACCGCGAGGGGTGGTTATCTTCTTTCTGCCACATTTCCCAATACGATTGGCTTCCAAGGGTGGGTTTTGATCAATTTTTGTCTTGATTCTGTTGACCACTGACTTGGAAACACCTGTGGTTGCTGCTATCTCTCTCTGAGAATGAGAGGTATTGGTCAGTAATGTCTCACTTTCATAGGAGATGTGTCTGTTGACTTGCCCATTCTAAAAATAAATAAAAAATCAAAATCTGCTCAATAAAAATGATTTGGAACTTCAAAAGCAGCTAATCTAACAAATAGCTAATTTTTACTTACATTTTAATGATGCTGAACTGAAAATAACACTGAAAAAGTTGTAAAATCTGGTTTACACGTGTGCACAAAATCACTGCCGCATGTACAATAACCTCAAATTATTGACAAGCTGAGCTTGTTTGCAGTGTAGCCACTCGCAAAACATAGTAGAATTATCAACAATAAACAAACAAAATAATAAACTCAAGAAAGAACAACTATTTCTCTGGCTAAATCCATCCAAACTTTGAAATATGAAGAAACTGCTACTGCCTCTAATAATTTGGCAACCCACTGTAGTTTCGTTGGCAAGTTGCCTAATACTCAAATTTTTATTTTCTTCGATATGCAGTAAAATATTCAGTTCCTTTGCTCTTACTCAATTTCTATTTAATTATTTACCACACTTACAGTTATTCAAAACTGTACCCTTGGTTTCAAACTTCGCCACCAATCGTTGAACTGTCAATTTATTCGGTATTGGTTTAAGGTGTGTGTACCCATGATGTTTTCGAACCGAACTATGAATGACCCAAGCAAATATGCTGCCTCGAACTTCGAGCCTCGGAAATAATGAGTCTAAGGTTCACAGTCAAACTTCGAACTACTTCAAAATTTAAAATCGAACATCGAACCAACGAAAATTCTTTAACGTGCAGATATTATTTCCTTAAATACAAAATATAGGTATATCGACGCTCGCAAAGAATAACATCGTATCTCAAAAACTGTCATTTTGCAGAAAACGAGTTCAAAGTTTTTAACGTTTTTTATTCATAATAAGACGGATTTTCAAAATTAAAGTTTGTAATTTAGCCACAACCTAAAGGTGATGTGTAAATATCATATTGTATACATTATATAGTTCAAATATAATCAGTAGTTTTTAAAATTTAATTTTAAAAAGATACAATGTAACTATTTGCTACTTATAAAATCCCTAATGTCTTATCTTAAGATACGATGTAACCGCTGGCTATTTCTAAAGTAGCTTATATCTTATCTATAGATGCAATGTATGGAAAAAATTAGTAAATAAAAATAATAATAATTTAGGTATCAAATAAGTTAATAAATTTCAGCACTGCTAAAAAAGTTTCCAAAAAGTTTTTTGATATTAAAATGACTTTTCATTGATTAAAAAACAATAACAAGAAAAATTTTAAATATTTTTATAATAAATTATAATTAATTTATGATCGTTACCTATGCATAACAAAAAAAAAAACAAAAAAAAAAAACTAAATAAAACTCATTGCATATAAAAATACAAATTCTTTATTTTATAATATTGTTAATCTAACTAAACTATACATACCAAACAAGTTTAGTAGCTTGAACAAAAAAATCCTGGACACAGCAAGTGCGTTATGGTAGTGAATTTTTATAGAAATGATCTGTCACCAAATATTTTCTATAACCTTTTTTTTTAACATAGAAATATAGATTTTGGTATATGGTTTCCTTTTAATATCGCAAACTTACGTACGAATTTTGTTTACCATATATTTTGTATTTTTTGAGATAAAACTTTTTTCCAAAGAAAATCCAAAATTTTCCCGAAAAACCTGCTTCGATTTTCCTGGTTAACGAACCTGTCCAAGCTACTAATAAAGGGAAGGTACATGCAAAATTTTATCAAAATCGGTCGATTATTTTTTGAGTTATTGGTGCGATACACACATATATATATATATATATATATATATATATATATATATATATATATATATATATATATATATATATATATATATATATATATATGTATATGTATATGAATATGTATATGTATATGTATATGTATATATATATATATATATATATATATATATATATATATATATATATATATATATATATAACATACAAAAATTGAAACTGACCCCGGTTATGGGTTCTAGAGGTCCTAGATCGCGCTCTTTTTTCTAAGAAAATTCACTAAAATGGCAGGTAACTTTAGCATTACAACACAGTCAAACAATATAACAAATGAAGTTGTTTTCACAAAGTTATTTAATTGCTCCTTATCTCTTATTTAAAAAAAAGTTATGGTGCACTTTCGAAACCCCATTCTTGCATAGAAACTGAAGGTTTTCATATTTTTTGTATATTGGAAGACATTTTTGATGCTTTAAGCAATTTATTCCTTACACCAGTGGACTGAATTTTTATTCGTTTAGTGTTTTTTTTTTTAATCGAACACACATTTTCGTTTCATTTCTAAAGTCATATTTTATATTTATTTTGAGCGGTTTATCCGACGATATTTCTATTTCTCTTATTTCATTCTACCTAACGGGTTTTTTACTTTCGTCAGTGTTCCAGTTTTTGTCGTTTCCTACTAACTGTTTCAAGTCGTATATCATACTTTGGTTTATTTCTATCACATTGTAAGGTCCTCTGGTAAGTTTTGCCATCTTGATTAACATAATCCATTATTCAGGAGTATATACAACCATAAGGATTAGTAGCGGTATTGTATTAGTAACAACATCGCACCTAAAGTTCCGATAAAACTATAACTACTTATGAGAAAATAGTATTGTCTTATGTATACTTCCGATAATACAGTATATCTTTAATATCTTGATATTATCATAAGTAGATGTATGATGCTATTTTAACTTATTATTCGTTACAGCTTTTAACCGACTCTAGCTAAGATAAAATTATTTACTTTAAGTGTTATTCAGTGCATTCGTAACTGCAGTTACGATAATATTTCTGCCAATTCTGTATCGGAATGGGATAAGATAAAACAACTTTTTTCAAAAAGTGGTTATTTAAAGAAGAAAAAAAAATATGCCACTTTTAATAAAAAACAGAGGGTATTTTTATATAGAAATGATGTTTTAACTCATTATTGCCAAAAATTTAGATACGATGTTATTCTTTGCGAGCGTCGATATGGTAGAATACAATATTTGGTACGTAGAAGATTCACATTCTTTTGAAAAAAGTCTAGACGCAGCAAGTGCGTTATGGAAGTGAATTTTCATAAACCTGTTTTTA
The DNA here is from genome assembly GCA_964006375.1 of Tillus elongatus. Classification (NCBI taxonomy): domain Eukaryota; kingdom Metazoa; phylum Arthropoda; class Insecta; order Coleoptera; family Cleridae; genus Tillus; species Tillus elongatus. The sequence continues at coordinate 93,588,676 of OZ023268.1, forward strand.
ATAGCAAATATATGTCTCTTTAATGCAAGCAGGCATCAATTTACTAGCATTTAGCCATACCAACTCTACTTTGGCTTTCGGGCTTCCGCATGCGCAGTGAGTTACCTGGATAATTAACATGGCTCGCAACTCATGAGTTTTTTTGCTGTTTTAACGACATAAAAGATCTCCCCAAGGTGTTCTTTACACACAATCCTCCCAGCTGACCTTCCTGGCCTGCCCTGACATCAGATTGCCTAATTAAAAGCTAAAAGGGAAAGGAACAATCAACCCTGCCTTATATCAAGGTCATGTGAGCATAATGTGTACAGAGTGGATCAAATTCGAGCCTCATCATTGGTATCTCGGAAACTGTAAGAGATACAACGTGGATTAAATTATGGCAAAGTTGCGTACTTTGATGCTCAGCAAAATTCATTTTAAGAAATTAGAAAATTCCGAATACTTCCGGTGATAATCGGAAAAAACTGAAAACTCATAAAATATCATTTATTTTTTTGTGGCGTTATTTGAAAAGATATGACAAAATTAATCACACTCCATCAAGGTCACTTTTCCTCTCCTACAAGATGGCATTTTCAAATTTGAAATTCGATGTTTCGTCTTTCAGAAATCATCAACTCCATTTTTTCAAATACGGCCCTGGATTTTTATTTCATATTTTGTTACCTTTGGACTACCTCAAAACAATGCCTCATCACAACTTTTGAATTTCAAACGTTTTGATAACAAAAAATGACATTTTCTGTATTTCTTGAAAATATTTAATGTTTACTTAACTTTTAAAACAAATTAAAAAACCTAAAGTAAATGCTCGAATAAGCCCCCTTGGACTTCTATGCATTTTCGCATACATCTTTGCAGATTCTTCGTAACAGCCCAGTGGATTATTTTTCCTCTTGCTCATAGAATTGTGAATTCTAACACTAACTTTTGGCGCAAAATGTTTATATCATTCGGAAAAGTATTTTTGAATAAGTGATTTTTCAAGAATCCTCATAAAAAATAATCCAGCGAGGACAAATCAGGACTTCTGACATGCCAGTGCACCACTCCTGGTTTCCAATCCATTGATTGGGAAATATTTCATTAAGAAACTCGGTTACTGCCCTTCCATTATGGGGTGGTGCACCATCCTGTTGCCACCACAGCTGCCACAGCATATTCAACGGTTCATCTTCATCGAATATATAATTATGGATTAAATTAAGATAGCGTTCAGTATTTAAGTTTCCATCATAAATAATTGGCCCTAAGATTTTGGTTCGATACATTCCAACCCAAACATTGAATGATTTTCTCCCCTGTCTTTGAACTTGCCGATTTTGGTATGGATTTTCTACTGCATAATAATGCTCATTGTTTCTGTTAAAAAGGCCGCTTGTGGAAAAATTACATTCATCTGTCCAGATGATTTTATTTCAGAAATCATCATCTTGTTGCATTTTTCCATCAAGCCAATTGCAGAATTCAAGCCTTCTGTCCCTGTCTCCTGGTCTTAGTTCTTGGCAAACATGAAGTTTATAGGGATGATACTTATGTTTTTGAAAACCCTCTGAATTCAGCTTCTAGTCATATTCAGTTCTGAGGCAAATTGCCGTGTCGAGCCACGAGGACTTTCCGTAACGTTTAACAAAACGTTTTGGTGAAATATCTTTGACATGTTATCGCAAAATATTATAGTAATAAAAGATTGCATAGCATCATTTTATAACGATACTTACAGCATATAAAACAGCTTCTTCATCTTCAGCTTCCATTCGTTGGTCGTGCGAATTTCTAGGTTTACCAAAACTACCAAAGAGACCTAAATTTCTGTCCAAATTGTTAAAATATGAATAATGGGGTTGTGGACGCTTGGGGTATTGCTCTAAATACCGTTCACATGAAATGTGCGAGTTTCTGTTATTACTATAATAAATCCGAAGAAATTGGAAAGCACCATTTTTGCAATCTTAATGTTTATTTTGAAAGTTAAATTGTCAAAAGTTCTATTGTCATATTATGACAAGCAAGCTTGATATTTCTGAATATCAAAGCCGCCGAGATGAACGAACAGACATGTCATTGCATTGCATTAGATTGAACTTAAAATATTTGACTCATAATCATAAATTCGGGTTCATCTTTACCTACTTAATCAAATTATATTATTGAAGAAATATTTTGTTCCAAAAGCAGAGTCGTATTAAATATTTTCAAGAAAGACGGAAAATGTCATTTTTTGTTATCAAATCGTTTGAAATTCAAAAGTTATGATGAGCTATTGTTTTGAGGTAGCCCAAAGGTAACAAAATATGAAATAAAAAATCGAGGGCCGTATTTGAAAAAAAATGGAGTTGATGATGGTTTCTGAAAGACGAAACATCAGATTTCAAAGTTGAAAATGCCATCTTGTAGGAGAGGAAAAGTGACCTTGATGAAGTGTAATTCATTTTGTTATATCTTTTCAAATAACGCCAGAAAAAAATAAAACAGATTTTATGAGTTTTCAGTTTTTTCCGATTATCACCGGAAGTATTTGGAATTATCTAATTTTCTAAACTGCACTTTGCTGCGCATAAAATTACGCAACCTTCCCATAATTTAACGGACGTTGTATCTCTTACAGTTTCCGAGATACCAATGATGAGGCTCGAATTTGAGCCAACCTGTACTTTTCCTTTCCCTTTTTTCTTCTTTTAGCTTTTGATTAGGCAAACTGATGTCAGGGCAGACCAGTTGGGAGGATTGTAAAAAGCACCTCGAGGAGGTCTTTTATTTAGTTAAAACGGCAAAAAACTCTTGAGTTGCGAGCCATGTTAATTATCCCGATAACTCACTGGGCATGCGGAAACCTGAAAGCCAAAGTAGAATTGGTACATCTAGATGCTAGTCATCAATTTCGTTACTGGTATAACCTATATAGTAGAAACGCGTTGGGATGCTATGATATATATTTAAAAAAAAATATGTAATCAGTACACTTGGAGAACCCAAATCACCACAACACATTTAAAAAAACCTGACAATCGTTACGCTAACCAAGTTAGCGTCATCTGCCATTACTAACTTGGTCAGTGCTCGTCCAATCTTCAGTTAGTGAATTCTGTTATATCTAAATGGCTCTGTCAGGTCTCATCACCTACCAACTGTCAAAATATGCAAGAGTGAAATCTTATGAAATTACGCTACCGTCTCGATGGAACCAATACCGGGTTTAAAGCACCGCTACCGAGTTACAACTTAGCTACCTTTGGCAGCATTGAATGCCTGTAAAGTTCTAGTTCGATATAGTTTTGAGCAACGAACTTCGAACTATTTTGGAGAATTAAGTATTACGAACTTCGAACTACTTAACATGGCCTAGCACGAACATTTTTCGAACCGAAGGCGGTTTGAGTTCAAGTTCAGTTCGAAATTTCGAAGGCTCGCACACCTCTAGTATTGGTCTCTCTATCTGGATATTGAACCCTGCACAAATCACATACATTTTGCAAATACCTGAATAGTATAATTTTATAATTTCAACTTTCTCTTTGTTTATTTAATTCATTGTAAGAAAGTTTGTGATGTTAATAACAGATCATGAAAATTTGTTCGTTTTTAATGAATTTTTATTTTAAAAAATTCACTAATAGAGAGGTATCGATGGTGAGACTTTGCAAAAAATTTTTCAAATGAGCGCGAATTTGGGCTCCTAGAACCCATATCCGGGTCTCGTACAAAATTTACAATTTCGGCAAAAATATGGGTAGTTGAGAAAGGTTTGCAGTTGGAAAAGTATTATGGAGTGACTAGTATTAATTGTAAATGGAGGTATCAGGTGAAACATTAGAAGAACGAAATGGAAGAAAAAATAAATTTTTTGGAATGTCAAAATTTTAAGGTTGTTGAATTTGGAGTATTGTCAAGCAGTTTTTGATGCAACTATATATAAAATTATGTTAATATTCACCACAAGTCTTAGACTTATTGAATAAACATGTTGTAAAATTTTAAGCAATAAAGGTAATAATAATAATTATATATATATATATATATATATATATATATATATATATATATATATATATATATATATATATATATGTATATATATATATATATATATATATATATATATATATATATATATATATATAAACATGTATAAACATGTATCCAACCAATAACTCAATAACTCAAAAAGTTAATAATTTTTTTATTTTTGTTTTATTAACTGATTTTGATGAAACTCGGCAAGTGCCTTTCTTTTATTAATAGCTTGGATAAGTTCGTTAGCCAGGAAAATCGGACAAGGTTCGTTGTAAGAAAGTTTGTGATGTTAATACCAGATCATGAAAATTTGTTCGTTTTTAGTGAATTTTTATTTAAAAAAATTCACTAATAGAGAGGTATCGATGCTGAGACTTTGCAAAAAAATTTTCAAATGAGCGCGAATTTGGGCTCGTAGAACCCATATCCGGGGTCAGTTTCGATTTATATATATATATATATATATATATATATATATATATATATATATATATATATATATATATATATATATATATATATATATATATATGTATCCAACCGATAACTCAAAAATTATTAACCGATTTTGATGAAACTCGGCAAGTGCCTTTCTTTTATTAATAGCTTGGATAAGTTCGTTAGCCAGGAAAACTGGACAAGGTTTCCGTGAAAATGTTTTTGTTTTCGAAAAAAAAATTTTTCTCCGAAATTTACAAAGATATTTCGATGAAATTTGGTGTACATATTGCCTTGGGAAAGACCTAACTATGTGCCAAAATTCAATGACAAACGTAACTTATATGAGATCTAGCATGTCGTTGCCAGGCGACGGAACATTTGATATTATTGCGCAGGTCTGTTAGACACTGTAACTGACATTTATCGTATTATGTGGTTGTTTATATGTTTATCTGTTTCAGTCGAGAAATTATTGTTATTTGGGAAATTTTTATATACATGTGCAAATTATTCCTTTATTAATGTTAATGGGTGGACTAAACGGTGTTTGTTATGTTTTATCAACACATATAAAGGATGGAAGTTTTACAAAAGGGGCTGATATGCAACAGGTTACTTATTTTCTTTCTGATGCTTTCGCTGTAGTTTTAGTTAAGTTTATGGTTTAACGGTCCATATTTTTTAGCTAATTTCCGTAAAAAAAATTCGTCAATGAGGAGACCGCGACTTTAGAATTTTAAAAAGATTTTTTCAACATATCCGGGTTTACATTCAGTTTTGATCTGCTTACATATATACAGGGTGACGCATTTCTACGGTAAAGCTCAATATAATTATTATTATACACGAGACGAGAAAAAATTGTATAAGTTAATTATAGGGTATCTTGAGCTGCATCTTATAAAATTATTTTGACAATCACCGGCTGGTCTATAAGTCATTGGTGATCCCTACAATTTTTTTTGAACAGACTTATTTTATTGCATTTTTTATCGAAATATGTTTGTAAGAAAAAAAATCAAGACGCAGTAAGTGCGTTTTGGTAGCAAATTTTCATTAAATGCTTCAAATTTCAATAACTCAATTTGCTATTAACCTAAGGTTTGTTGGCAAGGAAACCAACATTTAAAGTTTATTGTCCGAAAATTGTACATTTTCAATCAATAAGTTATTTTGATCAAATATGGCACATTGATTCTACTATATAGGTTATACCGGTAACCAAATTGATGACTGCTTGCATTAAAAAGACATATTGGATATTCAAAGCATTTTTATAAAAATTCACTGCCATAACACACTTGCTGCGTCCAGACTTTTTTTCATGTTGATTTTATCTCTGGTCTTGGTATTTATACTGTCAGTTTTTTATATATTAAATTATAGGTTAGATGTTTATGTAGTCATGTCAGTTTACCCACATTGGTAATTTTTCTTCTTTGAAGTACCTACCTATGTTATGAAATTTGTAAAGACAATCCATGCATGATGCCACTTGATGGCATTAAAATTATTATTATTTTCCATAAAATCAAATTGAATGTAGTAATTCTATTGTGATCGTTATTATTGTTATTATTATAACTAGTACTTACTTTGCCTAAGCACTCTAAGGGTCTCTTTCCGTTCCTCATCTGGCAACAGAACATGACCAAGAGGACATTCAGGTTCATAACTGGTATCTTTATCTCTAAGCTCCTCCTTACGTTCTTGCAGATATTTGGGAAGGACACCTTTCTGGTATGTCGGAGGTGGTTTTGTAGGGTCTTTACTGCCTCCCTGCTTTGTTATTTTCTTTTTTATATTAGTTATATTCTCCCTTACATAATCCTTATCATTCAGATCTGTAAATAATAGTTCATTACTAAATCATTGTGAATTATATGTTTATAGTGCTGCAAGTTGAATCATAACTTCCACATAGCTGTGATAATTTATTCGCTTCAGAAAGACATTATCATGGAATTAATTTAGGGCCCATGACTTGACCACAAAGATAATATTTGTATTCCTGTAGCCATAAACTTTTGAAACCTTATTATACTTGAGTTTTATTTAAAAAATGTACATTTTCACTAAATCACCCCTTATTTATCGCCTACCCACTAAAGCGATCTTATCCAAAGTGTTCCTTTGTAAGGTGCTAACTGGATACAAAATTTGAAGATGATATCTCAATTCGTTCGAAAATTATTTCGCTTTTTTTTTCCGACAACACACCACGAGGGCTTACAGCCTAAATACTATCATACCGTGGGTGTCGACAAGGAGGAAAGGGGCAACTTGTTAATTCTGGACTTGAAGGTTTGGAGGTTCGGTGGAGAAGGAAAAACATGTGCCGGCAAAGAATTCCATAGCTTGGAAGTCCTCGGGACAAAAGAGCGGGCATAACAGGATGTTCTATGTCTGGAGACCTGGACAGTAAAAGGGTGCATTCGCTCTGTTCCCCTGGTAGATCTGTTGGGGGCAGCAGGTGGAGGAACTATGGAAGAAAGCTCCTCTGAGCAGTGCCCGTGCAGATATCTATAAAAGAGAGAGAGGTCACCAACGGCACGTCGGTGGGCAAGGGATGGCAGCCTTTGGGTGAGTGTAGGGTCACCGATGAGACGTATAGCTCTCTTCTGAATGGAGTCCAGGATAGCGAGTGTAGAAGCGGCAGTGGCACCCCAGATGTGGGAGCAGTATTCGAGGTTTGGCCTTATTTGAGAAGTATATAAGGTATAGAGATTAGCTGGTGAAAAGATTTTCGAGCCCGAAAGAGGAAGCCTAATTTCTTAGCAGCCGATTCTGCAATTGAAGTGACATGTTGGTGCCAATTGAGACCTCGATCCACAGAAATGCCAACAAGTGAAAAGGACTCATTACTTTGGATAACTTGGTTGTTCATTGTGATGGGTCTAGGGCTGGTGTATCTCTTATGAGTAAGACAGCAAGACTGAGTTTTGGTGGGGTTGAATTGTACCAGATTTCTACTTCCCCAGTCTAATATTCTTTGGAGATCCACGGAGACAGAATCATCCATGAGTCTGCGATCCTCATCTAGTTGGGCTAAAGAAACAGGCTTAGGATATTGTATATTTGAGTGGAGGTTGCTGTCGTCCGCGTAACTGTGAATTGGGTTGGATGTGCTAGAGAGGAGGTCATTGATGTGGAGAAGAAACAAAGTAGGGGCTAAAGCTGAACCTTGAGGAACTCCTGCAGTAATTGGATATAGTTTAGAGGAATGGCCATCCACGACAACAGAAATGCTCCGGTTGGAGAGGAAATTTGTTGTCCAGGTACAGAGTTTTGGTGGTAGGCCATAGGCAGGGAGTTTATTAAGCAGCGCTGCATGCCAGACCTGGTCGAATGCTTTGGATATATCTAGAGCGACAATCTGGGATTCACCGTGTAGTTCCATAGACTTGTACCAAGAATGGGTGACAGAGGAGAGGAGGTCGGCAGTTGATCTGCGCTGACGACGCTGCGACGCCTATTAACAGACAGACGTACATGCCGACAGACTGACTGACCGACAAACAAAAAAATTTCTTTCCAGAATCAAGTTTTCCATGTGTTTTGAGACTTTTTACGTTTTAGCAAAAAAAAATTCGAAATTTCTGTCACCGATATTCCACCCCCACACATTCAACCCCTTATTAATTTCAGCACAGAATACCAGATGTTTGATAAAATTAAAAGTTTTCTAATAAATAAACCCTTAAACGTTATTTTACTCTAGTGTTGATGAAAAAATGTCAATTTTCACCAAATCACCCCCAATTCAGCCCCTACCCCCTAAAGCGATTTTACCCAAAAACAATCTGAACCATGTTTTCTATGTGTTGTGACACTTTTTACGCCGTTTTAGCAACAAAAAAATTTTGTCAAAAATATTCCACCCCCACACATTCAACCCCTAATTTAATTTCAGCACAGAATACCAGATGTTTGATGAAATTAAAAGTTTTTTAATAAATAAACCCTATTAACGCTATAAGGTTTATTTAAACTTTTCAAATGTTATATTACTCGAGTTTTGACGAAAAAATGTCAATTTTCACCAAATCACCCCCCATTCATTCCCTACCCCCTGAAGTGATTTTACCCAAAAACAATCCGAACCGTTAGTTTGTCGGGTGCTAACTGTATACCAAATCTGAAGACGATATCTCAATTTGTTCGAAAGTTATCGTGGCTACATACAAAAAAATTTTCGTTCCCAAATTATGTTTTCTATATGTTTTCACCCTTTTTACGACATTTATGCGAAAAATTTTTTTGAAAATCTTGTCGCCGATGCGATACTTCCACACGTGACGATGTGGAAGTAATAATCTATTGTGACACAGTGCACACACCAAAGTAAAATAAATAACTTCACAGGTATCTAGGAACACAACTGGAAAACTAAAACTGCGGATTCTACGAGCCCTAACAACTACATGTTGGGACAAGCTAGCATTTCGTAAATAATACAACGGCTTTTCCATACGACTGAATTATTTAGTTTTAATTTTTAAATACAAACATAACAGTAAATTCTATATTATTAAAAAACCTTTTCATGTCCTGGTAAAGTAATCTCTATTAATAATAGCGTAATTTGTCATTGGAAGATCAAACTTGCTGACAACTAAAAGTTGGGACAAGCACAAATCTTGCACTTAAAATGTTTAAATTAGTTATAGGCGGCGTTGGTATAAACGCCAAAATTATTTTATTTGTCCATTGGCAGTTGGCCATTAATGTAAAACGTCAAGTAGTGATGTTAGTAATTGTTAACATACCTTATTGTTAATTTAATTAAAATAATGGGTCGTGGAAAGGCTACGAACCATAAATCACGTGAAATTATTATTCATCAATACCATAAGGGTAAAACAATGCATAAAATTGCTAGTGATTTGACTATTTTAAAATCTACAGTGTACAATATAATAAAAAAATTCAGTGAAACTGCTAATGTGGATGTTCGGGGCAGAAGTTCGGGAAGACCGCAACTCGTTTCTGAAAGAGATTTGCGAAATTTGACCAAAATATGCAAGTCGTCAAGAGGAAGTACCCTTCGAGAAATAACTGCTAAATGGAACACGGTAACTGGATTAAATATATCTAGAGAATGTTGTCGAAAATACGTGGGTAAATTCGGTCTGGGATTTTACAAGGTAAGTTTACTTTTGAATGGTTCATACAGTATCAAAAGTCTCATAAAATGTCTTATTTAGGCAAGAGAAAAGCCGCTGTTAACAGAAGTTCAGAAGAAAAACCGATATAATTGGGCAAGATCTAAACTACTCTGGAGAGAAAATGAGTGGAATAAAATAGTATTTAGTGATGAGGCTAAACTTGATGTTTGCGTTGGAGACCACCGTAAACGAGTAATACGGAATAAAACAGAAGCCTTCCATAAAGATTGCCTGAAAAGAGTTGTTAAGTTCCCAAAGGGAATTATGGTGTGGGGCTGCATGTCGGCAAGGGGTTTAGGTTTTTTAACATTTATAGAGGGCACTGTAAATGCCCAAAAATATCAAGAGATACTTCAAACCACACTTTTGCCTAGTATTCAAAAATTGTTTCCCGACAATGATTTCATATTTCAACAAGATGGAGCATCATACCATTCGGCAAAATCAACCAAAAAGTGGTTTGGTGACAATAATGTAAAGGTTTTATCCCATCCAGCTAGCAGTCCGGATTGAAATGTGATAGAAACCGTATGGCATAAAATGAAGCAGTATTTAAGAAACCACCGTCAACGTACAATATCTGATTTGCGGACTAAACTACAAGAAATCTGGGACAATTTTTCTGTTGAAATGTGTCAATCTTTGGTCAATACAATGCCTGCAAGAGTCCAAGCAGTTGTTAAAGCTAAGGGTAATGTGACCCCATATTAAATTTAGCTTTATTCTCAAGTTGTCCCAACATTTAGTTGTCAGTTAATTTGAACTTTAAGTGACAAAGTACTCCACTGCTAATGTCAATTGCTTTACCAAACCATAGAAACATTTTTAAATGGTCTAAGATATATTGTTTTATTTGTATTTAAAAGTAAAAACTAAATAATTCAGTCGTTTGGAAAAGCCGTTGTATTATTTCCGAAATATTAGCTTGTCCCAACATATAGTTGTTAGGGCTCGTAGAGGTAATTGTATGTTGATTTAACTTTAACCACCTTAATTTAAAAACACTTCGTAACTGAGTTAGTCCTGAAGATGGTGGCGGCTTAACATAATTTTTTTAATAGCTCTAAAAAAAATACTTAAAAAGGTCAGCTCAGCTCATTAAAAGGAGAGGTCAGCAAACATTTTGAATCATAATTTTTTCATCTTTTTAATTTGTAGGTCAGGTCAGGGTCAGGTCATTTAGAGGAGAGGTCAGCGAACATTTTGAACTATAAATTTCGCATCCTTGTAATTTGTAAATTTGAAAGTTTTTCCAACAAAATGATGCAACAATTGTTGCTATGATTTAAATAAATGAATTTTCTTACTATTTGGCACAACTTCCCTACGGTGCAACAGGTAAACAGTTCTGAGTGTGATAGGTCTAGCTTAGCTAGGTCACTGCGAGATAGACAGGATTTCCAGGAGCTAAATACCCAGAATAAGTATGTCTGGAATTGCATTAAACCACTTTAAAATATTATTTCATTTATAAAGAAGTGAATTCATTTAAATTGGTGACAAATTTTGATGAAAAGTTTTAATTTAACAAATAAATGTTTACATATAAACTCCTATTTGATTTTATATGCCAAATAAAAAACTTGATTTAAAGAAAATTTTACATTAGAGAAAGTTAAGACTATTTAAATAATTTAAAATAACAATATATACCTACCCAATTGTTCAATTGCTTCAGATAATTCATTCGAAGTTTGGTCCCCACCTTCGAATGATTTTTTAGAAATTCGATCCCCACAATCCAGCGTTTTCTTTTTAGGTGATCTTTTTGTCATTAAATGGGGACTTGGATATCTTATGACACCATGTTCATATAAGCTTGTTAAATCATCTGCCTTTTCTGTCTGCATTGCCCTATTCCTAAATCTTTGTTCAGTAGGTGATATCTCCTGAGGTTTTGACTGTTTGACTTTTGGCTTCATCTTAAGCGGTGCTTCTATTGGATTACTAAATGTGCTATTTTGTCTAGATGATTGTTTTTTGCTGACCTTGCTATTTTGTGACAAACTTCTTGTGATCTGGAGCTGATGACTAGACTTTTTAGTTGTAGGGCTGCCGGTATTTGACGAGACTTTTGGTGGGACATTTCTATACTTATCACTTCGCATATTTGAGGAATTCCTGGGATTTATCAATCCGCTGTCTTGTAGCAATCCTTGCATCTGTTTAATTTGTTTGATATTTTCTTTGATGAAATTACGCCTGTGTACAGGTTCTGTAAATTAATATCGTGAAATGTCTAGACGTGATTTATTTCTCAGTACTTACTTGGATCGGGGAAAATGCCCCTCAAAGTTGTAGAATTCATACTTCATTTAGTAATTTAATACACAACAAAAATTCTGTTTATAATTCCTCTATCGACTGCATGTCAATAATATTTCATAAATTTGAAATTTGTTATTTTTCAGTCGTTTATCTCAGTGTCACGTTAGTAACTTTTAAATGTTTTTTGTAACTAAATTTAAATTACATTTTGTTAACAGCTTTATCTTAATTAGAAAGAATAAGTATCACTCAACGATATAAAGCCATATAAAAAAATATTTTTATTGACATTGTTATAATTATTTAATCGATCATCCTTTATTAAACCTTCGTTTTGTATGAATATAATGAATAATTTTAATTTTCTGAAAAAAGTATGTTTGTATTGGTAAACATGACGTAAATGTTTCCATAGTTACTGATATCCCGGCTGTCATAACAATAATTAAACCGTCAACATACGAGCGGTAACAAAAAGTAAGGCCGACGACCGATTGCTATAGATGAATCAAGAGGCCTCTATTATTCATTATTTTAACCATTGACTGATCGTAGTTTTAGAGTAGTCATTTAACAGATAGGAAATGCCATTACTATAAAGTTCAAGTTCACCAAGCGCCAACAGCTGACTACCGATACATTACATCAGTTGAAAACTGATAAGCGTACTAGGTATTTTGTGACATTTTTGTCGCTTTCACAATCGACAACAGTTTAGTCGTAGCAGAAATTCAGCGGGACAGGTGACCACATACTTTGACGCAACTATTCAACTGTTGGCGTCTGGTGAATTCGGCTAAGTCATCTAAATGTTCAAGTCACAAGCCGTCAAGATCACTTTTTTCAGGAGTCAAAATTTAATTCATAAACTTGTGCTTGGAATAAATAATTCTGTTTTTTTAAACCAATTCAAACAGGAAACGATCATTAATAATGTGTCAATTCAACTTGATTTCCATAATATTTACTTTTTTACAGAAGGAAATATGTTGTATTAATACAATGTCCTATCTGTAGGTATAGGTATATATCGAATACGCAAATGGCACAAACAGAAAGCGCCACCTCATAAACCACTAAAACCTACATGCACAACATGATACAAATAAGAGCTACCTATTTTTAGACCTGTCACAATTAACGAGAGGTATGATATTCCGACTGCCTATTTTTAGACCTGTCACGCGCATGGTGTCAAGTGGTGAGTCCAATGCAACAATAATATGCTGTCGTACAGTGAGGTTTCACGTTTCATCACAACCTCTTAACAAATTACGCATTTTACTAATATTTAAGTGCATACAGTTGGAAGTAATAAAAATAAAAAAGGTTAAAATTAGTGCTGTGATCTATATTGTTACGTTTTCTCCGGGTTCTGGATAAGTGAGACTTTTTAAATTTTAACAAAACAACTTTATTTACACTCTAAATATGGATACAATAAAATGTCTAGAATGTCTCTCTCACAAAACACTTAATTTACTGGCTTTACAATTACTACTCTCAACAAAAGTCACTAATCTGGTACTACAGTCACTACTCTCTTAACACTTTACACTGCTTCTTCAAGTCACTACCACATTCTCTTACTGAACTGAACTAACTCGGGCTGGCTTGCTTTCGCTTTTATATACTCGCCGTACCTTCCCCTCCTTTCTAGAGCGTTCCATTCCAGAACGTTCCAGAACCTTCTTTTACTAGAAGGTTCTGTGAATACAGATCGGTCCCGTGTGTATACAGGGGGATGTATATACAGGTGATCCAAATGTGGTCACCACTCCTATGTTACACAAGAGGTGTTCCTCGAACTATAAGATCTCTCTGCGTATACAGGGTGTCAGGGTTTCTCTGCGTATACAGGGTGTATATACAGGGTGTATATACAGGGTGTTCGGAATGTGCAGACCTCAGTTATCCGTTCCGACGGGGTACAAGTTGGTAACTTCGTTATTTCTGGTCCTAGAGGGTTGAGACTTCGCCTGTGGGGGGTCACCCCAGACACCCCCAGGGGGAGGCGGTGTTGCCAGATTGTGCAAAAATTCCCATATGTTGGGGAAATTCTGGAGATGTTGCAACACCGCACCTACGTCTATTGAAGTGCTTTGTAACACTGCCCCCCTCCTTAAGACTGTTCGTCCCGAACAGTATTTACCGGCCGCCAACTTGGGGGTTCGTTGCCCCGATAGGGACTCAACCTCTCTATGTGAACAACTTTGGGTTTAGTTCTTGGAGACAGCTGGATTCTGTAGACTAGGTCGTTAATTTTCTTAGTCACCAAGTATGGCCCTTCCCATGGTTTCTGAAGTTTGGGGCTGAGGCCCTTTCTCCTTGTTGGTTGGTACAGCCACACTGCATCACCTTCCTTGAATGTATGGGGTGTTGCTCTGCGATCCAAGCGCATCTTCATCCGGTCACTGCTTAAGAGGAGCCTATCTCTGACACATCTGTGTATAGTGCGCAGTTTTCCTTCTAGGTCGGCGACATACTCAGGTAACGTAGCTAGGTCCGCTATGTCTTCGTTCGGTGGTGGTCTCGTCATGTCGATTGGTAGCCGCATCTCTCTGCCGGTCAACATCATGGATGGAGTGTAGCCGGTAGATTCATGCTGAGAGCTTCTGTAAGCTAAGAGGAACAGAGGTATCAGCTTGTCCCAGGTTCTCTGATTCTCGTCAACAAACATAGCAAGATACTGATTGATGGTCCTGTTATGCCGTTCTACCATGCCGTCTGATTGAGGGTGGAGTGGCGTTGTTCTCGTTTTCTTTATGCCTAGCAAGTCCATTAGGCTCTTCCAGACCTCTGATTCGAAATTCCGGCCCTGGTCGGTGTTAATCTCCAAGGGTACGCCATGCCGTGATATGACATTTTCCATCAGGGCTTCTGCTACGGTCGTTGCCTCTTGGTTGGGGATCGGCGCAACTTCAGGCCATTTCGAGAAGTAGTCCATCGCCACCATTATGTATCTGTTCCCAGACTCTGTGATGGGAAAAGGTCCTGCGATGTCTACGGCAACTCTCTCCCACGGTGTACCTGAGATGTACTGCATCATTTTTCCTCTGGATCGGGTCTTTGGTCCTTTCTTTGAAGCACATTGGTCACACCTTTTGCACCATTCTTCCACGCTTCTTCGGCAGTTTATCCAATAGAAGCGGTCTCTCACTCTGGCAAGAGTCCTGTTGACCCCAAAGTGGCCTCCACTTCTACTATTGTGTAACTCTTGAAGAACACTGTCTATGCACTCACTTGGCACAACGGTCTGGTATATACAGTCTCTACCATCGGCAGTTTCCCATTTTCGAGTGATCATGTCATTCTTTAGACACAATGAGTCCCATTGTAGCCAGTAGCCTTTAACCTCCGCCCCAAACCGGGACACATCATGCCACTCAGGTCTTTTCCCTTTTTGTAGCCATTCTCTAATATTTTTCAAGTCTGGATCTGTCTTCTGTGCGTCTCTGATGTATTCAAGATTTACGTCTAGATCGGTATTATTCTCCTTTTCCGTCACCAGTTGTTTGATCTGATGAGTTACTTTATCGATCTCTTTGTTCTCTTGACGCTCGCAAAATTTACATTCATGCACTGAACATGGTCTTCTTGACAGGCTGTCTGCATTGGCGTGACTTCTTCCTCTTCGATGTTCAATCCGGAAGTCGTAGCTCTGCAGTTTCTCTATCCATCGGGCTATCTGTCCTTCGGGATTTCTAAAGTTCAGAAGCCATTGCAGAGCCGAGTGATCTGACCTCACGCGGAATGTTCTTCCGTACAGGAAGCTGTGGAAATGTTCGCTGGATCTTACAACTGCCAGCAGTTCTTTCCGGGTTACACAGTAATTTCTTTCTGCTTTTCCGAACGTTTTGCTGAAGTAGCCTATCACAACTTCTTCTCCGGCTTGGAGCTGTGAGAGTACTGCCCCAATGCCATACTGGGAAGCATCGGTGTCCAGTATAAACAGTCCTTCGTCCTGAGGATAAGCCAGCACAGGAGCAGTGAGAAGACGATGTTTGAGCTCTCTAAAAGACTCTTGGCAATCTGGTGACCAGATGAACTCGGCCTTATTTTCAGTCAGGCTATGCAGAGGTTTCGCAATGCTGCTGAAGTACTTCACAAAGCGTCGGTAGTAGCTGCAAAGTCCCAGAAAACTTCTGACCTCATGTTTGTTCTTCGGCACAGGCCAGTCTCTTACTGCCTTTATTTTCTCTGGATCAGTTTCTATCCCTTTTTCAGAAACGACATGTCCGAGGAAACTCACTTTCTTCTGGAAGAGGACGCATTTCTTGGGATTGAGTTGCAGATTGGCACCTCTCAGCCTGGAGAAGACTTGCTTCAGATTCGACAGGTGTTCATCGAAAGTCCTTCCAATCACCATGACATCGTCAAGATACACCAGGCATGTTTCCCATGTCAGTCCTCTCAGCACTAACTCCATTAGTCGTTCGAAGGTGGCAGGAGCATTACACAGGCCGAATGGCATGACCTTGAATTGGTACAACCCATTCCCGGTTGAAAAAGCAGTCTTCTCCTTATCCTCTTTATGGAGTTCTACTTGCCAGTAACCACTTTTCAGGTCTAATGTAGAGAACCACTTTGATCCGGCCAAAGTGTTCAAAGTGTCGTCGATCCGGGGCAGGGGATAACTGTCTTTCTTGGTGACATCATTCAGCTTCCTATAGTCCACGCAAAATCTCATAGTGCCGTCTTTCTTGGTGACCAAAACTACTGGGGACGACCAAGGACTATTAGACTCCTCGATCACACCATCTTCCAGCATTTCGTTAACCATCGCCTTGATTTCTGATTGCCTGGCAAAAGGCAGTCTTCTCGGCGGCTGTCTAATTGGTCTTGCGTCGCCAGTATTAATCCTGTGTTGCACTAGACTCGTACGACCTGTGATTTTATCTTGAGCGAAAATATCGGCCTCCTCCAATACGAACTTCAGGGCCATCTCCATCTCCATATTGTTCAATTGGCCCCATGAATTCTTGAACCGCTCTACTATTTCTACTGGCAGTCTTCTGTCTAATGCAGTGGGTGTCACGTTTTTGGACAACGTCACTCGGTCAATGGGTTCGCAAGTGGCGATAACTTCACCTCTCTTCAATGTGACCCTGTTAGTTTGTACGTTAGCCACTCTTATGGGTATTGTCCTCTTCGGGTCTACTAAGCATCGTGCGACGAGGGCACCATCATGCCTATCTTTCAGGGGCTCCGCTATGAGAGCAGTCATACCATCAAGTTTCTTCTCTAGCCTGGCTCTGACAATCTTCTCACTGTTACCAGGAATCCGTGTATCTTCGTCGACAATAAGTCTCACCCTGGGATTAGCTTCGCCTACTAGTGGAGATAAATACAACTCTTCGTTACCGATTTTCAAGATCTTATTCTGGAAGTCCACTGAAAGGACATCGAACTCTTCCATTAAATCCAGGCCCAGAATAAATTCGTCGACGATTTCTGCGACAACAGCCCTTACCTGTAGCTCAGTACTGCCCAGCCTAATGTAAACAGTGGCCTCTCCATGCACGGGTATCCTATCTCCTTTTGCTGTCTCCAACACAGGCTGTTTGTTGGTCGTGAGTGCCGACCTGTTTGGCAACATGTCTGGACGTACAACGGATCTAGTGGCACCAGTATCGATGGTGAAACTGCATTGTCTTCCGTCTATGCTGCCAGGTATAACGAGGCTCTCGTGGTAGCGTCGGATAGTGGAGACCTTGACTTTGGGGCCTTGGGACTCGCACGCCAGCTGCCGCCCCCTTACACTGGCGTCAGGTCGTTTCCCTGACGCCGCTCACTGTTGGTATATTCTTGTCTTCTGCGAGCCGCCTGTTGGGTTTGTGAGCACTGCCTACTTATGTGTCCTTTCCTACCACACTTGTAGCATTCTATGTCTGACCAATCTGCTTTCGTCCTACGTGCTCCAACCGTTGCAGTGAGCTTGCTTATGGCTTCCTTCATCAACTTGATTTCTCGCCTTAGTTCCTCTGTCGTGTCTGCATGGTTCTCTATCTCCTTCACTTCGCGCAGCCTGTTTCGGCGAGGTTGAGATGCATTCTTGGCTGCTTCAAATTCCAAACCATAAATGACGCAGTCTGTAAGTGTTTTAAACCTTCCGAGCCTCAAAGATTGTTGCATCTCGTTGTCAAGTACCCCATCGATGAAGGTCTGGACGGTTATCTGGTTGACAAATTCTTCTGGGGCTTGGGGATATGCCAGTCGCACAAGTTTCTCCACTTCGGCACTAAATTCTTGCAGCGTCTCATTTGGCTTCTGGACCCTTGACTTTAGTTGTGTCTGGTAGACCTGGCTCATGTACTTGTTACCATATCTCAAATCTAGGGCCTGTATCACTGTTAAGTAGTTTTGCTGTTTCGACTCCGGGATGTTCTGGAGGATTTCTAGGGCTTTACCTCGAAGCGAGAGAATTAGAGCAGTTGCTGCCTGTTGTTCGCTCCACCCATTGCTGAGAGCTGCCGCCTCAAACTGCCTCCTGTACATGGGCCACGATGTTTCTCCGTCAAAAGTCGGCGGCTTCAAGGTTCCATGAGGCTGCTGCACGATTGGCATATCTTCTTCCGGCCGATTTTGAACTGGGGACATTCCAGTAACTCCTCTTGGATGAGTTCTGTCAGTCTGGCCCATCACCTGCTCTGTCAGTTCTCTATGTCTGACTTCTGTGCCTTTCATCATCATCTTCATTTGTTCTTTCAACCCCTCCACTTCTTCCCATCGTTTGTTCAAATCCTCTGTTACATTTTCTACTTTCCTGCTTACCACTCCTATTGTATTTTCCACATCTTCTACTTTCTTGTCCACATTTTCTACTTTCTTGTCCACATTTTCTATTTGTTCGTTGATCTGTTCTATTTCTTCTTTTACACCAACTCTCATATTGTGGAACACACTTCGGAGGTCTTCTCTGTCTTCTTCGCGTTGCTTCTTGAGTTCTTCTTTATCTTCAAGACGCCTCTGTTCCTCCTCTTGTCGTCTTCTCTCGTCTTCTTTCATCTTCTTGTCGCCGTTGTTCGTCTTCTTCGCGTTGCCTCTTGATTTCATCTTTATCTTCTTGCCGCCGTTGTTCTTCCTCTTGTCGTCTTCTCTCGTCTTCTTCGCGCCGTCTTCTTGCTTCTTCTTGTCGCCGTTGTTCGTCTTCTTTGTGTCGTCTTCTTTCATCTTCTTGTCGCCGTTGTTCGTCTTCTTCGCGTTGCCTCTTGAGGTCTTCTTTATCTTCTTGCCGCCGTCGTTCGTCTTCTTCGCGCCGTCTTCTTTCTTCTTCTTGTCGTCGTTCGTCTTCTTCGCGTTGCTTTTTCAGTAAGTCCATCAACTCTTTGATTTCAGCCATCTTGTCGTAGTCAGTCGATCTGGTGTTTACCATTTACAGCTAGCTTGCTTGTTCACTTCTTCACTCACTTATCCCACACTTCTGACACCAAATTGTTACGTTTTCTCCGGGTTCTGGATAAGTGAGACTTTTTAAATTTTAACAAAACAACTTTATTTACACTCTAAATATGGATACAATAAAATGTCTAGAATGTCTCTCTCACAAAACACTTAATTTACTGGCTTTACAATTACTACTCTCAACAAAAGTCACTAATCTGGTACTACAGTCACTACTCTCTTAACACTTTACACTGCTTCTTCAAGTCACTACCACATTCTCTTACTGAACTGAACTAACTCGGGCTGGCTTGCTTTCGCTTTTATATACTCGCCGTACCTTCCCCTCCTTTCTAGAGCGTTCCATTCCAGAACGTTCCAGAACCTTCTTTTACTAGAAGGTTCTGTGAATACAGATCAGTCCCGTGTGTATACAGGGGGATGTATATACAGGTGATCCAAATGTGGTCACCACTCCTATGTTACACAAGAGGTGTTCCTCGAACTATAAGATCTCTCTGCGTATACAGGGTGTCAGGGTTTCTCTGCGTATACAGGGTGTATATACAGGGTGTTCGGAATGTGCAGACCTCAGTTATCCGTTCCGACGGGGTACAAGTTGGTAACTTCGTTATTTCTGGTCCTAGAGGGTTGAGACTTCGCCTGTGGGGGGTCACCCCAGACACCCCCAGGGGGGAGGCGGTGTTGCCAGATTGTGCAAAAATTCCCGAGATGTTGGGGAAATTCTGGAGATGTTGCAACACCGCACCTACGTCTATTGAAGTGCTTTGTAACAATATTATTTGAAAAAGACAATATAGGCGTAACTTCAACCGCATTAAACTGACGCATAGAAACTTTTTGATTGCGAATGACTTTGTTTTAAGTGTGTAGTTGGACATCTGTAACATTACTCACCGCGTGACGTCAGAGGAGGGGGCGGGGCATATGCGCAATATCATATCTCTTCTAAGTCATTATATTATGGTGTCAAGTGGTGAGTCCAATGCAACAATAATATGCTGTCATGCAGTGGGGTTTGATGTTTCATCACAACCTCTTAACAAATTACGTATTTTACTTATATTTAAGTGCATACAGTTGGAAGTAATAAAAATGAAAAAAGAGTAAATTTAGTGCTGCGATCTATATTATCTGAAAAAACAACATAGGCGTAACTTCAACCGTATTAAACTGACGTATAGAAACTTTTTGATTGCGAATGACTTTGATTTAAGTGTGTAGTTGGACTTCTATAACGTTACTCACCACGTGACGTCATAGGAGGGGGCGGGGCATATGCGCAATATCATTCTAAGTCATTATATCATGCATGCACAATAGGCCAAGGCCTGCAGTGCTATCGGGGCGGCAAAGCAGCGGACGGGTCCTGAGGGAGAAAAAAGAACTAAATCCTAAACCTTCACGAAACATGACTCCTGTTTCTTGGAACTTGAAGAAAATTAACTTATTTTAATAATAATAATTTATTTATACATCAAATAGTAACAACATGAAACTCAAATATATGCAACAATATTACATAAGCACTATATAGGACAATAAAATATGGTATTCTCACAGAGGTGCAATAATATGTACGGTACGAGAAACTCCAGCACATCACCTCCAGTTATCATCGTCCACACTCATCTGTTTTCTCGTGTTTTCGTTCTTCTCCCATCCCATTTGTTTCATACTTTTGCCTGAGAACAAAACCAAGCAACACAAGCCTTTTAAAGCATAAATGTAACTATATAACCATTCGACATCCTATTTTCCTTTTCTCGTTCTTCTTTCAATTAACTTTCTCTCTCTAATTTAGTATCATCACTCTATCTCAATAAACGTATGTCTTTCACACGGACGCACAAGAGAGCGGGCCCACGCATGTACGCACACGCACATCACAGAGTGTAAGTTCATGAACCCACAATCATCATGTATCAAAGATTCAACTAGAGAATTAGTACACAACTTTCGTCCCCCGGAAGTCTATACAAAGCCTTTTAGCTGCCTAGATTTGAAAAGCAAACTTCTAGTCTTGACATTAGATCCCCAGTCTGGTAATTCCATCGCAAGTGTGTGTCTATCTTCACCACTAAGTATTTGATAACACTAAGACTTTTACTGACATTCGTATAAAATTTGTTATGTTTAAACAATCAAAAGTCGGCAACGTAGTTTTATTATATGAGAATGGTACGAACTTTGTCTTGTCATAATTTATTTTCAAGGGGTTTTCATCAAACCAATCAGTAACTAGCTGCAAATCAGTCTCGATTAACTGTTTTAGAGTTTTCCATTAATTTGACTGGTAAATTATAGCTGTGTCATCAGCAAAAGTTATTATGTCTCCCAATGTTGGCAGAGATAAAAGACTATTTACATAAACAGTAAAAAGAATAAGACCAAACACAGTATACACTGGGGTACGCCACATTCAACATTTTCTGGCTCACTGTAGTGATCGTGATCTGCCATCTGTGTTATTTGCACCCTGTCTGACAGGTAACTCTTCATCAATGATTATGCAGCACCCCTAAATCCGAGACTCTCCAAAACTGATAGTAATCTGACATGATTGACACTATGGAATGCTTTTGATACATCTGAAAACACCCCTATAACAGATTTACTCTCATCCAGTGTTTTATTCATTATGTAATATAGAATATAATTATTCTTATTTCTCATTGAATTTACGTTTTTATTTTTTTTAAGTAAATAATACAATTTTTTCAAAAAAAAATTGTTGTCAGGTACCAATTTTTTTCCATCATCCTTTAAATAGTAAGCAGGTCTATGAAAGAACAGAAAAAGATAATACTGCAAATTGGATCATAACTTCCACAAAGCTGTAATAATCTACTCTCCCAGAAAGACATTATCATGAAATGAATTTAGAGTCCATGACTTGTTAAGTACAATTTTTGTTTTTTTTAAATTTTGTTTATTCATCCCTCTGATGACGCAAACTTTGTTAGCGAAACGATCGTCAGGTCTAAAAACTGTATTGTGATGAATTGGGTTCTCCAAATTGTACTTATCAGTGCTCATCACAGGTTACAATCTTCACTCATGACTTGACCACAAAGAAAAATTTCGTGTTCCTGTACTCATAAACTTCTGAAATACTTTATTACTAGTTTTAACGAAAAAATATCAATTTTCATCAAATCACCCCCCACCCCTTGAAGCGATCTTACCCAAAAACAACTTTAAGCGTGTTCCTTTGTCGGTTGCTAACTGAATACAAAATTTGAAGATGATAGTTAAGGTGGTTGAAAACACAGACATACAGACAGGCAGACACAAAAAATTTTCGTTCCCAAGTCATGTTTTCTATATGTTTTGAACCTTTTTACGACGTTTAAGCAAAAAAAATATTTTATTTTTATTTATTTTATTGCGCCTACTAACAGACAGTCGTACATGCCAAGAGACAGACCGACAGTCAGACAAAAAAAATGTTTGTTCCAGAATCTAGTTTTCTATATGTTTTGAGACTTTTTACGCCGTTTTAGCAAAAAAAATAATTCGAGATTTCTGTCACAGACATTCTACCCCCACACATTCAACCCCTAATTTAATTTCATCACAGAATAGTACATGTTTGATAAAATTTAAAGTTTTCTAACAACCCCCTGCCATTGATTGGTCGTTTTTGGAACATCTTCATAATATAGATGAATGCTATGAGGCATTTTATTCTTGTTTATACTCTATCATTGATCTTTACATACCTAAAACCTCAATACGAGCTCACAACAGCCACCCTCCATGGTTTGATCAGTCATTAATCTCCAGTTTGAAACAAAAATTTAAAGCTTGGTAAACGCCTTTAAGGCCACAAGTGGCTCTCTTGGTTATGCTGATTTCAGTAGTTTAAGACAGAATGCCAAGCACTTGTCAGATCTCAAACAAAAAGCCTACATCCAACAGATCGAATATAATATCCAGTCCGGTCCCTCAGCGTTATGGAAATACATTAACCTTGCAGAGAAAAATCCTGAATCAAATATTACCTACGGAGGAGTAGACCTATGTAGTCCTTCAGAAATTGCAAATGCGTTTGCAAACTTTTTCCAGTCATCCTATTCTACAACCTTAAACACTAGTAACAAAACCGCTTGTAATTATGCATGTTCCAAACACTTGTGTAACACCAGTATTGACATTGTGCATGTGTCTCCGGAAGAAGTCATTGATGCCCTCCGTAAAATAAAACTGAAGCCCACATCTGGTGCTGACCAAATTCCTGCATTTTGGTCAGAGATTGTGCCAATGTTTTTGCAATCCCTCTTACAATACTGTTTAATAAATCGCTGAGCTGTTTAAAGTCTCCTACACTATGGAAGCGAGTGAAGTCCATTCCGGTGCCAAAGAAGGGCAAGAACTCCACGGTTGAGAATCACCGTCAAATTATTATCATGAACAACTTCTCTATTTTTGAAACTACTCTGCATAACACCTTGAAATTTCGCACAAAAAACATGATTACAGACTCCCAACATGGATTTGTTAAACGTTGATCGACAACAAGTAATCTTCTCTGTATAAGTGACTACTTGTCTACTGCTGTGGATGAGGGCACACAGAGTGATGTCATATGCCTTGATTTTTCCCAGGGTTTCGATAGATTGCAACATGACATTCTGCTTAATAAGCTGGACAATTTTAGGTTCTCAGCAAAACTCTTAGACTTTTCAAAGTCAAAGCTTTCCGGCAGAATGTATTATGTAAATTACCGTGGCTGTCGCTCTTCTGAGCTATTTGCTAGCTCGGGTGTTCCCCAGGGTTCCGTCCTGGGACCTCTGCTATTTCACTTGTACGTTAATGATTTAACTAGCGCTCTTGACGTACCTCATCTTTATGCAGATTTATTTTATGTTTTAATTATTTAATTAAACAATCCAAACAAGCAGGAGCCCAGTTACATAGATTTATATGTGAACTAATAGACTAACAGAAAGTAAAAACTATACATTAAAACTAAAAAAATTAACAAAATTATTATGCAGATGACGTAAACGTGTTTCTTTCTGTCAAGGATATGAACGACTGTCTGAAATTAGAGAGCAACCTTTCTAGAATTCACTCCTGGTCTTTACAAAACCGTTTACCTTTGAATATTAGTAAGTGTGAAGCATTTACTTTCACACTTAATCATCACGCGATTAATTTTGCTTATAAAATCGATGACAAGTTGGTGAAAAGGCCTTCCACTGCTGCTGACTTCAGTATTGCTTTGACGGGAAGATCTCATTTGTTAATCATATTGATAATGCAATATCTAAAGCCTCCAAAGCCTTGGGATTCATTATTAGAAACTCAGGAGAGTTTTGTGAAGTCTCTACACTAGTTGCTGTACTGCGCTTATGTCAGACCTCACCTGGAATATGTGTGTCATGTGGTCTCCATTGCATGGGGTTCACAGGGAAGCTTTGCAGGGAATTCAGAGAAAGTTTCTTTCATACTATGTTGATGGAGTATATCCTCCAATCAGCATATCACAGTCTACATTATTGTCACGGTTCGGTCTTGAATCCCTTCATGCCAGACGTGAATTTCATATGTTAAGCTTCCTGCAGAATGTTTTTACTGGTATCATACACTGTCCGCAGGTTCTGCAATCATTGAGTATCCACACGCCAAGGACTGCTTCAAGAAACAGTAACTTTTTCTATCTTAGTATACCTAGAACAAACGTAAAGCTAAATTCTCCTTTGTATAGAATGTGTGCTCTCTTCAACAGTGTGCAGAACTGTGTTGACTTGAGAGTCTCTAGCAGGAAAACACTGAGATCGTCTGTTTTACTTTCTGGTGAATAACTAATGTCATGTTGTAAGCTAATTATGCTTTAATGATGTCAATATTTCTTTTATTTTACATGTTTTTTGGCTTGTATATGTTGTTTTAGCAATTTTATTTATATGTCCTTGTCCTTTGGGGTCACCCAATGGGCATTGTATTTGCAAATAAAGAAATAAAAAAGTTAGTTTTTGAAAATAAAAATTTACCTGTTTTTGAATTTGTCACTTTCCATATTATTGAATTTATGTGTTACTTTATAGATACAGTACCAAAAGACAATATTATGAGACACTTATGATGTTAAAATTTGTTGTCTAAGTTTTCCATAAATATATTGTGGATAATAAAAGAAACAACAAACTGCCCAAAAGAAGACCTTCATTTTGTGTATAAGTAAATATGAATAAATTATTATTATGACTTCTGTAGGATGAATGTTGGGTAATCCTTAAGATTGATACGACAAGAATGCGCGGATATTTGCGCGTGTCCCGAAGCGTCGCTCGGCTGTTTGAATTTCACACAGCGTTGCCACGTCCTATTCCGTAATCAATAGTCAGAGAAAATAATTAAATACATCAGTGAATTGAAATTTTTGTTATTAAATAAATAGTGAAATACTGCTGCATGAAATATATTATTTATACACATAAATAACAGAGGGTTGGAATCTTTAACATGCTCAACATCGCCTGGACAGAGAACCGACGGCTTTACGCCCCCTCCGAAGGGCGGAAAACATGCAGACATCCAATTAGCTCAAATACAATGCCACAACCTCGGTTGACGTTAATTTTACAGTATGTTGTGAAAAAG
Organism: Tillus elongatus; assembly: GCA_964006375.1. Taxonomy (NCBI): domain Eukaryota; kingdom Metazoa; phylum Arthropoda; class Insecta; order Coleoptera; family Cleridae; genus Tillus; species Tillus elongatus. The sequence continues at coordinate 93,614,586 of OZ023268.1, forward strand.
TTAATGGGAAACCCTGGGAATCGAACCCAGTACCTTTCGAATCAGAGGCACACATTCTTACCCCTGGACCACCGAGGCTCCATGTATGTATGTGTATATTATACTTCGTATTGCTGCACAATGCATGCTACAAATTCTGAAAACAAGTTTCTATGTTGAAATTTATTCCTCCACATGAACTCATCCAGGTATGATGCAAATAACGCTTCTGACGTGCCAAACTGGCTCCTTAGTTTGCGTTTGGCACGCAATCACATATTTTCTACGTCCTGCATATGAACGTTACGACCACGTGGATTCACAAAATTTGGTTGGTGAATCACGACATGGTGATCATACATTCCACCATCGATTAAGCCTACGTTATTATAGTCCCTCCAACCATCGAGGTTAACATCATTTCCAGCATAGTGAGGTTAAACTGCTTCCCGGTGATTGGCCATAGTTGTGGAAATAGACCGACGTTAAGGACACTAAATACAAATACAATCCAATAACACGTTACTGTCGCAATATTGTTTTTCACAAAAGTAATTTCTGATGTAAAATTTTTTTGATAATGGTATATCTAGTCTTGTATCGCATTTTGTTTCTGTAAGTCCGTCTATTTTCGCAACTATGGAAAATCAGGGACGACATGGAGCACTTCCTTCACCACCTCACCATTTTGTCAATTTTGCCGAACCCCTTTTCTTATGTAAAAAACGTAGTGATATTTAGAGTGCCTAACATCGCATAGTAAACGGGATCAACAGTTTTCATTTTCTCTGAACTGTGGAATGCAAGGAGGTTTTTATATCGCTGGCAGGATTTTATATGATGGTTTTTCTTTCATAATATAACTTCACTAACCAATACCGCATTCTATCATAGCTCTGGAGATATGATGATACAGTACATTACTTCTAAATTCCGCACCACATGACCTTGCACTTCTAATAAGAGTAACAGCTATGGTGTAGAGTTATGTTTCAAAGTACACAAATCCTACTATATTATATACTCATGAAGTGTTATGCTTCAAAGTACAATAGTATTTTACCTAGCGAATAAAAATTATTCAATAATTTAATAGAATGATTGATTCTGGAATAGAATGTGGCAATGCTGTGTGATTATTTCAACAGCCGAACGGAGCTTTGGGACACACAGAAATATGCGCAGAGTCTTGTCGTATCAATCTTAAGGATTACCGAATGTTGTATTAATCATATTAAATTGATATTACTTAAACAAGTGTTATATATATATATATATATATATATATATATATATATATATATATATATATACATATATATATATATATATATATATATATATATATATATATATATATATATATATATATATATATCATATATATATATATATATATATATATATATATATATATATATATATATATATATATATATATATATATATATATATATATATATATATATATATATATGGATCAAAATATACACAGCTTCCCATGAAAACTTTTATTTTTTACACATAGCCCATTTTAAATATCACAATTTTTTATATATTTATTTCAGTATCTGTTAACCCTCATCAACTGCCATGGCTACTACAGGAGCTGATGATGTATTTTTTGTGGTTTTGTTATTTACTTTACAGTTTCTCTTTTTAAACTTTTTAATACCCATTTGTTTTGTACTGTAGCATCCCCATAAGAAAATATACTAAATTGGAAAACAATTCATTCATTGGCATAACATTCTAACTGCACCAAATGTCTCTTCTCTAAGCCTTCTAAAAACTTACTAACCCTTGAATTTTTACACACTTTCTCAACCTGAGGCTTCTTAAAGTGATGTAATCCCTTGTATGCTCTTTGATACTTGAACACACATGCTAATAGATGCCACAAAGAAAACTCTGGCCATAATACATAACTAAAGCAGATAAGGCTATTTGAAGCAATCTGCCATAATAAATAATCACTAAACCTTACTTCACCAGAGGTCCTTATAAGCACATCAGGGTCGTTGCTATGTCTTGTAAACAAGCAGCTGTTAAATAAATCCTCGTCAATATCGTCAACTGTGAGAGAATTATCCTTTACGCCTTCGACAATTGTTTTTACAGTGGAAGCCATTTCATCACGTGAAGTATAGGCGAAACCGATATTGAGATATGACTTATTATGATCTTTCGTCATTAACATCACTCTAGCAATCAGTTTTCTGAGATCTGGTGGAAGTAAGGAAAAATTTCCAATTACTCTTATACAGACACCATTTTCCACTATTTTTTCTTTTTCTTCAATTAACCTCTGAAACTTCTCTGTAGCCAGCTTCAATAATGCATCCACCTCCTCTTTACTTCTCTTAAAATTCTCTATGCTGAATGCGTAAACTGTTACCTCTGTTATACCCAATTCTTTGCACCACTGTAATGTTTCCGCTAGCTTGTCGAAACCTTTTACATGTCCCTCGACTTTCTCAACGTTTGCCTTAGTCGCGTATCTTCTGTTTCCATCCATTATAAAGGCTAAATGTTTAGGAACTGGACCAACTTTTAAAACATTTATGCAGAACTTCTGAAAGTAATTCAGTGGTGTATCTACTATCCATGTCATCTTAACGAATTGTAGGTACTACTGACTATGCTAACAAGCTCGGCACAATAATATAACTAATAAATGCTTATTTCGCAATATTTATCAACTTTCAACGACAACCACATAAACTGAACCAATCTCCAATCTAAACCTACGAGGTCAGCTCATATCATTTTCATTTACGAAATAGGTTTTTCTTACAGATTCACACGTAACCTGCAATTTGCGAACGTGAGTGAACGTAATATCAATATCTAATCTGAATTCTGAATCTGTCGAGCGTCTCGCCACAGTAATAATGAGTTGCATTGACCATGCGCACGTCGCAGAATTATTGAAGTAACGAAATAAAAGACCTCCCTAACGTGCTGTTTACACCCAATCCTCCCAACTGATCTTCCTGACCTGCCATGAAATCAGTTTGGCTAATTAAAAGCTAAAATGGGAAGGAAAAGCAACCCTCCCACTCAGGTGAACATAATGTACTTTTCTTTCCCCTTTTTCCTTCTTTTAGCTTTTGATTAGGCAAACTGATGTCAGGGCAGGTCAGTTGAGAGGATTGTGTGCAAACAGCGCGCCAGGGGTGTCTTTTATTTCGTTACTTAAAATATTCTGCGAAGTGCACCTTGATCAGTGCAACCGGGTCATTACTGTGGCGAGAATCTCGTTAATTTGAAACTAAAAGTGAGCCACAGCCACAGATCAGTCATCAGTCACTACTCGCTAGCATAGAATGAATAGAGAAAAGCGTTTCTCTATGATGACTACTCATGTCATTAATGTCAGTTTGACAAAAAAAGACAAGATCTATTTTATAAATCTTGAAAAAAAGAGAGGTCCTAAAGTTGTATACATGATACAAATAACGAGAGATATGATATTCCGACTACCTATTTTTAGACCTGTCACGCGCATGGTGTCAAGTGGTGAGTCCAATGCAACAATAATATGCTGTCGTGCAATGAGGTTTGACGTTTCATCACAAACTCTTAACAAATTACGTATTTTACTAATATTTAAGTGCATACAGTTGGAAGTAATGAAAATGAAAAAATATTAAATTTAGTGCTTCGATCTATATTATCTGAAAAAGACAATATAGGCGTAACTTCAACCGCATTAAAATGACGTATAGAAACTTTTTGATTGCGAATGACTTTGTTTTATGTGTGTAGTTGGACTTCTATAACGTTACTCACCACGTGACGTCATAGGAGGGGGCGAGGCATATGCGCAATATAATATCTCTTCTAAGTCATTATATCATGAGTTGTATATGGTAGTACATAGTTCAGAGATAGAGAGTAGGTAGGTATTTACCATGATATAAATAATTAGAGATATGATAATGAGGCTGAAGATCTAAAGTTTTATAGATCTTGAATTAGGTTACCTATTTTTTAAACGGTGACGCACATGGCGTCATGCAATGCAACAATAATATGCTGTCGTACAGTGGAGTTTGAAGTTTCATCACATCTTATAACCTCTTAACAAATTACGCATTTCCCTAATATATAAGGGCAGGCAGTTGGAAGTATTTTTTTATGATCAGAACACTACCATGATTATGTGACATGATGATCAAATCAAGTTTATAAATGTTAACGCCCTCTAAATGTTTGCGAACGTCTTCTCTACTTTTTAAGTTTGTGCATCCCTAATGTTATTGCAGTGCACCCCTTAATTATTATAATTGTCTTGTGCTTATATATGTAACATAAAAATGAAAAGATTCAATTTAGTGCTGCATTCTATATTATCTGGTCATTATTTCATGGGTATTTACTATGTACAGTTTTACAATTTATAGTAACCACCGTAATCTCAGTTGTGTTAAATGTTCGTGAAATCTAGTTTCAATAGGCCTTTTAGTTTGCCCAACATACTTATTTAACTTTATTATCTTTACAGCCTATTTTATTTCGGTGTGGTTATCCTTATTTTTTGAGTTACATAACAAGTTTTTTAAAGCATTCTTTGTCAAAAATATTAGCTAAAAATTAAGCTTCTTAAAAGTGCTTTTGAGACCCCTCGTTTGCGGTTTAAATGATAACCAGACAAAGGATTTGTCAGCTTTCTCTTTTCTGAAGGACCTGGATTCTGCTAACATTTTCTTAGTTTTATGTTTAATAGTTAATTTCTCCACTAGGTAAACACAATATTCGTTATACTTGACTACATTCCCAATGAATGTTAATTAAGGCATTTATTTTTACTTAAGGGAAACTGGATTAACCTATTTACTAAAAAAATTGTAGCTCAGTGGTGGTTTCCTTCCTGTGGATTTTAAACTCCAAGGTATCTTTATGTTTGATAAGTATACTACATCCAGAAAAAGTAGTTTGTTATTAATCCCTAATTGATGAGTAAATTTTATTTAGTAAAATTTACTGTTTAATTCAGCAATATAAATCGTTTATTTTGCATAATATTTGTGTCCAACATTGCGAGAATATCATCCGCATAGATGTGATCATAGCCTAGGAAAATACTCATCTTTATTTGCTAAATCAGTTTGCCGACCTTTTTATGAGTAACCAAATATAATCAATACTCTGCTTGCCTAGGTAACCCAAAAGATGAGGATAAAACCACTGAAATGTCGTTGACTCATGGAATAGGTTGTAAAGATTGCAAACTTTATACTGGGCAAATTAAAAGTTCTACTAAAACTAAATTTAAGGAACATTTAGCACAACTGATGTGGTACCACAGATAGGTCATGCGTTGTGCGGCACATTTGGTATAACACTACGTGGGTAAAGAAAATCTTAAGCCGATCAAAAATGTTAGAGAATCCCATCAATTATACGCTTATATATATATATATATATATATATATATATATATATATATATATATATATATATATATATATATATATATATATATTGTGTGTGTGTGTGTGTTTATGTCAAACAATGTTTTAAAATTTTCTCTAAATTGGCATTTGGATTTTCTCATATAACAAGAAGAAAAAAGAATGATTCAATGCAGAAAGTGTTACTGAATGGTTTTTGACCTTTGGGAAGTAAATGTGCAGAATGGGGTTGAGGATGAACAGATTTATTAAGGAAGCAAAATGAACTATTTGGTATGTCAAAATGTTAGTAGTAAATGTCATCTTTACAAGTTTTGATTACTCTATTTGGATAAACCTATTAAAATTGTGACAGTTTCGATTTTTATATGTTTATATATATATATATATATATATATATATATATATATATATATATATATATATATATATATATATATATATATATATATATATATATATATATATATATATATAGTTACGTTCTACAAGGTTCTGGATTTGTTGACTAACAAAACACAGCTTTTCAAACTACTATTTATTATAACCAACTATTTTCCAATACCATAAGCACATCAACTAAAATATTTCTCTCTATTACTAAATGTCCATAGAACTATATTCCACTATCCGCCTTCTATGATCGCTTTTTATACATTAACACTCACTACTGCTGACTCGCTTAATACTCTGATCACTTACTCTGCACAACACTAATTCAATACTGAACTGACTCACTATATGTACCGTTCGTCTATCTATACTCTCCATAGAGATTCTAGACCTTCTACACTTTTCTACACCTGTCACTTCTGGTCCCTTCTAGAAATATCATTCCAGAGTGTTCGCTGTCACCAACATATTACAACTGACCATAGAAGTTACAAAGTCCATAAAGTTAATTCTGATAGACAGATGTGACAATATATATATATATATATATATATATATATATATATATATATATATATATATATATATATATATATATATATATATATATATATATATATATATATATATATATATATATATATATATATATAAATGTTGAATTAATAGAGCACCGCGACCTCTATACAGTGCGCGATGTTTTGACCCTCGACATTATTGGGAACTAAGAACCGTAAGAGATATAAACTTCGTTAAAATAGACAAAAGCTGAACGATTATAAGTGCAACTCTTTCTTCAATATCCGCAAAACTATGTTGCCTGTCAATTTTTTGTACAGGGGCATAATTTGCTATTGTGGTGGCCATGGTACAGGGGCATAATTTGCTATTGTGGTTGCCATGGTGACTCTAAAATCTGTTCTAATTCACTAGTTTGTGAGGCGCGATAGTCAACTTTATTTCATTTTATGGACGCCATATTGAGTTTTTCCACCAAAATATTTTTTCTGGTTACAATGACGTATCACTAAATGATGTTTTGCGTGCATTTTTGCCAAAAATGAATAATGTTTGTTTTTTATTCCAACAAGACGGTGCTCCAGCTCATAATTCACGAATCGTGAGCAACTTCTTTTTATAGTCTTTTTGACAACAACTGGATTGGTACTAGTGAACCTTCAAATTAAAGGTGCCAAAACTAAGTAAGAACAAAAAGAATGGGATTTAAATAGAGTGACTTTCCGACAAACATAAGCGAAGATAGTTTGTTTGGAATCCTCCCTCAAGGGTGCTGTTGAAAACATAGCACCTAATATAACAATTTCAGTTAAGCCTTTATATTGTTCATCTCCTGATAACGCCAACCTTGTTAGCGAAACGTTTACCAAATCTTAAAAAAGTTCGGGACGCACCAAGTGCGTTATGGTAGTGAATTTTTATTAAATGCTTCAAATTTGAATAACTCAATTTTCTATAAACCTAGAAAGTTTGATTTTGATGTGTAGTAAGACTTTTCCCAAAGCAACATATCCACCGAATTTCATTAAAATAACTTTGCACTTTTCAGAGAAAAAAAATTGTTTAGAAAAAAAAAATTAAAATTGGCATAACTCAATTTTCTATAAACTTAGAAAGTTTAATTTTGGCACGTAGTAAGGTCATTCTCAAGGCAATATATCTGCCAAATTCCATAAAAATAGCTGTGTAATTTTCGGAGAAAATTTTTTTTTTGAAAGAAAACTCAAAATTTTCTCGGAAAACCTTGTCCAATTTTTCTGGCTAATGAACTCGTCCAAGCCATTAATAAGAGAAAGGCACTTGCCGAGTTTCATCGAAATCTGTTAATTATTTTTTGAGTTATAGGTTGGATACACATATATATATATATATATATATATATATATATATATATATATATATATATATATATATATATATATATATATATATATAAACATAAAAATTTAAACTAACTCCGGATATGGATTCTAGGGGTCCTAGTTCGCGCTCATTTGAAAATTTTTTTGCAAAGTCTCACCATCGATACCTCTCTATTAGTGAATTTTTTAAATAAAAATTCACTAAAACGGGTTGTGGTAAATTGGGTTATCTAAAGTGTAGTTCTTATTCGATATTACGTTGTACGATATTACACTTTAAAATCCTCACCCTGTACAATATAATTATTAATAGAGCTTTATGAGAATAAATATTGGGTACTACGAATATATTATTGTTATACCGTTAAGTACTTTTGGAGAGCCCAAATCACCACAACACATTTTTTTCAAAACCTGCCTATCGTTTCACTAACCAAGTTAGCGTAATCAGAAGATGAACAATCCATTCAGAATTAAAACTTGGTTCGTGAAACGATCGTCAGGTTTAAAAAAAAATGTGTTGTAGTGATTTGGGTTCTCCAAGTGCCATGTGTATTAGTGCTCATCACAGGTTACAATCTTCACTCATAGTTATAACAACTTTAAACTTCAAAAGTCGATGGACATGGTACGAAAGGAGGAAACGTAGAGATGTTAGATTGGATTCCGTTTCATTTAATCTCCAAAATGTTAGTGCGATATCTGGCGACAGTCAATTAAATTATCCATTTTTACCACCATACCAACCATGATACAGATAATGAGATATATGATAATGAGACTACCTATTTTTAGAACTGTCACGCGCATGGCTTCAAATGGTGAGTCCAATGCAACAATAACATGCTGTCGTACAGTTGGGTTTGACGTTTCATCACAACCTTTGAACAAATCACGTATTTTGCTAATATTTAAATGCATACAGTTGGCAATAATTTTATAACATCAGTATACTATACTGTGATTATGTGGCATGATGATCAAATCAAGTTTATGAATGTTAACGCCCTCTAAATGTCTGCGAAAGTGTTCTTTACTTTTTAAAGTTTGTGTATCCCCAATGCTAATCAAGGGCTCCCCTTCATTATTATACTTGTCTTATGCGTATATATGTGTAATATAAAAATTAAAAAGGTAAAATTTAGTGCTGCGTTTTATATTATCTGAAAAAGACAATATAGGCGACGAAGTGGAATGTAACTTCAACCGCATTAAACTGACATATAGAAACTTTTTTTATTGCGAATGACTTTGTTTTTAGTGTGTAGTTGGACTTCTATAACGTTACTCACTACCTGAAGTCATAGGAGAGGGCGGGGCATGTGCGCCATATCATATCTGTTCTAAGTCATTATTTAGTCGAGATTCTGTTGAACTATCTCCGTAGTTCAAAAGTATAGCATTTGGCATTTATCGTATGTTCGTATGTCCTTCATTTATCATTTAGTTTAATTGTACTTGTTCATTGGTCATAATATGGCGGACAGCGGTGTTGGAAGTACACAAGAAGGTAAATCAAGAGCTAGAAATCAAAATACAAATCAAAGAAAAAATCATATCTTCAAAAAGCGACCAATAAAAAAACCTGAACTAAAGGATACAGTAATATATGTAAGCACGAAGTCAAGTATTAAGGTGGGTGTATTGAAATTCTATTTGATTTGAGGATTATAAATAATTATCGACGAACGTTTAATCATTTTCAGGCTTTATTGGAACGCTGTAATAAATTGATAAACGGCGGAGAAACTGAAATAATAATCCATTGCTTAGGTGCTGCCATTCAAAGAGGAATACTGCTTGCTTTGCAGATATGTGACAAACATACTTCTTTTAAAACTGACACAAAAACACTTACAACAGAACTCATAGGTAAGCTACCAAATTGTAGTATTTTATTCGCAAAAGTTGCTTTGTAGATTTTGATGAGATTTTGTACACCACTTTTCTTATTCAAAGGTGACTTGAACCCTGAAATGTCTCAGTCATATCAAAACTTGATGTTCTACCCTATACAGCAGCTAAAAAAGCACTAACAAGGGAAACGTGCACTTCAAGAACCCTAGTTAATTTAAATTTAACTGCCCATCTCTAAAGTCTTCCCCCCAACCAATTGTCTTCCCCTGACCCAAGTGTGCGTAAATGAAAAGGCAGCGAAAGGAAAAACCATAGTGTATTGTAGATATGTGCAACTGGGGTCTTTAAAGTGCATATTTACCAAACACCACAGTAAAATGCATTTGTTCTATTTTTGTTATTACCCATCCCCATTAGGTTTAGACTTTATGAAAATGTCTTCATGTAGGCACAAATTAGGCTCCGGGACCCATATTTAGGGTGTCACTGTTTTTATATATTTATACAGTATAAGTGAACAATTTGGAGGGAGACTTCATATAAAACATTTTGAGGTACATTTGCAGACAACCCCCCGAAGGCTTTTGTGAAATATTCTTTCATTTTTTCAGACACATGCTTAGACCCATCTGGATGCACAAACCACAAGAAAAAATTCTTCTTAAACCTACCAATCCCCCCCCCCCACCAAGGAAATTACGGGATCAGGAGTGAGTAGGAGTGCTGGGCATGGTAGGTAGTAAAAAGGAAATATAAGCAGAAAATGTGAAGGAAACAGCTTAATTGGACCTCGAAAAGCTGTCTTTTTCACATTTTAAAGGCATAGCCCCCTTAAACCCTGCCACCCAGCACAGCAACCCTATTTGCCCAAGGTCACATAACTTTGTTGAGGGCTGCTCACAGGAAATTTGTCTTGTGGTTTATGCAGCAAGGGTGGTTGTAGATATGCTAGAGGGGAAGGAAATCCCCCACAATGAAGCTTTGATTTAAAATCTCTACGAAGTTGCAGCCCATTATAATGGAGTGAAAATTTCATTCAATTATTTTTCTCAAAAGTAGTTAAAAGTTAAAACATGAAATTTTGCAGGTGGCGACTACTTGTAACAAGCTTGCACAAGGTCCTGGTTTTATTCAACCTGGTTGTCTTACAGTGGATAAATCGTCACCACCCCTTCCAGTTTTTTTGCTATAACTTTTCCCAATTAACTTTTTTTATTTTAAAATTCGTATATAAATAGCCCAATGATGTCGCTTAAAAAATTTTCTAAATTTTTTAGTTTCTAAGCAAAAAATAAATAAAATGCATCAACTTTAATCAAGGATTTAAGTGGGTAGTGCATCTAACGTTTTTAGGTTTTTTTTGCTTGTTGTGGAATAAGCTATGCAGTTTGCAGACAGGAAGTTTTTAAATTGGTGATATGTTTTTATACTAATTTTTGGCCGAAAACTACCCCAGAAATTTGTTCTTTGGTATTATACTGCAATTCATTCAGAACTTTAAAACTGGTATTTTGTGAATTTTCTTGTTTGTAAAGAGAACATATTTAGTTTTAGTTGATGAAAATTTTAACCCACAATTTAGTGATCAGGTGGATAATCTAAGGTAAGGCATTTCCAGATCAGAGTGAATCTGACTGTTTCGGACAAACCTGATGGGCTGGTACAGTGAAACATTGCCAATATCCAATGTGCCTATCTCATGAAAACGGACTTAAATTTTAGGGGAACTAGCGATTTGTCTTGTGTTACCATGACCTTCAAGATTATATTGTGACGCTTTCTTGTGTTTACCTAAAGAAACCTGTCCAACTTTATCTCCCTTATCAGATTTTGTATCCTTGATACAGGACTTGCCCTTTCTTCCTCTCTCCAAATGATGTGAACCTCAACCTAGCAAATTCATTTGCTAAAAATTTATTGTTAAAAAATATTAAAATAATAGTCATCATATTAAGTCCATCTTAAACTGCATCATTGGAGTCCAGTGATTGATTGTGTTTATTTGTATCATGCAGGAGAAATTTTCACAAAACTTCCACAAACTGCAGAAATGACTGGAGTAATAAATTATCACAACTGTGTGGTATTTATCGCCGGGGAATCACGATGATTCAACACGCCAATCCAAAACGGTGTTAATTACAGTGATCATATGTCATCTTACCATTCAGTACTTAAGGGTTGAAGTGGTATTGGAAATTGATTTTTGAACTTTTGTTTGGTACCTGTATAGTTAATGCTTGGGTCATGCATAATAAAATAAGTTGTGCCAAAATTTCAGTAACCGAATGTGGAAACACATAAATACACGAGGAGAACCCAAATCACCACAACACATTAAAAAAAAACTGACTGTCTTTTCACTAGCCAAGTTAGTGTCATCAGAGGATGAATAATTTTAAAGATGTTAAATCTACAGCTTTGCTTATAATCTTGCGCAGGTAGTCGGTACAAAGTCATTATCCAGCCAGCCTTGACCTATGCATCACCTGCATGGGCCACCGTGGCCGCAACACACATCAAAACCCTTCAAATCATCCAGAATTTCTGAGAATGGTTACTGGAGCGCCATGGTTTGTCCGAAACAGTCAGATTCACTCTGATCTGGAAATGCTTTCGATACTTGAGTTTATAACTCAACTATCCACGACTCGGTTCTCATAAGCCGCTTCTCACCCAAATGCTCTTGTCCGTAGTCGCACCGACTATGATGAGCAACTTCCACATAAGCATAAGCGTCCAAAGCTTATACTTACCCGCTAACGCCCCCGCGGCAAAAACAAAATGGAAACATTCATACCCAAAAAGTCATTGTGTGTAATCTTTCCGACGGAGGTATGGACTAAGGTCCAGTACTCCCAGGGAGGGGGTTTTAGTGAGTACAGTCTCACAGTACCTCGATATCCCACGCCACCTTCCGGGCCGTAAATGGGGTCTGCATGAGCATTTCCCCCTCCTGTATCAAAAAAAAAGTAGTCGGTCCATAATGATAGAGGGTGGTCCAACAACACAAAAATTAATATATTTCATTTAGCAGAAATATCTAAATTACTTTATTATCTATCGGAAATGCTTTTGCCGGTCTTTCTTGTGAAGTGATCTATCAACCGACTTACCATATGCGGCGGTGCGAAGTTCATACACTTTCTTATTACTATATTTAGGAATATGTATGTATATATATATATATATATATATATATATATATATATATATATATATATATATATATATATATATATATATATATATATATATATATATATATATATACTTTCGAAAGCGTTTAGCTGGCCCGGTTGTCTAACATGTTTAATCAATTTTTGATTATCCTTATCTACGTGGTGATCATTATCCCAAATATGCCGGACAACAGAAGATTTATCTATAGTACTGTGTCGTAATTGTGCTAAATGTTCATTAAATCTAATGTCAAGAGATCTTTTTGTTTGTCCGATGTATTTAAGATCACAGTCTTTACAACCTATTTCATAAATTCCCGAAAATTTAGAGGTATTATCCTTGTCTTTTGGGTTACCTAACAAATTTTTTTTAAATATTTTTTGTCGAAAATGTTAGTTGAAAATTGGCTTAAAAATGCAAAATCACACATATTACTAACAATGGCATATTCCACCTTCAAGAATTGGGTATACATAGAGTTTCATCAAAGTCAATTTAGTCTCTGTAAAATAGTTTTAATTTTTTTTATCAAATGAAAATGTTTATTCAAATTTTGTTTAGACGACTTAGAACCTGCTGCAGATGATGAAGACTATGAAATACAGAAACGTTTTAATTCCGCTCTTCGAATAAGAGTTATCCAAACTGATTTGTTAGAAGTCGAGAAGAAGAATTGACCATGTTCTTCACAATAGAGGAGCTGGTCAGATGGCTGGGATTAACCGTCTTTGAAATATGGATCAATTTAATATCATTGTTGGCGTTCACAATTATGTTAGCTGTAAAATACAATCCAAACACAGATGTCTACAACAACAACTGGTGGATCATATTCTTTCCACTGTTCACTGGAGACGCACTGAACACTTATTTTTGTATTATAGTATTTATAAGGATGCTTTTTGAAGCAACACTGAAGTTCTCATTGTTACGAGTGAGCTGGTCGGCCATCTTCTTGATGATGACCTTTTTGTTTAAGTTCCTTTTGTGTAAAAAGTTGATGGGACAAGTAACACTGGACTATTCTGAAGTGTTTGCGCCATTGTATATACTATTGCAATTAATAGCTGTTCGGGCGTGCCAGCAAAGTTAACCGAGGGTAGGCTAATATCACTAAAACCTCAAAGATAATGTTGTTTTTTATTGATTTTGTACACAAATGTTTTAGTAAAATGCATTTAATAACACAAACTGTTGTTTTAATTAAGATTTAAATATTTTAATAATAATAATTTGATTGTCGCTTACAATTTTACAGCATGTCATACAAAAAAGTTACTGCTTGTACGGACTAAGCACCAAAATTTACTGACATGACATAACGGTATACTCACAATTAAATTTTATTTTTCAATATAGTTCCCCCTAACATCAATTCACTTATTACATCTTTCAGCAACAATTCGATACCACAAAAATAATATTCTTTCAGTTTGTCCTCAAATGTGTCCAAACTGAAGCTTGCACCTCTTCTTCATCACTGAAATGGCGCCCAAACTGCAGATTTCATCTCTTCGTCGTCACTGAAATGGCGCCTCCGAAGGTCCTTTTTCAAATTTCCAAATAGTTAGTAGTCACTAGAAGCCATATCTGGACTATACAAAGTGTGATCATTTTGTTTGAAACCGCAGTCACGAATTGCGGCTTGTGTAATGTCAGCAGTGTGCAGGGGTGCATTGTCATGGAGCAAGCACACCCTCTGGTCTGTTTCCCACACGTTTTCTTCCGAACATTTTGTGGTAATTTATCCAGAAATATTGCATAGTGTGCCCCATTGACTGCAGTGTGGCTTTCTTTACAGTCTATGAGGAGAATACCCTCACATTCTCAAAAAATCATAGCCATCACTTTTTTTGTAGACTCACAGACCACGAACTTTCTTGGTGCGCTCCTCCTTTATGCCGATCTTATGCATCTCATATAAAACCATACACAAGGTGTAGTAACAATAACAATATGTATATTCCTGTTACAAAGAACAAAGGTTACACTTTACAATGGTAATGATGAATGACTATGCATGTTACGCTGGAGCTACGCTTGAAGTAGCTTGGCCCAGCGTGGCCTGGGGAGGATGTCATTGGGCCGCCATCGTGATTAGTGCTTGACATGCACACTTGGACTGTAGTAACACCAACATACATATATCTCTCCTTTTATTTTGAATGTAAGATTTTACTGGTATCTTGCGGGAACATATAAAACAATACACGAGGTGTAGTAACAATATGTATATTCTTGTTACAAAGAACAAAGGTTACACTTTAAAATTTACAATGCTAGATTGATTGGATTAGATTTTATTGTGAGTGGGCTATTTCAGTCCCTCCACCGCGACCTTAGGTCTATTGTGGCTCACGTCTAATTATTTAGATTTCACCCATCAATTCCAGCTCCCTGAGGGAGTCGATCTTTTCTTGTGGGTGAAAGTTTGTGTGGCAGGTGTACTGCCATCGGAGTGAAGTCGCTTGCCCGTTTCAAAGCTCAAAGAGAGATAACCTCTCTCCGAGTTCGTCTGGACCCGACATCCGTCAGTGTTTGCCTCGAGGCGGTATCATGAAGTCCCGCTCTCGAGCAGCATGTAATCTCCAGTTGTAATCCACCCCTAGAGATCTCTCCAAACCTGACACCTAACAGTGTTAAGACTCAAGGCAACATCCCATCGAGTCCCGCTCCCGAGCGTCACCCCAGCGAGGCCATCTGCCCGTTTCGTAGCACACAGTATGGGCTCCAAACTCCGGGTGTTTACCACTCATCAGAGATCAGAGCCCCCCGGGACGTCTGGACACACGACACACGCCAGGGCTCAATCCAGGGCGGTATCATCTGGAACCCCGCTCCCGAGTAACAACCAAGCGAGGCCAATTGTCAGTCTCTGAGGCCACAGTGGAGGTGCCAAACTCCGAGTGCATATCACTCCCCAGAGATGTCTGCCTCCCCCCAGCCTCACCTGCACCAGACCTCCGCCAGTGTTTCATTGACTCGAGGTGGTATCATGAAGTCCCGCCCTCGAGCAGCATCCAGGCAGGGTCGTTAGCCTGTACCGATGCTCACAGAGTAGGCCCAAGTCTCCAGGTGTAATCCACCCCTAGAGACCCCAGCCACCTCCGGGTTCGTCCAGGTCCAACACTTGCCAGCGTTAGCTTAGATTTCACCCAACAAATCGAGCTTCCGACAGGAGACGACACCTGCGAGGTGAAACTTTGTTTGACAGATGTACGCCATCTGAGCGAATTCGCTTGCCCGTCTCAAAGCTCAAAGAGAGATAACATCTCTCCGAGTTCGTCTGGACCAGACATCCGTCAGTGTTTGACTCGGTGCAGTATCATGAAGTCCTGCATCCGAGCAGCATCCAAGTGAGGTCGTTTGTCCGTTTCGAAGCTCACCGAAGAAGCCTCAACCCTTAGTTTTATTCCACCCCTAAAGATCTCAGCTCTCCTCCGGGTTCGTCTAGACCAGACACCCACCAGTGCTAGACTCAAGGCGACATCCCATCGAGCCCCGCTCCCGAGCATCGCACAAGCGAGGCCGTCCGTCCGTTCCGAAGCACACAGTGGAGGCCCCAAACTCCGGGTGTTTACCACTCATCAGAGTTGTCAACCTCCTCCGGGTCATCTAGACACACGACACCCGCCAGCACTCAACACAAGGCGGCACCCATCCGGAACCCCGCTCCCGAGTAACAATCAAGCGTGGGCAACCATCCATTTCTAAGCCCAGAGTGGAGGCCTCAAAATCCGGGTGTACATCACTCTTCAGAGATATCCGCCTCCCTCCAGGCCCACATGGACCGCCAGTGTTTGATTCTAATTAGTCGCCTTTTACGACAGGCAGGAGTTACCTTGGGCCTATTCTTTTAGTTAGTCCCCGGACCCACAGGGGACAATGCGAATGACGGTGCACACTATGCTGGACCTATGCTTGAAGTAGCGTGGCCTGGGGAGGATGTCGTTGGGCTGCCAACGTGATCAGTGCTTGACATGCGCACTTGGACTGTCGTAACCGCAGTCACACCAACATACATATCATATCTTCCCTGTTATTTTGAACATAAGATTCTATGGATGTATTTTTTGCAATATTCTTTATTTACGAACTCAAAACAGGTACAATTAAACTGGTAACAAGTTCTACAATTAATAACATAAAATCACATATGATTTTGACGTTAACCTAACTAAACTTAAACTATATCAATGTCAAGTAGGTACGTTAGAAACTATATACTCTATAACTGGAAACTATTTTGTCCATTTAATAAATGTCTTTTTAGGTTCATTGTGTATCTTTGCATCTGATGTATCTTTCTGAGTTTTGGAATAGTCTTAAATGATCTTATGCTCCTCGTAATCACACTGTTGAGTTTTATATTTCTAGATGCTGCTACACGTGGGTCTGCCCGTTGCTTTGTAAAATTCTTTTCATCTTCTGATGACACTGGCGTTGTCCGCAAAACGATCGTAAGGTCTTTAAAATATGTGTTGTGGTGATATGGGTTCTCCAAGTGTACTTATGCTCATCACAGGTTCCAGTTTAGCTACCTAGTTTTTCCAGATCTCTAACAGAAAAAATTCGAAATTCCCTATCACCATCTCCCTTTTTCAAAAAACATTTTCCATTCATACAATATGCATACTTATAGCTGTGATTCTTCTTGAATTCTCTAATATTTTTTTAATACATGCCTCTTTGAAAAAACAGTAGATTTTATTCCAAAAGGTGCACGCTGAGTGTGTTTCAGTCTTTTTCAAATTTAAATTTTATTTACAAATGAAACTCGTTATTTTTTTTAACGGTAAATCGAGGTAATTTGATGTTATGATTTAAAAAAAAATTAAGGTAAATTACCACACTAATTTACGTCACAAATTTATTACCACGGTAATTAATTTTGGTAATTAAAACCCGCAAATTATGAAAAATATGAATTACGGTAATCTTACATTACCGGCTTTGACTAATCTTTTACTACAAAATAAAACTGAGAATTTTCTCCGTACATCCAATGCAGCTGATTTTTGCTTTGAGGTGGAAGGCCTTCTCGAGTAAGGAATTCAATAACAGCTCTATACTCAATTTTTGCAATTTCGTAAATCATGATGAAAAAGGGTCAGTTAATAAGAAAACTAATTGACATAAAATCTATTTTTGTTTTTCCAAAGGCTAATAAGACTTATTGAACCTTACCAAATTGTGGAATTTTGGATCAATGTCAGGCCATGAAATTTTGGCGCTTACCTTGTATACTCTGGACTTGGCTGCAGGGTTAGTGTGTGTTTGATAAACTTTTTGGCAATGGTGGGCTTGGAGCAGTTTAACTTTGTTTACAGTCGTAATGAAAGACTCCTTGATTTGGTACTGTCTAACGTGAATTGCACTGTTTCCATTGCTGATGAACCTGTTTTGCCCGTGGACGCCTACCATCCATGTCTTCACATTATCTTCAGCATTCCTTGTTCTAGCCCAAACATATTTCCGCTGAATTCTGCACCTAAATATATTTTAAAATGGCAAATTTTCATGGACTGTATCATGTTTTTCCAAAGGCTAATCGGAATACTGTTACATCTTGTATTGACGTGGACTCAGCATGCGAGCGCTTTTATGATGTTATCTATTCTCTGTTTCACAGATTTATTTCTCTGAAAATGCCATGCTCAACAAGGTATCGTCCATACTTCAACAGGGGAATTATATCTTATATAAAACTCAAATATAAGGCATTTCGATTATATAAGGCTAATGGTGATGTTTAGGCACGTGACAGGTTTTTTTACCTCAGGACAACAATGAAGAAAGACATCAAGCAAGCAAAGGGAGATTATTTGATGGATATATCCAACAATATTAAACGGGGTGCTAAGACCTTCTGGTCATATATACATTCTAAGCAAGGACATATAGTTATTCCACCCCGCATGCATCTTGATTCAATCTAACTGACTGATTCCCAGCTTATCGTTGATAGTTTTGCTGATTTCTTTTCTAGGACTTATCATTCAAATGTTTACTCTTGTTCAGCTGAAGCGTCCGGAATGCAGAGTCTACTGTCTAATTCTGTTCTAGACATGCCTGAAATTTCCACGGATGAAGTTTCACTAGCCATTCGAAAAATCAAGGCAAATATGACTGCTGGCCCAGATAACATTCCAGCTTTTGTATGGAAAGATGGTTCCCCTGCGCTTGTAACACCACTAACTTTCATTTTTAAACTCATTATTCGGATGCTTATTTTCCTTGTCTTTGGAAGTTATCACGCTCTGTATGTCTCAGGATGGGGACTGTGCCAATATAGAAAATTACAGGCAGATTATGATCGGGTCTAATTTTTGAAAGGTGTTTGAACTACTTTTACTTTCTCATATTCAGTCTCACATTAAACACCTCATCTCTGATAATCAGCATGGATTTATGAATGGTAGGTCAACAGTCACCACTCTACTGTGTATTATTCAATACTTGTCGGCTGCTTTGGATGCGGTTAAACAGGCTGATGTAACATATCTTGATTTTAGGAAGGCCTTTGACAGTATACTTCATGGCATTCTTCTGCATAAGCTTTCATGCTGTGGATTTTCTAACCATCTCATTGAGCTGTTTGCTGCTTATTTTCTTGATAGGGCAGCTTTTGTAGAGTGCCGTTGTTTTAAGTCAGATAATTTTTTTCTATTTTTGTTCATCAGTTCTGGCGTGCCTCAGGGTTCTGTTCTGGGGTCTGTCTTTTTCAACATTTTTATTAATGACATTGTGCAATTGCTTGATGTCCCATGTCTTCTCTACGCTGATGACTTGAAGATTCACTCATCCATTGATTCTATATAAGACTGTATTTGATTGCAAAGGAATCTGGCTTATATCTTTGATTGGTGTTCTTATAATTGTTTAAACCTTAATGTAGATAAGTGCTGTGTTGTCTCTTGCAGCCGCCGGCATTCTATCGTTGAGTTTGATTATTCTCTACAAGATAGTCTTTTGACAAGGAAACCTTTCCAGAGACCACGGTATTCTATTCAATAGCAAACTTAGTTTTAACTTGCATATTGAGAGTTCGCCAGCAGCATTACTGCGAATTTTAGGATTTGTGATAAGATCTACCAGAGATTTTGTTGACACACCAGCGCTAAAGGTGCCTTTTGATTCTCTGGTAAGAAGTAGACTTGAGTATGCATCTATTGTGTGGTCGCCTAACTACTACAGGCATGTCTTAAGCCTTGAGAAGGTGCAGGGAGGGGAGGAATCAGCCCAGCACATCTTGTGCGAGTGTAAAGATCTAGACCGCAAAAGACAACTGTCTACGGTCAGTCTAGACCGGAGACAGAGCATTATAAAACTTCACCCTACCAATCGCTATGCAGACTAGTTCAAGGCACAGTGATTTTGGAATGGGTGGAGTAGAAAAGACAAAGGGCATGCATAATAAGCCAAAGGCTGCGGTGCTATCGGGGCGGCAAAGACGCGGACGAGCCCTAAGGGAAAAAAAAAACAACTTTCTAAATGATGAACTGTCTAAGATTCTCAGCTGGGGCTCTGCAAATCTAATTATGTTTAATGCCTCAAAAACACAAAATTACATCTAGCAAGCATGACGTTCAGATGGCCGGCAAAATACTGCACAAAAATCCACTGTGCCTACATTAGGTATGACTGTTGCAGAAGATGTTTGCTGGCAAAGAAGCTTGGATTTGTTTCGGGTTAAAGGCGCTATTCATTACAGCAGCTTTCGACGCTGTATAAAGCACAGTTGGAATATTGTTTTCATGTCTCGGGTGCTGCCCCAAAGACAACCTTGGCACTCCTCGATTCTATTCAGAAACGAGCTGGTCGCTTGTGGACGATTCATCCATCACAGTAGATACCTTATGTTTATACAGAGGCATCTATCCTGAGATTGGCTATCCCCACAGTGTCTTGTTGTCTGCGACAGGTTATTACTTGCTCGCTGCCAGATGCAACCAGTACATGCTGCTCTTACTTTATAAGCTGCTAAATAACATTGTTGACTCTCCTGCGCTTCTCTCAGCTTTGTTGCTGCATGTTCCTAGATTGAGTAGCCGTGGGGTTGGCTTGTTTTGGATGGCTCGACTGACCAAGCAGTAATTTGCTGCAGTTTTCTGACATATATCCATGTGGATATTGTATAATATATTGAGTATCCATGTGGATATATTTTTTTCGTGTAGTTTTGAGAACTGTAAAACAGTGTGTTACCAGCAGTTGATGTCTGCCTAGCAAGTGTATTGTGGTTTTTTTTGTTATATATTGTAATTTTTGTTTTGTTTTGTATCCCACCTGTAATTGGATCTTCTGTAGGATGGTTGTAAATAAATAAATAAATCAATATGTATAAAGAATAATTTGGAAAACGGTTTTTCCAAACTATACAATATTTTTATATAGTTTTTCTAAATAATAATATTTATCGGCAAAAGTCTTAGTGTGCTCTGTCTTTCCGTCTTACACTATACAGACTGGTCCAAAAGTGATATTTCAATAAATCATTTTAACTGTAGTTTCTCTAAATATTTTGACAAATGTCTGAGTGGGCTCTGTCTTTCCCTCTTACACTATACAGACTGGTCCAAAACTGGCTTCTAAGTAGAAGTCGTTCTGCAGTTCGCTGTATCATCGGGGTGCTAACAGAAGTGAGGTTACACAGAAAAGTAAATTTTTGGTATTAAAACATTACAATTTAACCAACTTAACCCAGCCCAAGTTAAAATTAAATGAAATACAGAGTGTTAAAGTGTGAAATTGAATTTTGATTTTCCTGTCTTAAAAATTGGCACAGATGAGCTTTCATAGTGATAAAGAAATAAGTCATTCTTAATTTGGCTATAGTCAAGTAGGGTACACTGCTCGTGGTAACACATCAACTTTAAATGACAGACTTTTACATTGCTTACTTAAATTGATAAAGGTTTATTTTCGGGGCGCGTGTTCAATTGTTATGAAATTTTGAATATAGACATGTTTTAGGGTGTAGATGACGAAAATCACAATAAAAATTAGGGCAGAAGCCAACTTTTCGATTATTTGGACATTTTTGCAGGAAAAACGTAAGTTGTACTCACTTTTGCGGCATGTTTTTGTCATATTTTACACATTTTCGGGGGCCGTTCGTTTTATATCAAGCTAAAGAAGGGTGTATTCCACTATTCTAATTCATTTTAACATAGTTAAGGCACCCCCTGAAAATTACCCTTCTTTTCATTGTGTAAGTTGAAATTGACATCTGACATTAAGTGCTTTATATGTCAAATGTCAATTTCAACTTATAGGATGAAAAGAAGGGTAATTGTCAGTCACATAAACGGGTAAGGCGGTGCAATAACTATGTGAAAATGAATTAGAATAGTGGAATACACCCTTCTTTAGCTTGATATAAAACGAACGACCCCCGAAAATGTGTAAAACATGTCGCAAAAGTGAGTACAACTTACGTTTATCCTACAAAAATGTTCAAATAACTCCAAAAGTTGGCTTCTGCCCTCATTTTTATTGTGATTTTCGTCATCTACACCCTAAAACGCGTCTATATATGAAATTTCATAAAAATCGAATACGCACCCCAAAAGTAAATCTTTACTTTAAATTTTTTATTAACGAATTTTCATGTTTTTTTAAAGCGCGAATTAGAACCCTTAGAACATGCATGACCAGCATTCAAAAAGCCCTAGGAGGCAGATAAAAAGAAAAAACAAATATGCACTAGATCACAATTTATTAGAATTTCCATTTATAATAACAGTTACACTCCAAACAACACTTCTATATCAAGATTAACAATTATCATTATCGAAATTTTGTGTTATTTACAATTTAAAATCAAAGTTTTCAAAACAGCGAGGAATGTAAAACTATTTTACAACTATATACAATAACAAACCTAAAATAAATTAAAGGCGTTATTTTAAAACATGACATAAAATATATTTCAAAATAATAATAATACTAAGCGCAACAGTGAAATGATGACAATTAAATTGTACTTTAGGCTTTACCGGCGACTGCTTTCGGACCGGTTTTGTCACCAGCTGTTTGCTCCTTTTCTAGTTGTTTTCCAAGATACTCCCAGTTGTGCACCATCAGTTTTTGGACTGCCAAAAGTGCTTCATAACGTACATTAGGATCTTCATGAGCCAGCAGCTGCATCACTAATTGTTTACCTCCTAACTGTTCAATTACGCTGAAAGAAAACAAACAGTATTAAGAAGGCCTTAAAGTCTTTCGTTTTAGAGAAAAAAAATATTTCTGTCTGTCTCGTACAACAGTTTGTGACTAATGGACTTTGCGTCCGATGCCATCCCTAAACTAACACACACACACAGAGAAAAAAATATTTTCCAATTATACTGAAATTTTCTGAACACAAAAAAAAAACTTATGACAAACTGTTCTTGCATGATGATGTTTCAAACTCAAATCAATACAAATCACTTAAAAGGTCTTTCAAAATACAAGTATGCTTGAAAATATTTGACAAAAAATACTATAATACCCCAATTACCAAATGAAAGACACTACTGGTCTCGGCAGGATGATCTAGTGGAATTGAGATTGTGCTCATTCACAAATTGAGCCACTAATTCATTATTTATTTATATATATATATATATATATATATATATATATATATATATATATATATATATATATATATATATATATATATATATATATATATATATATATATATATATATATATATATATATATATATATATATATATATATATATATATATATATATATATATATATATATATATATATATATATATATATATATATATATATATATATATATATATATATATATATATATATATATATATATATATATATATATATATAGATAGATAGATAGTGTGACCCATTTAAGATGGAAACACCCCTGTAACTTTTGTATTTTTAATTCGATTTTGATGAACAAAACGTCAAAAGATATAAAATGAAAAGTTTCATAAATGCTGTGAAAATTGTTCTCTATTTCACCTCGCCAAGGCCTACTAATGCAGTTTTTCTATGTCAACAGCCATATTTAGGAAGAAAATATGTATGCCACTGCATTCTGAATCTCTCAATATATATATATATATATATATATATATATATATATATATATATATATATATATATATATATATATATATATATATACTAAATTTCATCAAAAAAGAAGATTATTAACCATTTCAGAGAAGTTTATTTGTGTGGCCCTTCTTATATAGAAAAAGTTATAGATCCTGTGAAAATTGTTTGCTATCCCATTCGCAGCCTACTAACACTATTTTCACATGTCAAAAAAGGTTTGCAGTTGGTTTTAGGAAAAAATAAGTACGCCACCGGATTCACCATTCTTCAAAACTGATACCTACCAAGTTTGTCTTTGTTGTCTCACTGTTCTCTAAGATCTTTGAAAGATTGATGTACAACAGAGTTTTGGACTATCTTGATCATTTTAATATCTTGAATAGTAGCCAGTATGGATTTAGCCTGGGGCGATCAACGGAACTGGCCACTGTGGAGCTCATGCAATATGTTTATGACCATCTTAATAAGAGAGAATTTGTGGCAGGTTTGTTTTTTGACCTATCTCGTGCTTTCGACATGGTTGACTGGAATTTACTGTCCCATAAAATAGAGCGAATGGGTATTAGAGGCAATATTAATGGATGGTTGGTCTCATTTATGAGGCAGAGACACATGCTGGTGTGTCTCTGCATGCATGTGTGTGGAGGTAGGTGTGTATGCTTCAAGATGAAAGAGTGTAGCATGCTTGCCTCTGTGCTGCTGTATTGGAGTTGTGATGTAGACTTTGGGTGCTCCATGGGCTGTCATATGCTCATCCATGTCCAGTTTTGTGTGGTTTGTTTTGGTTTTTATATGTATGTGGTATTATATTCTATGTATTGTCTGAAACTTTTGTAAATGACTGACCATATGTACGGATTACTGTACCTCAAATAATAAGGGAGAAAGAACATATCCCTGTTGTACTCCGTGTCTGATCACTATATCTATTCTAATGTTTGCTGTCTGGTTGTAGTATAAGTTTTCTATAATTTTTATATCTTGAGTCTCTAATTGTTTTTCTCTTAGGGTTTTTATGAGTTGGTCACGTCTCTGTCAAGTGCCTTTTCGTAGTCCACTAGGCAGCGTATACATCTTTGTTGACATCCAAACAGTGCTGGGTTAGTACGTTTACAGCAAATAGTGCCTCTCTAGCGCCCGCTCAGTTACGAAACCTGAACTGCGAGTCACTTATCTCCTCATCTAGCTTCCTGTATATTCCATTATGTCTGACTTTTAAGAACACTTTTCGTGCGGGGCTCATTAAGGTTATAGTCCTGTGATCTTAACATTTTTTCACATTGTTTTTCTTTGCTTTTGCAACAAATGTGGATATTAATGATTCCCTGGGTATAACTTCGGTTTTGTAGATCATATTGAAGAGTTCTGTAAGTATTGATATGTTATTTTCGTTGAACAATTCCACAGTCTTTCAGTATATTCTTTCCATGTTCTGGGTATGTCTTTTAGGTCTATAATTACATTTCCATTCTTATCCATCAGTATGTTGTTCTGTTTCCTTCTGACACATCCAGTCATTTCTGTAGATAATGGGTACTGTTATAACTTCTTGCTCTACTGTGTTAAACAATGCAATGAAAATGCTAAAAAAAACCTTGTCAAACATGTTATCTGTAGATGTTCCAAATATTGTATATTTTGATAACTATTTTCAGAAGCCACAAACTAATGTACCAGGTGAAACTGCAAAGTTTTGGTGCTACTGGTACTATTGGGGAACACAAAACTGCTAAATGTCCTATAAAACCATCTAAGATTCTACAGATGGAACTAAGAGGTTCTTATGATTGGTGATTCAATAAGTCAAACTAATATTGATCTGCAAGCAGAACGACAGCATAGGTTGCATGCTGGAATAGACACTGGAAGCAACAAACCCCAGTACCTCGACCATTCCTAACTAGAAACTATAATAATCACATGCATGGTGTCAATCAAACGACTCGCTATTAGAAAAACACCACATATCTGTTAAGAGCCAAGAAATAGTGCTGGTGTTTATTTACTCGTATTATAGACATAATGGCTATAGTGAATGCCTGTGCCCTGTATAACATGATAGAATAGAATAGAATAGAATAACTTTATTAGCCACAAGATCACACAAAAATGAAATTGGCCAGTCAAGATAAAAAAATCATACATAAAGCACATGTAAGGACCTTGGGAGTGCATTGAAAAAGTCGACCGTAACTGTTTCAGTTTTATTTATCTGATGCCTCGGTTGAATTAAATTATCTTTATGTCTGGTGTTATAACTATGCACTTCAGCATGTGTGTCAAAACTTTTCCTGTTTTCTCTCACCACCAACAATTGTCTGTAAACCACCAATAAGTATAGTGACATTATGTTAAGTTCCTGAAAGATGGGTTTACAGTGAGCACAGCAACCCGCCATGACAACACCTCTGACAGCTGCTTTCTGCAACACAAAGAGTCTATCCAAGTGCACACTCGCTGCATTTCCCCATGCAAGCAAACAGTAATTCAGACGTGAGTAAAACAACCCATAATAGGTGATCAAAGCTGCCTCAGGTCCAGCCATTGCAGAAATCTTACGCACTGCATACCCTGATGAGGCTAGCCTACCAGCCAAGTCTATTTGGCTAATCCATACAAGAGCAGGGTTGATGTTGAGACTGAGAAAATTCCTAGCAGTGTTCGACTCATTAGAAGTGACCCTGGCATGAAAACTGATTAAAGCTGTCTTATCCTCATTTTCATCTGCAAAGAGGGCTGTTTCTATCCTGCTCTGTTGGATGCCATAAGGAATGTTAGGAGGAAGATCATTTATATATATATATATATATATATATATATATATATATATATATATATATATATATATATATATATATATATATATATATATATATATATATATATATATGAGAAAGAGAAGTGGCCCTAGTATAGAACCCTAAGGCACCCCTCTACGAATGTATCCCACTTCACTGTATTTCCCACCATGAAAAACTCTCTGTGTTCTATTATCAAGGTATGACCGCAGCAACTCCAGACAGGCTCCCCTAATACCATAATGACTCAACTTTGTCAAACATATTTCGTGTGAGACACAATCAAATGCCTTTGTTAAGTCTGCAAAAACTGCACAGCACTGTTTTCTCTGTTCAAAAGCACAATTTACGATCTCTAGAACATACAATATCGCATCCATGGTGCTGCATCTCTTGCGGAAACCATACTGATGTTCATATAATAGACTGTTATCTTTAAAGTAAGTATAAAGTTGTTGGAAAATAAGGAATTCGAAGATTTTTGAGAGTATCGGCAAAACTGAAACCTGCCTAAAATTGCCAGGATCATTGCAGTCCCCCTTCTTGAAAAACGCAAGTACCTTCGCACACTTCATCAATGCAGGGAAACAACCCTGCGTGATGCAGAGATTAAATATATGTGTCAGCGGCAGAGTAATAAAATCCCTAGACCCCATAATGACATACGAGTCCATTCCAAATAAATCCTTTGATTTTGTATTTTTAAGTTTATTGATAGCATTCCTGACATCCTCCTCAACAACTGGTTTCATGAAAAAAGAGTTCGCAGGACATTGAATCCCAGAGAAATAAGAATCCGGGGAATTTAATTTATCTCCCACTGCATTATTTACCAACCTCTCTGCATGGGATGTAAAAAACTCGTTGAATGTATTTGCTGATATATTAGTTTCAGAATTCAAGATCTTACTTCTACCTGTTTCACGATTTATAATTTGCCAAATTGTTTTTGATTCATTGTCAGACTTTTCGATTTCAGTTGCCGCCTTAGCTCTCGACTGCCTCAAAAGCAAATTATATTTGGTCCTTATTTCCCCATAAAGCTGTTTATTCGATGGTGTAGGATGCATCTTATAAACATCATGTAAGAACAATACTTGCTCCTTTAACTCCCTTTGCTCGGATGAGTTACTATCCTCAATACTCGATTGTTTCACAATCCACCTACAACGCAACAATGGGAAACTGTTCTCAAAATGATACCGAAAGATATCAAAAAATGAGCTATAAGAATTCTCTGCAGAATCAGTGGTAAATACCCCATGCCAATTCTCGGAAGCCAATGATTGTTCAAAATCATTGAAACTATGCTGGCGATATGACCTCCTCCACTCTACATCCTGGAGCTGTGTAGCATCAATTCTGTATTCCAAAAACTGTGCTTCATGATCAGAGGCAATTACCGGGAGAACTCCGGCACTCATAAAATCAAAATGAAGAAAATTGTTATTGATGCAGCCGCTGCACCCATTAAACTGTGTAGTAGGAGAGAACACAGTCTGCTGAAGGCCAAAAGACTGAAACAACTGTATTAAGTTGTTCTTATTATCATGGTCTATCAACAGCTGTGTATTAAAATCTCCTCCAAGGGCAATTTTGCAATTATTATACTTATTGTTACAATACTGAAGTGCCTGATTAAGAATATCTAAAAATTGCCCATACAAGCCACCGGGTGGCCTGTACACCACAATTGAAATGAGCCTCAACTTTTTTGTATAAACTGCTGTTAACTCACATACTTCTCAACGCTAAGATCTCTAATATACTTTATCTCTTGATCAAAAAGTGAATTATGTATGTAAATTCCCACACCCCCATGCGAGAAAGTATATTGATCAGCAGCATATATCAATAAAGGAATTCCCGAGGCAAGTGGCCTACCCGTATCTTAGTACGGGTTTTGGAACAAGAGTCAGGCGAAGACCAATCAGTCCTGCTGCAATATTACAGGTGAATATACCCGATGTCGGGTATGATAGAAAAATCATGACATCGGTAAACGTGAAAAGCAGAAAAGGTATCAGAAAACTGACTGTTCCAGTGAACCACGAACTTTTGCCATATTTCTATTTATTTTATTGAATTTCGCAGGAAAGAGTAGCCACTGACGCAACATAATCTACTGAACGTGACAACTGTCATTATCTGGAGTTGAAGGTTACATGTAAAATTAATGTCGCCAACTTTTTTCGCATAACCGCGATTCGTTTTTTATATGATTTCATGGTATTTTGGTTTTATTTATAGATACTGAATGTATTGTGTTTGTTTTTAAATGTATTTACTAGCTTATGTTTTATATACATATAGACATTCTTTTGTTATTGGTATTGTAGTATCTATTTATTTTGTAATAACTTCTATTTGTCATGATGTGTCTCAATCTTTTACTACTGAACATTATCAATGAAGGTTGTTACTTTTGAACAATAAGATATTATTATTGTTAATTAGCTTACTGTTTTCCACGAGGGTAGTGTCGGACATACTCTCCAATGTCATAGCAGGCTACACTAAGTACAAGGGGATCTTTGCTGATTTCTAACAGATGAACCAGTATACGCAACAGTTCATAACTCTTTTCGTTCAGCCTCTGTGCATTCTCCCTCCAAAATTTGCTTTTGTGCACTGGGGACCATTCCAAACGTCCAGATTTCACCTAGTAGAAAAGTAAGGAAACATTAGTAAAAAGATAACATATGCACTCAATCAAATTCTTTTTCTCCTTCATACACTTTCCTATTGTTAATGGTTATTTTTATTTAAAATATGGGTATGTATTTATACACTGAAACAAGAAATACATAAAAAAAGTTAATTTAGTTTTACCTCTGTAGCATATTCGTCAAACGAGCTCAAGTCTTGTACAGAACTCTGAAGTTTCTCGGTCAAAAATTCAATATCGGAGACAACATCTTCATCGTCGAATTTGCGCTGCTCCAAAATAGCCAGCTGCTTCAATACCTGAACAAACAGAAAGTATTTTTGTAGATTTTTTCAATGCTCAAAGATAAAAATTTAATAGATTGAAGAACTGTTCTTTTGAAATGATTCAGTTAAAAAATCAAAGAGTTGTTGCATTTTGAAAACTTGGAAAAGTCATGTTCACATGTCTTGCTTTAAAAGAACACCAGCATGTAACAAAAATGCTGCAACAAACTTTAAAGACATATAGATATATATAGGCGTTCACATGCTATTTAGGGCCATAGCTTGGTGATATTCTCTCACTGCTTCCTATCTGTTGCAATGATCTTTCAGTCGTCAACTCCTTTTTCTTGCAAGGCTTATTCAACGCTTCATGCCACCTTTTTCTTGGTCAACCTGTCTTATTTTTACCTTCTGGATTTGACCAAACACATTTCTTTGTTATTGGCACTACAACTCCCTGAACTGGGACGAAAAGCGAGATTAGTTTTCCTCATTTCCATGGGCGTCTGTCTGCTTCTCTCATCTTGACCCCTCTGATATCTCACAAAACGTCACCGAAATTATCCAAGCTGGCATGGAATGATTTATTCCACGTACACAGAAAACCTCTGCAGCCACTCAAAAGCCCTGGTTCTCTAAATCCTGTGACAAGGCCAGACTTGAAAAGGTCAAAGCTCACAAAAGCTTCTACACAATCCTAGCCAAGAAAACAGTCAAGCATTTAACGATGGAAGAAACCGCTATGTCCGCATTCTTTCTAAGGCAAAAACTCGTTTAATAACCATATCAAAAACAAAGTCCTCTTAAGCTCTAAGGGCAGCAAACCCTTCTGGACTCTTGCTAAATCTATTGGGAATAATTTCTGCAAGAGCACGTTCCCACCTCTTGTCTCAGGGGATGAAATTGTTTCTACTGCCCTGGGTAAGGCTGAACTTTCTGCCTCGTTGTTCCCCGGCAATTCTACTCTAAACCCACCTCCAAATGTTCAACCACCAACAGTCCCCAATGTCGCGCATAAAATGACGGATATCATTTTCAAAACTAAAAAGGTACGAAAGATGATCTCTTCTCTTAATACCAGAAAGCCTCTGGCTTTGACGAGATCCTAGCAATTGTTCTCAAAAAATGCGCACCAGAACTTGCTCCTGTCCTGACTCGTCTGTTTCAGACATCTTACAACAGAGGCATATTCCCTAGTATCTGGAAAACTGCTTGAGTACAACCCGTCCCCAAGAAAGGATCCAAAGCGCTTCCTAGCAACTACAGACCTATTTCTCTCCTTTCAGTCGTCTCTAAAGTGATGGAAAAGTATATAAACTATACTACAATTTCTTGAAAAACAGTCTAATCCACGACAGGCAGTATGGATTCCGTCAGTGCAGATCAACTGCCGACATCCTTTCCTTTGTCACCCATTCTTGGAACAAGTCTATGGAACTACACGGTGAATCCCAGATTGTTGCTGTAGACATATCCAAAGCATTCGACCAGGTCTGGCACGCAGTGCTGCTTAATAAACTACCGGCCTATGGCCTACCACCAAAACTCTGTATGTGGACAGCAAATTTCCTCTCCAACTGGAGCATTTCTGTTGTCGTGAATGGCCATTCCTCTAAACTGTATCCAACTAATGCAGGAGTTCCTCAAGGCTCAGCTTTAGCCACTACTTTGTTTCTTCTCCACATCAATGACCTCCTTTTTAGCACATCCAACCCAGTTCACAGTTATGCGGACGACAGCACGCTGCACTCAAATATACAATATTCTAAGCCTGTCTCTTTAGCCCAATTAGATGAGGATCGCAGACTCAGGGATGGTTCTATCTCCGGGGATCTCCAAAAAATTTTAGACTGGGGAAATAGAAATCTTGTACAATTCAACCCCACCAAATCTCAGGATTGCTTTCTTTCTCATAAGAGATACACCAGCCCTCGAACCATCATAATAAACAACCAAGTTATTCAAAGTAATGAATCCTTTTCACTTGTTGGCATTTCTGTGGATCGAAATCTCAATTGGCACCAACATGTCACATCAATTGCAGAAGCGGCTGCTAAGAAATTAGGTTTCCTCTTCCGGGCTCGCAAATACTTTTCACCAGCTAATCTCTATACCTTATATACTTCACAAATAAGACCAAACCTCGAATACTGCTCACACATCTGGGGTGCTGCTGCCGCCTCTACACTCGCTATCCTGGACTCCATTCAGAAGAGAGCTATACGTCTCATCGCTGACCCTACCCTCACCCAAAGGCTGCCATCCCTTGCCTACCGACGTGCCGTTGGTGACCTCTCTCTTTTTTATAGATATCTGCACGGGCACTGCTCAGAGGAGCTTTCTTCCATAGTTCCTCCGCCTGCTGCCCCCAACAGATCTACCAGGGGAACAGAGCGAATGCACCCTTTTACTGTCCAGGTCACCAGACATAGAACATCTTGTTATGCCCGCTTTTTTGTACCGAGGACTTCCAAGTTGTGGAATTCCTTGCCGGCACATGTTTTTCCTTCTCCCCTGAACCTCCAAACCTTCAAGTCCAGAATTAACAAGTTGCCTCTTTCCTCCTTGTCGACACACACAGTACGATAATATTTAGGCTGTAAGCCCTCGTGGTGTGTTGTTGAAATTTAAAAAAATTAATTATTAACACTAGGTGGCACAGGCACTGTAGTTGGAATGTTTTAAATACCTGTGACACAGGCGGTTGTCCATACATTTCATACACCTCTGCATTTGTAGGCATTTCCCATATGTCATATATCTCTATCTCACCATTTTTTTTTTGTGGTAAAATAAAGAACTATGAACTATTTCCCTGCTTCTGAAAAATCTGCACAGTTTTTCTTTTTTTCCCATATTGCTATTCTAAATTCTATTAATTTGTTCATTGTCCATAATATAATCCCATATGTTAATGTTGATCTTATTACAGTTGTATAGACTGAGCCTTGTCTTGCAGGAGATGTTCTTCCACCTAAGGAAACTATGTCCTCTGACACACCTGTTATCTTCTGCTATCATCAGCTTAACTTCTACACCTTCGGCACATCTAATGTCTATTAATACACCTAAGTACATATAATTTAGAACGTCTTTAAAGTCTAAAACACCCCCCCCCCCTCCAATTTTCACTGTAAACAGTCCACTTTTAGTTTCCTTAGTCTTTCTGATTGTCATGTACTTTCTCTTGTCTTTATTTATTTTAAGCCCCACACTGTCTGCTACTTCCACTAACCTTCTAATGATATTTTCTAGTTCTTTTCTATTCCTGGCCATTAATATGGTATCATCTGCATAAGCAAGTCACTGATGACCTCTGCCAAACAGTTTTCTTTTCTATTTATGCCACTGTCTTTTATCACTTTCTGCGGAACAACGTTAAATAATAACCTTGACAGCTGATCGTCTTGCTTTACACCTCTTCTCACCTCAAACTCATCTGACAGGTTTTCGTTTACTCTAATTGCACATGTGATGTTACATGGTGTCACAATTATTTACTATATTTTCAGGTATTTTAAACTCTCTTAAGTATTTCAACAGGTTTTCTTCTTTTCACAGAGTCTTAAAGACAGATAGACCCGTAAAAATAGTATGGATATGTCTTATTTAAGGGTGTTTTTAGAATGCTTTCTTGGTGAGATATAGAATCCCTAATTTTGAAGAAAAAAAAAACTAACAAATGTCTCGTGTGGATTGGTGAATGATCGCATAATAGGTCCTGACTTTTTTTGATGAGACACTAACAGGTGAAAGATATTTGAATTTTCTTCAGGTGGACTCAATTCCGCGCCTGGCAGCCATACATCCAAACCAATGATGACCTGTACTTCCAGCTGAGCATATTTTTTCCAGCAGGATATAGCACCTTCACACTATATAACCATTGTCCGGATTTAAATCAGGTCTTTCCAAAGAGTATCTACAGAGTGGCCACCAAAATCTCCTGATATCACCGCTATGGATTTTTTCTTATCTAAAAAATTCATAGTTTACAACAACACACCAAACAATTTAAGCCATCGGAAGGTCAAAAAATTGTCGAGAAATAGCTGCAATCCCCTCCAGAAGTCATTGATAATGTACTACAAGTATTTGTCGATCAACTTGATTATTATCGGGCATAAAATTGAGTACTGTGCAAACTAATTGGAACAAAGAGTATTTTACTTCTAAAAGTGCTTTACTGAACATTGCTTTTGCATTGATAACACCTTTCACTCTTGTAGGCATGGAATTTACCAGGTTTTGACAGTTTCCTTTTAGTTCATCATGAAACCGCCGGACTCGAATTACTGCAGAGATCATTTTTGTTTTCGTTGTTTTGCAAATGGTCCAGAGGTTTTCGTTTCGGTTGGGTCCGAGGAGTTTCTGGGCCATTCTAGGACTGTAATTCGGTTCTGAGTAAAAAACTGTTTCATGTTCTTTTATGAAAGGCATGTGGCGAGATCAGTTGAAAAATGCCCTCGGAGGAATAGACCTTGTGGTGCTATTGTATCATATGCTTTATATAAGATCTCAATATATTGGCCCGACTTCATCATCCCAGTGACTGGCACAAGTGATCCAGTGCCATTATAGGAGAAGCACATTTTCCCTTTCGTTTGATATCCACGGCTCCCGTCGTTTGTTTCTGCCTGACAATCCTGCTGACGCATACTAGGCCAACTCCAACATTCTCCGCTATCTGCCGGTATGTCATGGAAGAATGTTTAGTAACTGCGATTATCCCTTCCCGCTTTCTTGGGAGTGATATCCATGATTAAAAAGTCACTTAAATCATGCAGTCCAAAATAAAATAAAACGCTCTCGTCGAAATAACGGTAGATTTACAACTGTGTGTGTGTGTGTGTGTGTGTGTGTGTGTGTGTGTGTGTAAGGAATTGGCATCGAATATTTCATTCATTGTCCACAAAACTGCAGTGAATTTGCACAATATTTTATATTTATTTACTTATTAACAAGCCATTTCCGTCCAGTATCAGAGAAATGATACTCGAAAAAAACAGCGTGCGTAGACTAGCTCAACGCACCGGAAACCCCACCGACAAACGAGACGCAAACAGACTCATCAAACAAGTACGATCCGCCCTACAAGAACTCCGCAACAATCGTTGGGAGGAGCGCCTGCAAACCCTGTCCACCCAAGAGAATTCCATCTGGCAAACGGCTAAAGCCCTTCGCTCCCAAAAACTTCCGAAATCCCCACTTCACGGCTGTAACGGTGTCGTATACACGGATGCGGAGAAAGCTACCGCATTCGCAGATCATCTGGAGTTGCAATTCAGCCCGAATTATAACAACGTTGATCTGTCGCATGTAGCAAGAACGCACCGCTACGTCAGGAGTGCGCTTCGCGCCACCCCAGACACAACTATCGAGCCCACAACTTTTGAAGAAGTTTCCCAAATAATCAAATCATTAAAAAATAGGAAAGCTCCGAGATACGATGGACTCTCCAACGTAGCCCTGAAAAACCTCCCCCGCAAAGCTGTGGTATTCCTAGTTATGATTATGAATGCCATGCTGCGATTTCAACATTTTCCTTCCATGTGGAAACTTGCCGACATTATCAACATCCTGAAACCCAGCAAAGATCCGCTGTTCCCTCAGAACTACAGGCCCATTAGCCTACTACCAGTCATCGGCAAAATCGCCGAAAAACTGATTCAGAAAAGGCTAGCTTCTTTCACCTCAGAAAATCATATCCTCCCGGATGAGCAATTCGGTGTCAGACACCAGCACTCCACCACAGACCAAGTTCTTCGTGTGGTGGAAAGCATCACCGAAGGATTTAATAAGAACAAGTCAACTGGTGGAATATTTATTGACATTGCTCAAGCCTTCGATAGGGTTTGGCATGTGGGCCTCCTAAGCAAACTTATATCATTTAACTATCCTCTCCCTCTGATTCTGCTAATCAGGTCATACCTGCAACAGAGGAAGTACCAGGTCAAACATCTGGGAGCCAGATCTAGAACGTACCCAGCCACGGATGGTCTCCCGCAGGGTTCTGCTATCTCCTCTGCTGTACAATATATTTATCGCAGACATTCCGACAGCCCCCCTAAACGTGACATACGCACTGTATGCAGACGACACTACCATCCTCAGCAGCTCCACTCAGCCGAGGATAATAACCGAACGACTTCAGTCCGCCGTGGTCGAGCTGCAAGCATGGTATAGCAAATCCCTTCTAGCCATAAACCCCGATAAATGTTCAGCTGTCCTATTTTCCAAGAGGACACACCTCACTAACACGTATCATTAGACAACCGTCTAATTCCCTGGCAAGATTCCGCCAAATACCTCGACAAACACTTAACATGGCGCCCCCATGTCGATCACGCCTGCAAAAAAGCCTTGATGTTCATCTCAAAGCTGTTCCCACTTCTAAATAGAAATTCCAAACTGTCCATGAACAACAAGTTGCTCATGTACAAAGTCATTATCCGGCCAACCTTGACCTATGCATCACCTGCATTGGCCACCGCGGTCACAACACACATCAAGACCCTTCAAATCATCCAGAACAAAATTCTGAGAATGGTTACCGGAGCGCCATGGTTTGTCCGAAACAGTCAGATTCACTCTGATCTGAAAATGCCTTCGATACTTGAGTTCAAAACTCAACTATCCACAACTCAGTTTGCAAAAGCCGCTTCTCACCCAAATGCTCTTCTCCGTAGTGCCACCGACTACGATGAGCAACTTCTACATAAGCATAAGCGTCCAAAGCTTACTATACTTACCCGCTAAGGCCCCCGCGTTGGCCTTTTCAGCATTTATATTAAAAATTACTAATAACAGAAAATGTATTATTCTTTACTTTCAAAACGCACTGTATAATAAATAGATGTTTACATATTTAGCAACACACAAATTGATGTAATATTTACATTTACCTTACACTGGACCATTGCAATGCAGTGTTCCTTGGAAATCTGGGGATCTTCAGGCTTCTCGATCAGATTACGGAAAACTGCCAAAATAATTCTCGTCACCTTCTCTTTGACTGAATCACTTAAGATGTCAGAGAGAATTGGTATGACATTGAACTTATTCATCTTCTCAGCCAAAAGCGAGTTAAAGGTCAGCACCCATATGCAAAATATCAGCTGATATTGAACTTGAAAGTTGACTCTGCTTGCCAGAACAGACAATAATGTAGATATACCATCAACAGAAACGAAGGCAAATCTATAATCATCGATACGCAGCATCATTTGCAGGCAACGGCCCACTGATTGGATGTATTCATTGTTCTGTGAAAAAAATAAGAAAGAAAACAGAATTACTGGAGAGAATGGTTCAATTTTACAGACATATTTTGTACAAGTGCAACATTGTCCTATAAATGGTGCCACATTAAGTTTAGTCACATTAATTTTATAGCTTACCACATGTATGATGAAATTAAGGACAACATCGAAACCCGAATTAGAAACAAATGAAAGCTTATAACTGAGTATTGTCCATAAATTCTGATTTATATGGCAAAATAAACGTTACAATGGAGGAGATTGCATTAAAACTTATAATAAATCAATTATTAATTTATTTAACAGGAATGAGCCCAACTTTAATAATAGGGAATTTGCAGAATTTTTCTTATGTTTTCTATGTTATTGTATGCCATAACAGGAACATTTTGATACATCACAAGTGCGTAATAGATTGTTTAACTTTTGAAAATTAATATCTGAAAGTTAATACATGCAGCAAGTTTACAACGGGTGCGCATGCAGAGACATCACTTGTTCCAAAAGATTTTTTTTTTTTTTAATTTCAACAACACACCACGAGGGCCTACAGCCTAAATACTATCGTACCGTGGGTGTTGACAAGGAGGAAAAAGGCAGCTTGTTAATTCTGGACTTGAATGTTTGGAGGTTCGGAGGAGAAGGAAAAACATGTGCTGGCAAGGAATTCCACAACTTGGAAGTCCTCGGGACAAAAGAGCGGGCATAACAAGATGTTCTATGTCTGGTGACCTAGACAGTAAAAGGGTGCATTCGCTCTGTTCCCCTGGTGGATCTGTTGGGGGCAGCAGGTGGGGGAACTATGGAGGAAAGCTCCTCTGAGCAGTGCCCGTGCAGATATCTATAAAAGAGAGAAGAGGTCACCAACGGCACGTCGGTGGGCAAGGGATGGCAGCCTTTGGGTGAGGGTAGGGTCACCGATGAGACGTATAGCTCTCTTTTGAATGGAGTCCAGGATAGCGAGTGTAGAAGCGGTAGCGGCACCCCAGATATGGGAGCAGTATTCGAGGTTTGGCCTTATTTGTGAAGTATATAAGGTATAGAGATTAGCTGGTGAAAAGTATTTGCGAGCCCGGAAGAGGAAACCTAATTTCTTAGCAGCCGCTTCTGCAGTTGATGTGACATGTTGGTGCCAATTAAGATTTCGATCCACAGAAATGCCAACAAGAGAAAATGACTCATTACTTTGAATAACTTGGTTGTTCATTGTGATGGGTCTAGTGCTGGTGTATCTCTTGTGAGGAAGAAAGCAAGACTTAGTTTTGGTGGGGTTGAATTGTACAAGATTTCTACTTCCCCAGTCTAATATTTTTTGGAGATCCACGGAGACAGAACCCTCCATGAGTCTGCGATCCTCATCTAATTGGGCTAAAGGGACAGGCTTAGAATATTGTATATTTGAATGGAGGGTGCTGTCGTCCGCGTAGCTGTGAACTGGGTTGGATGTGCTCGAGAGGAGGTCATTGATGTGGAGAAGAAACAAAGTAGGGGCTAAAGCTGAACCTTGAGGAACTCCTGCATTAATTGGATACAGTTTAGAGGAAAGGCCATCCACAACAACAGATATGCTCCTGTTGGAGAGGAAATTTGCTGTCCACATACAGAGTTTTGGTGGTAGGCCATAGGCCGGAAGTTTATTAAGCAGCGCTGCGTGCCAGACCTGGTCGAGTGCTTTGGATATGTCAAGAGCAACAATCTGGGATTCACCGTGTTGTTCCATAGACTTGTTCCAAGAATGGGTGACAAAGGAAAGGAGGTCGGCAGTCGATCTGCGCTGACGGAATCCATACTGCCTGTCGTGGATTAGACTGTGTTTTTCAAGGAATTTTAGTAATTCGGTGTTTATATACTTTTCCATCACTTTAGAGACGACTGAAAGGAGAGAAATGGGCCTGTAGTTGCTGGGAAGCGCTTTGGATCCTTTCTTGGGGATGGGTTGTACTCTAGCAGTTTTCCAGTTACTAGGGAATATGCCTTTATTATAAGATATCTGAAACAGACGAGTCAGGACAGGAGCAAGCTCTGGTGCGCATTTTTTGAGAACAATTGCTGGGATCTCGTCAAGGCCAGAGGCTTTCCTGGTATTAAGAGAAGAGAGCATCTTTCGTACCT
Source organism: Tillus elongatus (assembly GCA_964006375.1). Taxonomy (NCBI): domain Eukaryota; kingdom Metazoa; phylum Arthropoda; class Insecta; order Coleoptera; family Cleridae; genus Tillus; species Tillus elongatus. Next base: position 93,653,497 of record OZ023268.1, read on the forward strand.
TTTTAGTTTTGAAAATGATATCCATCATTTTATGCGCGACATTGGGGACTGTTGGTGGTTGAACATTTGGAGGTGGGTTGAGAGTAGAATTGCCGGTGAACAACGAAGCAAAAAGTTCAGCCTTGCCCAGGGCGGTAGAAACAATTTCATCCCCTGAGACAAGAGGTGAGAACGTGCTTTTGCAGAAATTATTCCCAATAGATTTAGCAAGGGTCCAGAAGGGTTTGCCGCCGTTGGAGCTTAAGAGGACTTTCTTTTTGATGTGGTTATTAAACGAGTTTTTTGCCTCAGAAAGAATGCGGACATAGCGGTTTCTTGCGTCGTTAAATGCTTGACGATTTTCTTGACTGGGATTATGTAGAAGCGTTTTGTGAGCTTTGACCTTTTCAAGTCTGGCCTTGTCACAGGATTTAGAGAACCAGGGCTTTTGAGTGGCTGAAGAGGTTTTCTGTGTACGTGGGATAAATAATTCCATGCCAGCTTGGATAATTTCGGTGACGTTTTGTGAGATATCAGAGGGGTCAGGATGAGAGAAGCAAACAGACGCCCATGGAAATGAGGAAAAGTAATCCCGCATTTCCTCCCAGTTTGGGGAGTTGTAGTGTCAAACGATACGTGGGTGTGATGACTGTGTGACCTCGGGTTGCATTGCACAGGAAGCAGTGACCATGCCGTGATCTGAGCGCCCAAGGGGGGCGGTGACTAATATCTTATAGCATTCAGGTTGTGTAGTAAGAAGGAGATCCAAGGGATTTGAGCTATGTGTTGGGATACGAGGAAAGTAAGTAGGTTGCTGAACCATATTGGCTAAAGAATTGCTGACTGCAAAGGCCTCCGCTGCTCTCCCTTGTGGATCGGTTTTTGAAGATCCTAGCCATTCCTTATTATGGACATTGAAGTCACCAAGAATAGTGACCTCGGAGAAGGATATTTAGAAATCAGATAGTCGGTTTTTTCAGAAAGGTAGTCAAAGAGCTGGACAAAGTTGTTGTCAGAAGGTGACCGGTAAATGCAACAGATGAATTTAGTTGCAGCCCTGAAAAGTTTTATCCATAGTATGTCTTTTCTTCCAGCTTCTAAATTGGGGAGTCTGGTGCAGGGTAGATTGCTACGGACGTATGCGCACACGCCTCCGTGCAATCTAAAGGAAGTAAGGAGCTCACACCCCGGGAAATTAAGGTGATTAGTGGCTGTTTTGGCACTGATTTGGGTTTCGGTGAGGAAGAGGAGTTGGGGCCTGTTAGCCTGGAGGAAATGGTGGACGGAGTTCAGGTTAGAATTTAGGCCACATATATTCAAAAAGGATATGTTAAATCTTGATGTTGGCGCCCCCTGTACACCCCTCTCCCGGAGATCCGAATGGAGGGGTATTTTGCATCCGGAATATTTTGTACAAGGAGGAGCCATCATCATTTTTGTTTATAAGGGAAACCGACTCATACACCAGAACCGGAAACGTCCGTTGGGACTTCACCGGCCCGGCCCCTTGATGTATGGGGTGGTACCTCCTCGGGCGTGAAAAAATCCTTTACTATTACGTAAAGGAAAATTCCACTACCACCTGCTAAAGAATGGGCTGCCTGTCAAATTGTACGCCAAACGTGTAGGATGAACAGTAGTTGTTAGTGGTTTTGTGCATGTGTGAAACTGTTTAATTTTTCATTTATTTATCTATTTATTTATACATACACCATCCAACAGCTTAAAAGCCAAATTAAGGATGGGCCGATACACAAAATATAATAACATACAATAATCAAGCAAATTACACAAAAGGAGTCACAAATTACATCGCTTTGAAAAACATTTTTATCTCTGATATATTACATGAGAAGATATCTAGGCGGTCTTGCAGTACAGAGTAATCATTGCACATCTGGAAAATTGGAGACGATCGCAGCAATCGCGTACGAGCAGTCGGGAGATAGAATGTGCCTGGAAAACGTGCTGCAATACGAGGCACATTGAAATTAAGTGTTGCTGAAGCAGATTATGGCAATCGAACACAGAATTAACCAACTTGTATAAAAATGTAACAAAACTGCACTGCCTGCGCATCGACAGACTTTGCAGACCAAAGCGAAGAAGTAAACCTTCCTGAGGAAAACCAATAGAAGGATATCGACCATCCTCACGAAATCTAAGAAATTTGAGAAATTTCCTTTGCACTGATTCTAGACTTGCCACATGTATCTCATAAGTAGGAACCCACACAACTGAGCCATATTCAAGTCGGGACCTAACCAAACAACGAAATAGCAGGAGGGAGTGTCAGTCTGCGAGAAATTTTTGCTGTTTCTTGTCAGAAACCCAAGAGTTTTGTAAGCAGAACTGACAGTCTGCTGGTAGTGTGGTTTAAAAGATAGAATACCACAAAAACAATTCCGAGGTCCCTAACTGTCCCAGGGCGATCAAGTGGTAGCCCTCTTATCTTGTACCCGAAAGTAATTGGGTGCTCATTTCGAGTAAAGGACATCACACAACACTTGGAAACATTCATAGAAAGGCCACTCCGACAACACCATTGATCAAGGATCTGAAGACTGTTCTGGAGCTGCAAACAGTCATCAACACTCGAAATATTTGCGAAAATCTTAATATCATCTGCATACATTAAAAAAGGAACATGCAAAACATGTTTTAATGGGTCAATAAATATATTAAACAGTAATGGACCGAGTATGGAACCCTGCGGCACTCCCGAAGCTATATGATAGGTGTCAGACTTGAAGCCCCTCACCTCAACAATTTGCCTCCTTCCATCCAGGTAAGATCTGAACAAGCCAAGCAAGCCCTCGGAGAATCCGATAGCCCTCATCCTGTAAATTATAACAGAATGTTTTAGACAATCGAAGGCCTTAGATAGATCAGTATACACAACATCAACCTGTGAAGAACGGTTGAGAGCGGACGCAAAGAACTGTGTAACATCAACTAAATTCGTTACAGTCGATCTCCTTGGAATGAAACCATGCTAAGAAATAGCGAGTCTGTTTTTGATGTGAAACAGTATTCGCCGAAAAAGGCAGGCCTCGAACATCTTACAGAAGACACATAGTATGGCTATTGGTCGATAGTTTGATGGATCACCACTATCCCCCGCCTTGAAGACAGGGAGAACTCGTGTCAGCTTCCAAATCGCGGAAGATGAAAAAAAAAGAGAGTACCAGATGTAAAATGGAATTGTGTAGTAGTAAATTTAGATTTTTTTTGCACCAAATGCAGTGTACATTTATGTCTAGCGAATGGTCGAAATTGTTTCCATAAGTTTCATACCAAATGTTGATGATTATATTGTAGTTCTTGTGAAAAATTATACTTTAGAACTTGAATAAACTTAAGACGAAAAAACATACTAAGCAAAAATAATTGTCACCGAAATTCACCAAAAAAATAAAGGCATTTATGTACGAAAGCACAGCATTTTAAATTGCCAGAAATTGGTGACTGAAAGGGTTAAAGCGTTGTAAAGAACAATTAAAAGTGTCCACGGATACAAAGTCTTTGGAGTTTCTAAACAAGCCAACTGTTTGAGATATATACACTGCACTGATTGTAGCAGGGTTAGATAGCATGAATAAAAGGGGAACCAACATATATCAGCAAATTCAAGTTTGAATCATATTAGGCATTATAAAGAACAATTAAAGTGTTCACAGATACAAAGTTTTTATTCATACAGCCTGGTAGTGATGTCATCGAAGTCATTAACATTTCTGCCACCACATGCAGATTAAAACGGAAGCTAGGATCTTGCAAAACCCAAGCTCAGAAATAGGAGATGTGCCATGTTCATATCAGAGATAAAATAAGTATGTTGAGTCCAGTTAACGTTATTAGTGAATGACATTACCTTACATTTGTCCATGTTAAGAGAGGAGTTTGTTAACATTTTTCTGAATAGTTAGAATGGACAACATTAAGGTCATTGATGTAAAAAAAGCCGTGGAATATCGATAACATTATCAGTCATTACCAAAAACTTTAAAAAGTAAAGGTCCCAACACGGGACCTTGAGGCGCACCTGAAGTAATAGGAAAGGTATAAGACGAACATCCAGTACACCAAACATAGTCCTGCCTTCCGTATAAGTAGGAATAATTTAGTTTCTTTAACAGCAAGCCATGATGGACCAAGTCAAACGGTTTAATAAAACCACAGTACACAGCATCAACCTGGCCACCTACATAAGGGATGTCAGATATATATTCAGTGAAGCAGCAAAGGTTAGTAGACGTTGAGCGATTATTCACAAATACACCTTGTATGCTGGTTAAATACAGTGAAACATGGGGAGATATTTGAGCATATGTAACATATCCAAAAATTTACACGAACTTGGACATAATTAGCCTATAGTTTAAAATAAGTGACTTGTCAACATATTTGCAAACCGGCTAAGACTCCAGATATCAGGATATGTAGATGTCTGTAAGGAAAATTTGAAGATATTTTATAAAGGTGCAGCAAATATATGTCCACCATCTTTAACAAGAAAACTAGATACGTTATCAGCACCTTGTAATAGGTTAGGTTTTAACTTGTTCAATGCATCAAAGATGTCGGACAGCTCGAACATACTCAAGTTGAATACAGTGATGTTAGATACTGGTGTAGAATATACGAGCCCTAACAACTATATGTTGGGACAAGCTAATATTTCGGAAATAATACAACGGCTTTTCAAAACTACTGAATTATTTAGTTTTTACTTTTAAATACAAACATAACAATATATCCTAGACCATTTAAAAATGTTTCTATGATTTGGTAAAGCAATCGACATCAGCAGTGGTGTACTTTGTCACTTAAAGTTCAAATTAACTGACAACTAAATGTTGGGACAATTTGAGAATAAAGCTAAATTTAATATGGGGTCACATCACCCTTAGCTTTAACAACTGCTTGGACTCTTGCAGGCATTGTATTGACCAAAGATTGACACATTTCAACAGAAAAATTGTCCCAGATTTCTTGTAGAAACAGAAATACTTTACACTAAATAAATGTGGCAACCATGCAGACAATTTTTGTGTTGACATTCCAATTTCACAAATGTCAAAATTTTCTGTACCCTATATTCAACGTTTACCCACAAGTCTATATTATATGACTAATAACTGTAACTATGAATCATTGCATAATCATCATTGCATAATTTACTTTTAGAATATCTGAAATTCACATATTTACACACACACACACACACACACACACACACACACACACACACACACACACACACACACACACACACACACACACACACACACACACACACACACACACACACACACACACACACACACACACACACACACACACACACACACACACACACACACACACACACACACACACACACACACACACACACACACACACACACACACACACACACACACACACACACACACACACACACACACACACACACACACACACACACACACACACACACACACACACACACACACACACACACACACACACACACACACACACACACACACACACACACACACACACACACACACACACACACACACACACACACACACACACACACACACACACACACACACACACACACACACACACACACACACACACACACACACACACACACACACACACACACACACACACACACACACACACACACACACACACACACACACACACACACACACACACACACACACACACACACACACACACACACACACACACACACACACACACACACACACACACACACACACACACACACACACACACACACACACACACACACACACACACACACACACACACACACACACACACACACACACACACACACACACACACACACACACACACACACACACACACACACACACACACACACACACACACACACACACACACACACACACACACACACACACACACACACACACACACACACACACACACACACACACACACACACACACACACACACACACACACACACACACACACACACACACACACACACACACACACACACACACACACACACACACACACACACACACACACACACACACACACACACACACACACACACACACACACACACACACACACACACACACACACACACACACACACACACACACACACACACACACACACACACACACACACACACACACACACACACACACACACACACACACACACACACACACACACACACACACACACACACACACACACACACACACACACACACACACACACACACACACACACACACACACACACACACACACACACACACACACACACACACACACACACACACACACACACACACACACACACACACACACACACACACACACACACACACACACACACACACACACACACACACACACACACACACACACACACACACACACACACACACACACACACACACACACACACACACACACACACACACACACACACACACACACACACACACACACACACACACACACACACACACACACACACACACACACACACACACACACACACACACACACACACACACACACACACACACACACACACACACACACACACACACACACACACACACACACACACACACACACACACACACACACACACACACACACACACACACACACACACACACACACACACACACACACACACACACACACACACACACACACATATATATATATATATATATATATATATATGTCACATAATGGAATCAACTATTAACTATTTACATATATCTTACCACATATGGGAAAGAATTAAGTTCTTTCACCAAGAAAGCTACCAAATATTGATTAAAAGACTGATACCATATTTCGCACATTTTCTTCACTAAGTAATTAACACTTTTAATATTAGAAATTATATCAATATTTAAACAAAAATCCAGTTACGAATTTAATCTACTTGTATTCAATAACCTTGGATCTAAGTTAATGTTGAACCAAAATGTAATAAAAAATCACTTCCTGTAGTTTAATATGTGTATTGGCAATACTGGTAAAAGTCAGCTGTCAAACGCCAACAACATAACACTGGTCGCGTTCAGCCTATACAAGTGCTAACTTGAACTCTGAAAGGCCTGTAACCTGTAAAATTGAAAATGCCACAATATTGTCATGGCAACCAATGACCGACGGCTAAACTGACATTTGTACTAAAAGTAAGTTTATAATTTACTCATAAATAATTTTGGTGCTTATGTTCCAACAATTGAGAGTTGCAAGTCACCTTTTATTGTTTAACAGACTAAACAACTCAACAAACTCAACTGTTTATTATGAGGAACATAATTTGTAACATTTCAAAACAACTACATCAGAATAAACTGGTAGTTTTTGTTTATTTGTTTTATTTGTTACTCAGCTTACTCTGATATAATCATAAACCTCAAAGTAGTGCTGATATCACATGTAACACACTTGGAAAGCTATAATATTCAAGTCAAAATATAAACCACATATAAAATACGGGGGAGGATCATTATGCTACGTCCCTGATCTATATAACGAAAGCTAAGACCGATGAATTATTTTTATTTTTCAATATAATCGCTCTTAACACTTTCCAACAATGCTCTAACATTTTTTGCAACTTCTAAATAAAATGTTGCCGCCACTCCTTCAGACCATCTTATTTACAATCAGTTCCACTTCATAATCTGTCAAAATATTTCTACCCCATCAAGTATTCTTTGGGTCTGGGAAACAATTTGTAGTAGCTTGGTGCCAGATCTTGCCAGGCCACTAGCCCACACAGGGCTAGCCAGGGCATTCCTCTGACTGGTAAAATCAACTTTTAAAATTTCAAAAAATATATGTTACACTGATTTTCATCACATAATTCCATAGTTACATTTTGTGAAGAAAAAAAAAGTTTTATTGACTGATCATATTATTCACAACAATGAAAATGCATCTCATTTATTTTATTCTTATATATATATATATATATATATATATATATATATATATATATATATATATATATATATATATATATATATATATATATATATCCGTGTTACTTAGAAGAATATGATTTTTTTTTGTTCTTTGAATTTATTCTTTTATTTCATACAATCATACAATGAGAACCTCGGTGGTTCAGGGGTAAGAACGTGTGCCTCTGAACCGAAGGGTACTGGGTTCGATCCCAGGTTACTCCTTTCACTTTTTCAGTACAAACTGTAACATTAACATCAACCGAGGTTCTGGCATTGTATTTGAGCAAGTTGAATGTCTGCACGTTCCGCCTTTCGGGGGGGGGGGGGGGGGGGGTAAAGCCGTCGGTCCCGTGTCCATGCGATGTTGGGCACGTTGAAGATCCCTACCCTCCTTACAGAAAGAAAGGGGTTCGGCAAAATTTCCAGGATAGTGAGGTGAAACTGCTCCCTGGCGTCGGTGATTGGCCATAGTAGCGGAAATAGGCCGACGTTAAAGAAACAAAACACACACACATTTCATACAATGTGAATGTGATATATTTTTAAGAATTAACCAGATTAAATTGTTACAATCTGAATAGTTGATTTGAATTGCAAAAGTTGACAGCCATAAAAAATCAATTTTCAATTCAAATACTATGTAAGTATGCATTAATAAAAATTTTGATTTGCCCCGACAGTCAAGCTGAATGCCCTGACTGTACTTGGTATCTGGCTACAGGCCTGGATCTAGCGAATACGGTGGATGCTTTAATAGTTTGAACCCAGCACTGTTGATGGCTGACATCGAGATAACCGACTTGTTACTTGGTGCATTGTCTTGATGAAAGAGTACCTCCTTTCACAACTTTCCATGACGTTTTTCTTTAATGGCTGCACGCATCATAATTATTACATTGGCATAGTACTGACTATTTATTGTGCAGTCTAATCAACTAAAATGATACCTTGAGCATACCAAAAAAACAGTGAGCATCACCTTTTCTGTCGAGAGCTGAACACTAAACGTTCGAAGGCACTGTATCTCCAATCCATACTCCAGCATTTGGTCTCAGTATTACAGTGATGAATCCAAGATTAATTAACAGTTAAAAACAGCAAATAAAGTTAGTTTTGTCTGCTCCGTATCTATCTAATGGCCACAGACAATTAAAAACACGGTCCCTCTTTTGGTTGTTTGTTAACATTCGTGGAACCCATCTTGGCCATCTTGTTTGATAGAATGTTGTATACTGTCCGCTAATGCAAGCCTGTTTCTTCTGATATCTGCCTGGTACTAATAAATACATCGATCTTGCACAAAAGGTCACAAACTTTTAAACACTTACTTGGGTATAGTCTGTACGGTTTATTACAGATAGTGACTCATACTCACTGTTTACAGCGTTGAGGAAAACGAAGTGTGGAAAGCTTCAAGATCCACCTTTCTGTTGCAAAAATATAGTGGAAATGTATCTTCGCATCCCCTCGCATGCATAAATGTTCCCAAATAGATGATCGTATAAATATAACAAACATCTCACACCTGGCAATGCTGTGCCAATTTTCACTGCTATAAGAAGGTTTGCTCTGTATCTATCTGACCCAGTCTGTTGTCTTTAAGAAACAGCAATAGTAAAACGAATAGAGATTGCTTATAAGCTTTTCAATGATATTATACCGATATTATATATGAGTCACTACCTGTTTTATACCAGATAGACTATAGTGATGGTCATGGGAGGGTCATTGGGATGTTCATCTTCGCAAGCAGTCCTACCACATCTGAGTTCCCAATAACATTGTTTAACTATAGCATAACTGCAGTCTCCTCCAATATTTCTGACAAATCTTTGTGAATTTGAGCTGGATTCGTATATACTTGTTTTATAGGAGCTTAATCACTGCTTTCTGTTCAACTGATAAATTGTAATCACTTTACTTAAGCTCATACAGATTGATTACTTGTGACTTAGAAATATCATACAGGGCGGTTAATAAATACCTAACATTGAAATGTCAAAATTTGATATCTATAGAGAACATATAAATAGATCAGGAACGGAGCATATGAATCTGACCTCATACATGGATACTACATAATAATCCATAATATTATTATTATTATCATTATTATGGAAAGTAAATTCTACAGCGTATAACAAAAAGAAGCCAAGGCTTATAATTAAAAGACAATTTAAGACATGTTTACAAATGTTTTGACAATCCAACAATTTGATTCACTGACAACTGGTAATTACGACATTTTCTTTTCTTCGACTGCAAGTTTCTGCAGGCTGATTCCTGATATGTAATGCTTTTTTAAAGTAAGATATATAAACAGCACTTAAATGTACTATTTTGGAATATTTAAATCACTTAAATTTTTGACATTTTTATATTGATTTAAATTTGACTTCTGGTAGAGTTCTTGCTACCCCATTTACTAGCTTAGTGTAAACACATTGCGACATTTCAGGGAAGTACTAAACATAGTAGTTGGCAGAGTGAATAGCACACCTGGTAAAGTATACTCGACTCTACCTTCCCCCACCCATAGAAATCCTGTATTTCTAAGACTACGCCAGTGTAAACAGTTTCATTTGCAGTAGAGTAGAGTAATTGGAAATTATCTCTGTCAACAAATTTTGGTTTAGTTTGTGAATTTATAGTTTTTGATAATTATGTTGCATGTTGTAATATAACAAAAATAAAGTGGACAGAAACTGAAACCATGAAACTAGTGGAGTTATATAAAGATGATCAGTACAGATATTGCAAGTGTGAACTATAGGAATCAACAAATGAAAGTAGCAGCTTATGAGGATATAATTGCCAAACTGACAAAAGAATGCGTCGGCGTTATTGAACTTAAACAGAAAATAAAAAACTTGCAATGTACTTATAATCAAGAGCTTATGCTAAGTACACTTTGAGAACCCAAATCACGACAACACATATTTCAGAGACCTTACGATCGTTTCATTGACCATGTCAACATCTTCAGAGGAAGAAAAATTCTGAGTATTTTTCTCCTTCTTTCTTCCTCTGAAGATGTTGACATGGTCAACGAAACGATCGTAAGGTCTCTGAAATCTGTGTTGTGGTGATATGGGTTCTCCAAGTGTACTTATTAGTGCTCATCACAGGTTTCAGTTTTCACATAGTGAATTATGGCTCCCAGGTCAACGGAACTGATTTTATATAGAAAGCTAAGTACTAAGATTAGATTTTTAGGTGCTGATATTGCTTTTTTAAAATCATGCAAACAGAAGTCAGTTTTTCCCAATTTCATTAATTTCAATTAACACAAAAGTTGGTCAAAAAGTTTTAAAGTGTGCTAAGCAACAAAGGCTAGATTTAGAAAGGCAATATCTTTACTCTAAACGTAGTAATTTAGAAATACAAGCTTATAGTTTGTTTTAAAAAGTTAACATTCAATTTAGATCACATAGAGTATGATGTCTGGTGCAATTTTCAGAGCAACATGTTTGTAGTAATTAAGAAAATCAATATTCAGAATAAAAAACTAAAAAAACTTGTAACCGATCAGATTAACATTGAAAAATCAGTCCCTCGGAAAATTGACCTTGTAGAAAATCTTTCTTCGTAGTCTTACAGTCACAAAAAGAAGTACTTTTAGATGTCATTGCTAGTATAGAAACGGGAATTAAAAAATTACCTGATTATTCAAAAAACTTTATTCGTGAAGCATGTAAAAAGAAAATCTCTAAAAATCTGAAAGGAAATAATCCTACAAAAATTAGAGAATTTTTCTTCCTCTGAAGATGTTGACATGGTCAACGAAACGATCGTAAGGTCTCTGAAATATGTGTTGTGGTGATTTGGGTTCTCCAAGTGTACTTATTAGTGCTCACCACAGGTTCCAGTTTTCACATAGAACTTATGCTAATTTTTTAAAAAGATTAGCGGATCCTCCCTTTAAGTCTTTTCTTTTCATCCAGTCTTTAACCCATATTATTTTTTGCTTAGCAGTTTCTTATTTCAAAAGTTCCTTAACTTCACTCAATAAAAGGCTTGTAACAGTTAATAAACATTTACTGTAGGCTCTTATGTCCCAAATGACTAGCTGTGTGTGTAAATGGTTACTCTACTGTGATGAGTGGAGTAGGCTGGTCTGAAGAAAAAGTATGCTAGCGTATTCTACCGCCTACTCTACTCACGTAATCATGGCTTTAAGAATAACCCCACAGATTTATCATTAACACCCCTGGAATATAGTTACAAACGTTTGGTGATTACCTCGTGTTTCACAAATCTTCTTTAAGACTTACTTGATAGTTTAAGGCAGCCAACAGTCCAGAAGGGCCTTAGCTGACTTTATTTAATAGTGTCTATGGTAATTTCTCAAAATTACTTTTTCTAAATTTTGACCTAGTTTTCACTTACATACTTCTCATTTGCTCTCTAATGGCCAACTTTCTGTAGTAGTATAGCTATGCCGATTCTAGCAACAAAACACATGTAATTTTTTATGGAGGTTCATTTTGCAAAAAGTTGTCCCCAGCTGTAAACTGCGCATGCACTAGGTCAAAACACTTCAATTTACGTATAGACTGTTATCATCAATGCAACTGCGAGGTTTGCAACCGCTCTTGCCCTGAACAGACCAGATGATCTGTTCAGGTTTGTTCTTGTGCAGGTCTGTTCAGGTCAAGAGCGGTTGCAAACCTCACAGTTGCATTGATGATAACAGTGTATATGTAAACTGAAGTGTTCTGACCTTGCACATGCGCAGTTTACAGCTGGGGCGAACTTTTCGTAAAATGAACCTCCATAAGAAGTAAAATGGGTTTTTGTGGTAGAACCGGCATAGCTATACTACTTTCTCTGTATATCTTCTTCAAGCAAATAGGTAATAAAATATTGGATTCAAATGATTTCAAAATACATGGGGTGGCTAAATTATTAGTTACACTATATTTCTTTTCAATAAGATTTAGCTGCTTTTAATGCACATTTATTTCTTTTGGCAGTTATTTGGATATTTTAACCTGGAACCCGTTTAACAATTTTGGCAGTGGCAACACTGCTGATATTATAGTGAGGTTCTAGATCATTACCTGTCATTCTGCTGTGAAATTTCAAACATTACGTTTTGACGGTAAGTGGTTCTGAACAGTGAGTGAAGATTAGAACCTGTGACGAGCACTGATAGGTACAATTTGGAGAACTCAATCCATCACAATACATTTTTCACTCTGATGACGCTAACTTTGCTAGCTACTCTCCGGTATGCCCCACTAACATCATTGATATTACAATACGATATTACCAATCATTTTCCTGTGTTGGTGAAGATCGATTTACTGGACGGGTCGCCCAGAAACCATAAATTGGCGATTGATTCCAGAACATTAACAGATTACCTAGGACTGAATAGTGATTTGAAACAGGAATCCTGAATATCAGTATATGGGAAAAGTAACATAGACGCTGCTTTTGAATAGGCAAATATAATATTACAGGAAAAAGAATACTAGAGTTGTGAAGGTCCCACATTCAAAACGGAAGAGAAATCCGTGGATTACGAATGGCATAATAAATTCGATACATGCAAAGAATCGGTTATATAGGGATAGCGTGGCTGAACCCAGCAATCATGGAAAGGCTGAAACGTATAAGAGATTTAGAAATAAACTAAATTCAGTCATAAACAGAGCAAAGAACAACTACTACTGTAGCAAAATACAGGACGGCAGCAGCGGCTCAGTTCATATGTGGAAGTGCATAAATGACATAAAGGGGAAAAGGGAACCCAGATTTGAAGTGACAGAGGATGGTAATTTGGCAACGGGAGATACGGATGTCTCGGAAGCTTTTTGTGTCTATTTTACATCTGTGGGTGAGAGGTTAGCAAACGATATCACTATACGAAATCAGAGATCTCTTCGGCGGAGACAAATTAGCTCTACACTGTATCTAGAGCTGACTTCTGAGGACGAAGTAGAGAAATAATCTCAAAATTAAAAGTACGTAAGGCACCTGGGTCAGATGGAATACAGGCGCGCATGCTGCGACAAATCAGCAAGAGTATAGTGCATCCATTAACCTACCTTCTAAATGCTTGCATGGAGCAGGGTTTCTTTCCAACAGCATTAAAGAGAAGTATAATTAAACCCATGCATAAGGCCGGTGCCAGGTCAAAGCTTTGTAATTATCGGCCAATCTCGCTTATGTCAAACTTTGCTAAAATATTTGAGAAAATATTGAAAATCAGATTCGCAGCCTTTACAGAAAAATATCATCTACTTTCGGAAAAGCAGTACGGGTTTAGAGAAAATAAGTCAACACAGGACGCCATTGCCGATTTGATTGGACACATATATGGTAAAATGGATTTGGGAGTTCCAGTGGCGTGTGTGTTTGTGGACCTGACCAAGGCTTTTGATACTGTTTGTCACGATGAATTACTGGATACTATGTGGAGATTGGGCTTCAGGGGACCAGTTCATACTTTGCTAAAAAGCTACCTGACTGGAAGACTGCAAAGTGTGGCTGTAGGCGAGGTCATGAGTCAGCCTAGGGAGGTTAGGTATGGTGTTCCGCAAGGAACGGTCTTGGGTCCCATTCTTTTCAACTTGTACATGAGTGATCTGTTTGATATAGAAACGAGGGGGAAAATCATTAGCTACGCAGATGACACGGCGCTCGTATATTCCGGAGAAACTTGGCTTAGTTTGAAAGATGTAATACAGGAAGATTTTAAGAAAATAATGTATTATTGTGATGAAAAGAAGTTGACAATAAATTTTGAGAAAACCAGAATTATGTTTTTCAGGCACTTTGAAAAATACGGACCAAATTATGATGGGATAGTAGTGGAAACACAAGATCAAGTTATAGAAATGAAGGCGACAGATTCGGTTAAATACTTGGGAATAGAGATAGACTCTGGTTTGAAGTGGAACAGACATACAGAAACGCTGAAGAAAAAACTCAGATCGCTAATACCAACATTTAAATTTTTCAGAGATTTGGTTAGCAGGCGACAATTATTGAATATGTATGACACATTAGTTCAGCCGCTGTTAGCATACGGAATAATAGCCTGGGGTGGAGTTACCAAAAAATATTACACACAGCTAGAGATAGTTCAGAAGTGGCTGATAAAGGTAATCTTTAACAGGGAAATAACATATCCTACAGATCTTCTTTTTAACGAGTCTGGGATTTTTGATTGTTGACAACTCTTTGTGAAGTGTTTGCTGGTGTTTTGCTCAAAATGTTCTTATTTGCTGCCTCCCATAAACCACGAATACGCAACAAGAAGTAAAGATGAAGATGCATATGTACCCAAATGTGCAAAGACAATAGGCCGGCGCAGTTTTGCTTATCTGGGTCCCAAGATATTTAACGAGGTGCCCAGACACTTGAAACGGACAAATATGTCAAGGGCTTCGTTTGCTAAAAGATTGGCGAGTTGGATTGGAGAAATGCCCAGATTGAAAGCACATCAAATGGTGGACTTGAAAAACTGGTACAACACAGAGTGACCAACAGTGATTGTTCAACGGCCTGCCACTGCATTTGTTGGAGGATGTTTGCTGTTTCACTTGCTTGGGTAGTAGCTCAATACACAGACAGCATTTCGTGAAAAGAGGTGTGCGTGTGCGAGCGCATGTGCGTATATGCGATGTTGGGGGTGCAGGTGTGTAAGCGCAGATAGGTGTACATGTGGACATGTGCCTGTGAGGAAAGATAGAGGTCTGTAAAGTATGGGTAGGTATGCACAGATGTATCTGCGCGTGTGTGTGTGCGCGCGTGCGTGTGTATGGATGGATGTGTGCCTCAGTGTATGTATGTATTGTGATATGATGTAGCAATGTTTCGTTTATGGTCTTGTAATATTCATATACTGTCAGCCCACGCACAAGTATAAAAATACTTTTGTGGGAAGATTTGTTTATTGGATTGTTGATCATTTTATTAACTGCACATTATTTGTAATCTGATTGATTGTAATTATTGTCCAATAAACTGTTATTATTATATATTAAACGATCATCAGGTATAAAAATGTATTGTGATGAATTGGGTTCTCCAAATTGTACTGTTATTATTGTTCTGAACAGTATTATTGGTTTTATATATTTTTCTTTGGACATAAAACTTTTTAAAGAACGTTTGTTGTGTGTAAATATAGTGTAAATTTAAAAATTAACATTTGTCTGTTTTTTTTAATCTATAGTGCTGAAATCTTCACTAGTTTTTTTTAAACAGTTAAAACTCATTTCTTCAACTTTGAATTGTTGACAAACCTGTCAGTTAAAGTAGCATGAAAACAAAAAAACGAATATGAGGTGTAAAAAAATGATGTCCTACTTTGATATCTCTGTTAAAAGTTTTAAAACATGTAATAATTGGCAATACAAGATTACAGGCTTTGTATTACTTACACTAATATCCTTCATGTATGAATCACGATAAATAATAACAATAGAGAAACAAAACAAAAAGCAAAAACTCAATGAAGCAAAAAAAATTTAAGATAAAACAAAACTAAACTAAAAAGAAAAGAACTAAAGGATATAAAATTAAAGATAACTACAGAATAGTGCTAAACTTCTACGAAAACTAAAAAAAAAAAGATGAAAAACTATACCGATATCTCTGCAGATGATGACTTTTCGTCATCGACGTTGACTTCTGTATAAATTTCAGTGGGGGGTTCACCACTGGGTCCTCTCAATGCATCAGCTTTACTTTGAGCAGCTACTAAAGCATCAAACTAAAAAGGTGGATACTCAGGTGAGAAGTATGGGAAAAGAAACTGTCACCAAAACCGATAAAGCATTATGCTGTTTCTCTCTTTCTTTCATATTAGTCGTCGTAAGACAGAGACAAGTGTTAGTTGACACAGATCAGCATGAATATGGAGACTAACTGGCTATAGAGTGCCTTGGTGGATCAAGTTAACAAGATGGCGTGATATATAGGTACGCTAAGCTATTCCATTGTCTATTCTCCGAAAAGGTGCTCAGTTTAAAATATCATGGCTTACGCAGAAAAATGCTAAGGTTTAGTACTAGTGCTTTTAAAAGTCCATCTGACACTATAAAATTAAGCAAGGAAATGTAGATTTCTGAATAAATCCATCAACAGGTTGTGGAATCTGATAAAATGTAATTTAAATTTATGGAAAATGATCTACATACAGTATTGTGCAAATTAATGTGAACACAGGCAGATTTACATTAAATATCGTTTATTGAAAGAGAACAATACAAACAGTACTAGTTTGTAAATCTTTTAGTATTATTCAATAGAGTATATGTCCCCCCTTTGGATTTTATTACAGCTTCAACTCGTTTTGGCATAGAATCAATTAATTTTTTGCAATTCTCCTTGATTTTGTCATCTCGAAACCACACCTGAATGATAGCCTCGAATATCTGACTTTTTGTTGTACAATCCATTTTTAGCAATCTGGCCTTGCATATAGATCACAAGTTCTAGTAGAATTAATGTCCGGCAGGGTTGCCAGGTTTTTAAAACTAAATATCGCCGTTTTGCTGAATGATATCGCCCAAAATCGCCAACTTTCCATCATCCATGGGAAATCGCCCAAAATCGCACACTTTCTGTACGAATTGTCACTTGTCAAATCGTCCAAACTGTGTTTTTCAGCGGGAATTTAATTTTTTTATAAAAGCTTTCTTTTAGGTTGACGAGAAGCTTTATTATAATGATGTATAATGTATAGAGCCTCGGTGGTCCAGTGGTGAAAACGTGTTTCTGGACCTAAGCTAACTGGGTTCGATTCACAGGACTCCCCTTTCACCTTTTCAGTACATACTATAAAATGAACATGAACCGAGAGGTTGTGGCAATGTATTTGAGCAAGTCGAATGTCTGCACGTTTCGCACTTTCGGGGGGGCGTAAATCCGTCGATCTCGTGTATCATGCAATGTTTGGCAGGTTAAAGATTCCACCCTCCTTACAGAAAGGTTCGGCAACATTTCCAAGATAGTCAGGTAAAACTGCTCACTGGCGTCGGTGATTGGCCATAGTCGCGGAAATAGACCGACGTTAAAGAAGTGCATCAAAATCACATGTGAATAACGGTTTACCTTTGGTCATTAAATTTAAAAAGAAAAGGAACCAGAAGAAGAATTGATTTAGAAAATATCAAAACATACACTCAACAGCAGTGTTATAAGAATGTAGAAATAAAATATTTTCTCTATATAACGAAACATAAAATACACTGTAACATAATAGAAAACATAAACATGTTGTCCCTGTCACCTGTCACCTATCATCTTTTCTCTATTATCTATCCAAACATGCTGGGTACTCTTGGTTTCTCACGAATATCAAAATGTCATTGCTTCTCATGGATAAAAGAATGTTCGTCTATGTTACTTCTGAATAAATTAAACTTTGGTGATACTGAATAGTTGAATAGTTTTACAACAGAGCTCGTTTCTTCAATTCCCAATTAGCGATTTGTAGATAACAAAAGTAGCCCAATTTGCGACTCCGCGCTTTCTATGAAAAAACCTCGCAACAAAAGATTTGCGATAAATCGCCCAATCTGGCAACTTTGATGCCCGGTGAGTTTCCAGGCGTTTAGAGGGGTAATCTTTTTGTCCTTGAAATATGTTACCATCTTCTTGGGAACATGACACGGTGCTGATTCTTGCTGGAAGATTGGTTCGCCAACTGTCAGAACTTTTTCCAGTTCTATCGACAAACACGTTTCTAACATCTCTTTATATTTTTCACTGTTCATACTGCCTTCGATAGGCATAAGTTTTCCTGTTCCCATATTTGAAAAACAATCCCAAAATATCTTTTTGACTGGATGTTTCACTGTATGGACCAAGTGAGCTGCAGTTAACTTTTCGTCCACACCCTTTCACACAAATTTTGATCGATACCCCTGCACCAAAAACTGTGTCTCATCTCAGAACAAGACATTTCTCCAGTGTCCTTTTGTCCAATGAGTCTATATTTTTGCCCAAATCAGTCTTTTTTTCATCAGAGCCTTCATTAGAAACTGTTTTTTGAGGTCTCACAACTTTTCTTCCTTCCTCCAAAAGGTGTCTACCAATTGTAGTTTTGAATTTTCACTCCAGCCTTTTAGCGAATTTTCATTAAGAAAAATTCGCTAATAGAGAGATCACGATGAAAAGCTTTTGAAAACATTTCTTCAGATGAGCGCGAATTTGGGTCCCTAGAACCCAAAACCAAGGCCCGTTAAAATTTATATATATATCCAAGCAAAAACTCAAAAAATACTCAACTGATTTGAACGAAACTTGGCACATATCTTCATTGTATTAAGACCGCGGACGAGTTCGTATATTAGCTATAACGGACATCCCCCCCCCCAAAATAGGCAAAAATATTTTTGAAAAAGCTATCTTTTTGTAAGTATCAGAGTAAGTGGAATGAGATCTCACACGTGGCAAATAAACCTATGTTGTGAATTTTAAGTAATTTGGTACTCAATATTGAGAGTTTTTTCCAAATTAAAAATAAAATCCCAAAGACATGCGTTGAACTTAGTGGTTAAAGTCCAATGCCTGACAGACAGAGTAGTTAACTGCCATGAGTAGATTGATTCATACAACAGGTATAAACCATACATCAATGGTAACCAAACTAAATATATACCAGGCATAAAACATACTACCCGAACCAACAATCGTGAAATCTCGGCCGCAATTATGGAAAATGACAGACGACATGAACTTACAAGTTTGCCAAGTGATTGTTATTTAACTGGGGAATTAATCAATTATTAAAATACACTATATTTGTAGCTATATGAATGGCCCCAAATACAGTTTTAGCGCCGCATAGATATATTATGCTGCCGCGTAATATAATAGAAATGTAAACAAAATCAAGTCAAGTCTATAAAAATGATTCTGAAATAGTTTCTTTTATCTTTAAACTTAAACATAAGACGTCATATAAGACCTAAACAATCCTTGAATGCGTTTCAATCATGTAGTATTCGTATGTATTAATAGAGCAACTCAAAAAGTTCTGCATAAAAAAAGTAAATGAAATATACAGTGAGTTCGAAAAATAACGGTTGTAATCGAAACCCGAGATCAAAATGTGCTTTATCTGAAATAAAGGTGTTTAATTAGGTTAGGTACACCAGAAATGATCAAATATTCATTTTGAAAACCATGGAAATCAATAACAAAACTTCTTCAGTCATTAATAATTTGATACTGTCATGAAAAATCTTGCAGAACACCGCGCTTTTGTTGTTGATTTTTTTTTAAATAATGATTATGTTATCCTTACAAAAAGACATTTTCGTATTCGTTTTAATTTGAATCCTCTGACTCGGAATACCATTTTAAGATGGATACCGCAATTCAGAACACGTTCATCAGCTCTAAAATGGGAATCAACTGGTAGGCCTGTATCAGCTAGAACTACTGAAAATCTGGAACACGTAAGGGCAGCTTTTCTCAGAAGTCTAAAAAGGTCGACAATACGGTATTCTCAAGTTTTGCAAATGTCACAAACTAGCGTAAGAAGAATTTTACATAAAGATGAGGGCTTTAAAGCATACAAAATTCAAATTGCTCAAGAATTAAAGGATAGAGATTTTTTGGCAAGGCAAGCGGTTTGTGAACTTTTATTGATCTTTTGAGGAATAACCCAAACTTAATTAATCGCGTATTTGTGTCTGATGAAGCTTTCATCTCTGTGGTTATGCCAATAAACAAAGTGCTTGCTTTTGGACTGAAGAAAATCCAAGGGAGGTACACCAGGTTCCACAGTATGGTATGAGGTGTCAGCTCAGGGTATTGTGGGGCCCTTTTTTTTTAATAACAATGGGAATTCCGTAACGGTGTATTCGCAACGATATGTGCATATGTTGCAAACATTTTTAGAACAAGAACTGCGACGCTTTCCTCAAGACATGTGGTTCCAACAGGATGGAGCCACATGCCATACTGCACGAAGCTCAATGCAATTGTTAAGACAAATATTCCCCGGTCGGCGGATCTCAAAATTTGGAGACAGTTAATGGCCCCCCCAGTCATGTGATTTTTGTATTTGGGCATATCTAAAGTCTATAGTCTTTGCAAATAATGCTCAATACATTGAGGAATTGAAGCGAAATGTACACACTGAAATAGGGAATATTCCGCTACAAATGTTGAAATATTTTATGAATTGTATGATACCAAGGATGCAAGAATGCATTCAAAGGCAATGTCGACATCTTCTTGACATTATTTTTAAGAACTAAACACATTTTGGAATTAGTTTTGATTTAATTTGTTCAATTTGTATGTTTCGATTAAAAACGTTATTTTTGGAACTCACTGCATATTTTATTTACTTTTTTTTATGCAGACCAGAATTTTTTGAGTTGCTTCATTATTACTACCAAAAGATTTTTTTTAGCACTTTTCACACAAAAAGTTATTCGGCCTCCAAATGTGTCCGGTCATTTTGGCTCAGCTTTATAAAACATTAAATCACAACAAAAAAAATTGAAGTAATAATTAATTACGTAATGACGTTCTGTAGGGTTTTCCATACATTTTTGTCTAAGCCTGGTACAAGGTTTAAGTGACAGATGGACTAGATAAACATTTTTTGTGCGAACATACAACAAAATAATCTACCATCTGAACCCAGCTTTCAATTATAACATCCTACCTTATAGCTGCCACATGTAGGGCTTAGTAAGCCATGATTCAAGTCACTATCCTTAGGTAACTGTACAGAAAACAAATGATAAAAATGGAAGAGGAAGCAAAACAATGAAGCTTATAAATATTAAATAGGAAATGCAGACATTTCAACAGAAGAAGAATGAAATGTGACTACATATGGGGCTGGTTTTTAGCAAACAAAGAGTGCAGAGAAAGGAAACTTCACAGAATATTTTATGTGCAAGAATGATGTTAGTCGGAAACTTAAAACACAAATAAATAGACAAAGAGTGTACACCAGAAATTGACACTGACTTAATCTAATACTAGTAAGCGAGTGTATAAGATAAAAACAAATATCACATATTATATGAACAGTGTTTTGGTAAGCCCTGTATTAAAAATTGTCTAAGGGACAAACTATTTTTGTCAACTTAACAAATTATAAAATCACTTTGTATATTAATTGCATATTAATTAACAATCACAGTCTAAAAGCGATGTCGCCTTGTCGTTGCAACCATGTCTCTCTGCAACCCTTTTTATTACACTGTAGCTTCCAAACTTATTACATGAGCCAGGTCTACCTTTCAAATAATATTGTCAGAAAATTATTATGTCCAGATGTCCAACAAATTTTTTTGGTCTTCCTCCTCTCAATGATTTTCAGTAAGCATCTTTCTTTTTTCACCTCTTCAGAGCACTTTTATTCGTCTTTCTATCTGTGTATCTTGTTTTTATGATGTTTTTTTCAATGTCTGAATTTCAAACCTTTCTATTCTCTTTAGGTCCTGTTTATTCAAGGACCAGCTTTTCATCCCATACCCATGACTTGATGAATCTCTTTCAGCTCCAAGTTAAAATGTTTATTAGTGAGAATATTTACCTATCGAATACTTGCTAAATCATTGAGGTCCTCCTTCTCAAATTCTTGCTATGAAGGATTTTTAGATGTCACAGGCTGGCATCAAAAAGTTAAATAGTGGCAAAACCATGAATTTTTGAAAATGCCATGTCTAAGAGAAAACTAGTGTTTGATAAAAAAGAGTTTCAGTGGGTCATTAAGGATTTATCTTTGAAAGGGTTATTGGACAAATTATTTTTGCTGATATGGTAGAAATCTTAGGTAAACGTCCTTCATATGCTACTATTAAAAACTGAGTTGTGGAGAATCAAAGGTTTTAAGATGAGCACCTCTCTGGAAGAACAATGTCTGTGACCATTCAAGAAAGTGTTAGTAATGTCCAATCATTAATTGCTTTGGTTTTACTTGGTGAAACTGCTCCATACTAAATTTAGATGTGCAGACTTCCCTAAAGGGCAAAATCTGTTGCAGAGAAGAAAACGAGCGATTGTGAAGCCATAGAAGAAGTCTATATCTATATTTAGTATTGAGTAGGTCCATGAAATAATCTTAGGAGATAGAATAACTTGAGGTAAAACATATAGCAAAAACATTGTGTATGTCACGACTTGGCAACGAGAAAGCTTTGGGCAAAATGGATTCAACAATGCTTGGAAGCTGATCAGAAGCGCGCACATTTGACAATATCAAAGGAAATGTGCTACTGTTTCGATGAAAATTCATTATACTTTTTGGGTCTCCTTGCCAATATGGACAAAACATGGGTTCATCACTATGATCCAGAGACTAAGCAATCGAAAAAGTGGAAGCATTCTTGTTCTCTACAACCCCAAAAATCTTGTGTTCAAAAGTCACCTGGTAAGGCTCTTGCTTTGACTTTCTAGGGTAATACTACTAGATCTTACAAGAAATGAAGAACTTTCACGGGAGCATACTACAGTAAGTTGATAAATAAATTGCGTGAGAAAATTGTGAAAAAAACGCCGTGGAAAACTAGTCAAGGGTGACCACCCACCTTATTCTCTAAATTTAACATCATCAGATTATTATTTATTTTCAAAGCTCAAAAAACATTTGAAAGCTAAACGATTTTTGACAAACAATGCAGTCATATGTGCAGGTGAGGAGTAGTTTGAAGATTAAGATGAAGAATTTCGCCAAGTTTGGTTCCTAGCAGCCGTTCTGTGGCCCGGAGCCTGCTATAGGCATAAGTAGGAAGGTGGTCTCCGACGCCCTATGTAAATGGACTAAGGAAGCCAGGAAGAAGCACTGGAGGTCGGTCGGTGCCTGTGGGCAGGCGTGGGATTTCGTGGAGAGGCCTGGGTTCCTGGTAGGAGTCGTTCTGCACTTTGCCGCATCATTAGGGTGCTTTATAAACACTCTCCCGAATGGAAAGTCTTGGGAGGAGATTATGTTGAATACATAAGGTCTTCTGTTAAAAATATTGCGTTTTGTATTGTAGGCTAAATACTTTACCTCCTTGTAATGTTAATAACTTATTATTTTCAACTTTGACCAAACAAGCTGGTCTGTCTTAGGAATTCTTCCAGTTTTATTTTAATTGGCTGTGGCATACTTTGAAAATTTCCTTCAAATTGTTACTGACTCCAGATAGTTTTAATTTATGGTGAGAGACTCAACTTCTTAGTTATGGAGCTTCAAGGCATAGACACAAATTTACATAAAAAGCCCCCCGTTACTTTTTTTTTAATTTTTAATTTTATTATTTCAACAACACACCACGAGGGCTTACAGCCTAAATACTATCGTACCGTGGGTGTCGACAAGGAGGAAAGAGGCAACTTGTTAATTCTGGACTTGAAGGTTTGGAGGTTCGGGGGAGATGGAAAAACATGTGCCGGCATGGAATTCCACAAGTTGGAAGTCCTCGGGACAAAAGAGCGGGCATAACAAGATGTTCTATGTCTGGTTACCTGGACAGTAAAATGGTGCATTCACTCTGTTCCCCTGGTAGATCTGTTGGGGGCAGCAGGTGGAGGAACTATGGAAGAAAGCTCCTCTGAGCAGTGCCCGTGCAGATATCTATAAAAGAGAGAGAGAGGTCACCAACGGCACGTTGGTGGGCAAGGGATGGCAGCCTTTGGGTGAAGGTAGGGTCACCGATGAGACATATAGCTCTCTTCTGAATGGAGTCCAGGATAGCGAGTGTAGAAGTGGCAGCAGCACCCCAGATGTGGGAGCAGTATTCGAGGTTTGGTCTTATTTGTGAAGTATATAAGGTATAGAGATTAGCTGGTGAAAAGTATTTGCGAGTCCGGAAGAGGAAACATAATTTCTTAGCAGCCGCTTCTGCAATTGATGTGCCATGTTGGTGCCAATTGAGATTTCGATCCACAGAGATGCCAACAAGTGAAAAGGACTCATTACTTTGAATAACTTGGTTGTTTATTGTGATGGGTCTAGGGCTGGTGTATCTCTTATGAGAAAGAAAGCAAGACTGTGATTTGGTGGGATCGAATTGTACAAGATTTCTACTTCCCCAGTCTAATATTTTTTGGAGATCCACGGAGATAGAACCCTCCATGAGTCTGCGATCCTCATCTAATTGGGCTAAAGAGACAGGATTAGAATATTGTATATTTGAGTGGAGGGTGCTGTCGTCCGCATAACTGTGAACTGGGTTGGATGTGCTAGAGAAGAAGTCATTGATGTGGAGAAGAAACAAAGTAGGGGCTAAAGCTGAACCTTGAGGAACTTCTGCATTAATTGGATACAGTTTAGAGGAATGGCCATCCACAACAACAGAAATGCTCCGGTTGGAGAGGAAATTTGCTGTCCACGTACAGAGTTTTGGTGGTAGGCCATAGGCCTGTAGTTTATTAAGCAGCGCTGTGTGCCAGACCTGGTCGAATGCTTTGGATATGTCTAGAGCGACAATCTGGGATTCACCATGTAGTTCCATAGACTTGTTCCAAGAATGGGTGACAAAGGAAAGGAGGTCGGCAGTTGATCTGCGCTGACGGAATCCATACTGCCCTCGTGGATTAGACTGTTTATCAAGAAATTTTAGTCATTCGGTGTTTATATACTTTTCCCACTTTAGAGACGACTGAAAGGAGATAAATAGGCATGTAGTTGCTAGGAAGCGCTTTGGATTCTTTCTTGGGGACGGGTTGTACTCGAGCAATTTTCCAGTTACTAGGGAATATGCCTCTATTGTAAGATGTCTGAAACAGACGAGTCAGGACAGGAGCAAGTTCTGGTGCACATTTTTTGAGAACAATTGCTGGGATCTCGTCAAGACCAGAGGCTTTCCTGGTATTAAGGGAAGAGAGCACCTTTCGTACCTTTTTAGTTTAGAAAATGATATCCCTCATTTTATGTGCGACATTGGGGACTGTTGGTGGTTGAACATTTGGAGGTGGGTTGAGAGTAGAATTGCCGGCGAACGAGGCAAAAAGTTCAGCCTTGCCCAGGGCGGTAGAAACAATTTCATCCCCTGAGACAAGAGGTGGAAACGTGCTCTTGCAGAAATTATTCCCAATAGATTTAGCAAGAGTCCAGAAGGGTTTGCTGCCACTGGAGCTTAAGAGGACTTTGTTTTTGATGTGGTTATTAAACAAGTTTTTGCCTCAGAAAGAATGCGGACATAGCAATTTCTTGCATCGTTAAATGCTTGATGGTTTTCTTGACTGGGATTGTGTAGGAGCTTTTTGTGAGCTTTGACCTTTTCAAGTCTAGCCTTGTCACAGGATTTAAAGAACCAGGGCTTTTGGCTAGCTGCAGAGGTTTTCTGTGTATGTGGAATAAAATAATTCCATGCCAGGTTGGATAATTTCGGTGACGTTTTGTAAGATATGAGAGGGGTCAAGATGAGAGAAGCAGACAGACGCCCATGGAAATGAGGAAAAGCAATCTCGCATTTCGTCCTAGTTTGCAGAGTTGTAGTGCCAAACGATACGCGGGTGTGATGACTGTGTGACTTCGGGTTGCATTGCGCAGGAAGCAGTGACCATGCCGTGGTCTGAGCGACCCAGGGGGGCGGTGACTGATATCTCATAGCAGTCAGGATTTGTAGTAAGAAGGAGATCCAAGGGTTTTGAGCTGTGTGTTGGGATGTGAGGAAAGTAAGTATGTTGCTGAACCATACTGGCTAAAGAATTGCTGACTGCAAAGGCCTCCGGTGTTCTTCCTTGTGGATCGGTTTTTGAAGATCATGGCCATTCCTTATTATGGACATTGAAGTCACCAAGAATAGTGACCTCGGAGGAAGGATATTCAGAAATCAGATGGTCGTTTTTTTCAGAAAGGTAGTCAAAGAGCTGGACAAAGTTGTTGTCAGAAGGTGACCGGTAAATGCAACAGATGAATTTAGTTGCAGCCCTGACAACACTTTTAAGATCACTAATTTTGACAAATATTTTGGAAAACACTTTGTACTTTAAACTTAGTTATAAATAGAAAATATAATCTTTTACATAAAAAAAACTAAATTTAACAGTAAGCTTCATCAATGTTTTGCAGTGTATTCAG
Source organism: Tillus elongatus (assembly GCA_964006375.1). NCBI lineage: Eukaryota > Metazoa > Arthropoda > Insecta > Coleoptera > Cleridae > Tillus > Tillus elongatus. The sequence continues at coordinate 93,680,505 of OZ023268.1, forward strand.
AGACCGAGTAGCTGAGTTCACCAAGTGAGTGATCTTCAAGTCCTGTATGTGCAAAGTCATCTTTTTCATTCAAATGTATAAATACCAGTTTCTGCTCAGCTTTAGTTGATGTCTTTTGTCATGTGTGTGTAAGCTCCCCTCGCACAAGTCTTGAGGGTAGAGAGGTTGCCTAACTGGTATCATGTTCTTATTACCCACAAGTGGACTGTAAGCAGTAACAACTTAAAAGGGAAAACCGGTTAGTTTTACTAATGATTGGTTTAAAAAAATTAGAGAGGTGATTATTCCTTCCCTCATACCTATTCTCAAAAGACAAGATATTGAAACTGCATGATTAAGCTGCCGTAATTATCTGAAATAATTTGTGATTTCCACTTCTGCTTTCAGAATGGGAAAACAACAATAAAAATATTTTACATAAAAAATTGATCAACCAACACTTGCAACAAAACTTTGGTGAGATATCACCACAATAGTTTATATTCCTGGCTACACATACCCAACTTTTGAAAAAAAAATATATAATGTTAACATCACTCAATATTCAACAAAAAATCTGTAGGTCTTTACCAAAACATACAAGGACAAGATTAGTTGAGCCTAGTGCTAATAAGCATTATTAACATCAAATAACAACACACATAAGCTGCTGTTATAGACAATTGAGGAAATAAGTACAGCCATATGACAATTAATAACCATGCAAAAAAATACTGCAACAAATAAACAACAAAAATTAAAACTGAAAAATGTAAAGAAGTTTCCTCAACTGCCATGAGAATATATAAAGCATAAAGGCACGTCATCAACTATACCTGCATTTTCAACTGATCCTTCAGCCATGTGAGGTAGAAGTGTAAATCTGAGCGTTCCATTGGTGTCTGAGACCAGCAGGCAATCTTCGCGATTATTCTTGATGTCATGTTTGTAATAAAACCATCTTGTCTATTCAACAGATTTAAAAATGGACCCCAGACTGATTCCTTCTTCTCGTTAGCATATTCATGGAAAATTTCAACACGATTTCTATCTTCCTGTAACAAAACAGGAAATAGTTTGAAATAGTTCAAAGATAATTACAAAAACAGATGATATGTTTTCAGGCCATTGTTAAATGGAATTGTGCATTAGTTGATTGGAGTTTTATTTAACACTCCTAAATAATTAAACACAGCGTCTTTTAAGAAAAACCTAACCCGGTTATAACTCGTGAAAAGAAAGACAATTTTTAAAAATTTGAATAAATATGTCCATTTTTCTGTAGTGGCGTCCAATGTCTGTATAAAATTAACATTGCCAACCTCTTCCCCATGCGTTTGACCAATGGCGGTTTTACTGTAGGTGCATTTGTGCAGTGAACCCCCTTAAAAATTGAACTACCTACACCATATAATTTTATCCTTTCAATATTTATAATATAATTGATAATTATTGTATAATATACTACCTTTTTTACCATTACCTACATAGTTACATACAAAACAGCAACCCGTAACCCATAGAAAATATTTAAATTGCTGTCTTGTCGCTGACGACTTTACCTAACTTTTTAGGTTCAAGTAGGATCCTGCACATATCGCGAGAGCGGTACTCCGCGTGTTAAAAAGAGAGCAATCGTAAGCGTGAAACAGAAGATATAATACACACATCTTACCGTGTTTAGGTGCAGTGCACGAGAAGGAGGAAAAGACGCGCTACGTCGGTGCGGGTACGTCTCCTGTCACGTGTTAATTAAAATATGTAAACAATGGAGTCGTATTCGGTGGAATATATTACAGAAAATTCGAATAGTTTTCAAAATCGTTTTGAAATAAAGAAAAAGGGTCCACCTCGCCCAGAACTACAGCTGGCACAAGAGTGTACCTTAAAAAATAAAAAGTTTAAACGTGTGTTGAAAGTAGAACAATATAAAAAATTTCGTGGTTGTGCAGGTGTAATATACTAAACGCATTATTTTGCTTTTCGTGCCTGATTTTCGCCGTTAATACTAATGTGGACAAAAACAGGGGTTAAGGATTTGTCGGCAAAAATAAAAAAGCATGCATCTTCCCAAATTCATATGAAGAATGAAATAAATCTCTCTGCATATCAAAAGTCGATTAAAAACTTCAATGAACAAGTATCAAAAAACCGGTATGTATTATCACGACTTCAACTGTATTAAATTTTGTGTTGCTTTTGAACTCACCTTACGTGGGCCTGACGAATCCTCGTTCAGTTTAAATCACGGTATATACAGGGGGCTCATCGATTTTGTGGCGGAAATAGATGTGGCAATGAAACAGCATTTGGAAGGGAGTAATGTTTTTAAAGGGACTTCACAATCAGTTCAGAATGATTTACTAGATTCTATGCTCGTAGTTTATCACGAAGAAATAAAAAAACAAGTTTTAGAGTCGCTTTGTAGCCATCCAGGCTGATGAAACGACGAATGTTTCTACCCATCAGCAACTTGTGTTAATTTTGAGATATGAACGAAACGATCACATACATGAGCGATTTTGGAAATTTCTAAATCCTGCGTCATATGGTGCCAAAGACATTGCGATTGAAATAAAAAAAGAATTAACTGAGCTTAATATTTCGCCTAATCAGTTAGCAGGTCAAAGTTATGATGGAGCAGCCGTTATGTCAGGGAAAGTGGAAGGCGTGCAAAGTATTATAAAAAATTACTATCCATATGCGTATTTTATACACTGCTATGCCAATCAGTTTAATTTAATTTTACAAAAAAGCGTGTCTATCAATAGAAATATCTATAATTTTTTCGCAAATTTACATGCATTTCCTACCTTCTTTTCACGATCGCCAAAGCGATCAGATTACAGATTATTGTGAAAAAGCGAATTCCAGCAGCGCCGCCGACGAGATGGAATGATAACACTCGAATGGTAAGAAATCTTTACGAAAATGCAGAACTTTTAAAGGAATGCCTGGAATGTATTTTAGACTCTGCAAGAAATGATTATAATACATATAACGAAGCTAAAATGTTATTGGGCTATTTAAACAATGACCATTTTAAATATTGGCTTACTTTTTTTGGTAGAATCATGCCTCACTGTGAAATTCTTTTTAATGAATTTCAGTCTCGATCTCTGGATGCCATCAAAATCAATAGCTCTGTGAATAATTTTGAAAAAGCGATCACAAAAATCCGTACATCCGATTCTCCAAGTTCACCACCAAATAGGCGTAGACCAAATGACTTGTCATTTTCTGCCCAATCGAAGGAAGTATGTCATGTGTTAATCAGGCCAAGGACCGATTTGAATTTAACGACCATTTTAGCATCCAAAGTTTTTTTCTGATAAATTCCGTGAATATGAAAACAACTTTCACACTGTAGAGTTAGAAAGTGTAACAGAAACATATGAATTTTTCGACAAAGCTAAATTGAAAAGTGAATTATTAGTTATATACAGCAGAGAAGGTTTTCGAGGGGCGGCGGGTTGCTTAGTTATTCTACAATTATTTAAAGACCGAAACTTACTTGACTGTTTTAGTGAAAGTGTTTTGTTGTTAAAACCTATTTGTATGATTCCTATGACAACAGTTGAAAGTGAGCGTTGTTTTTCAACTCTTAAAAGAGTGAAGAATTTTCTGAGGAACACAATGGTACAAGAAAGATTAAATTCATTATCTATGTTAAGTATGGAAAAAGAATTAATTGCATCAATTCCTGACTTCAACAATCGTGTCATTGATGTGCTTGCTAATTCAAAGCATAGACGAATGGATTTCCTGTAGAAGTAAACGTAAGTTTATTTATTTATTGTGTTATTAAATGCTGAGTATTTGAGTGTTTCTTCTAAAAAAAAAATTTCATTACAATTCTGAAGTGCCAGGAAAACGTGTGACCTTGAATATATTTTTAAAAAATTCGCGTGTGGCGCATTTACAACATCATGAGCAGCACTTCATGTTCTGATATTACATGTTCTTAATTTTATGAACCCCCTTCGTATTCGACCACGAGCTGCCACTGCGTTTGACAACAACCCCTAATTATTTTTAAATGACAATGCGGGTCATTTGATGTATTTTAAAAGGTATAATGATCTTCTATACAACTGCGTACTTTTTTTCATAATCGACCATGTAGCATTTCAAAAAACGATATTTTTTTAAAGTTAGTATTTGATACTTGGGTTTATTAAGGGACTAGCTGATTTATCTGTCAAAAAAAAACACTATCAAGGTTATTCTTTACTTGCATTTTTAATTACTTGTTATGAATATAATGTTATGTCAGGACGTGTATTTTATGAACCCCCTTCGTATTCGACCACGAGCCGCCACTGTGTTTGACAACAACCCCTAATTATTTTTAAATGACAATGCGGGTCATTTGATGTCTTTTAAAAGGTATAATGATCCTCTATACAATTGTGTACTTTTTTTCATAATCGACCATGTAGCATTTCAAAAAACGATATTTTTTTAAAGTTAGTATTTGATACTTGGGTTTATTAAGGGACTAGCTGATTTATCTGTCAAAAAAAAACACTATCAAGGTTATTCTTTACTTGCATTTTTAATTACTTGTTATGAATATAATGTTATGTCAGGACGTGTAAACATGAATTGAAAATGGTATATTATACCAAAGATTGAATTAAAATTGTTTGAATTTACTATTTAGATGGTGACAGCACGAAAGGTATGGCACAAAATTTCAATATTAAACATCCAGGAAAAATGTAAGCTACTAAGTTCTAAGGTTGTGGCAATTGTATTTTAGCAAATTGAATGTCTGCACATTCTGCCCTTCGGAGGAGGCGTATAGCCGTCGGTCCTGTGACCAATGCGATGTTGGGCATGATAAATATTCCTACCCTCCTTACAGAAAAGCAGGGGTTCGGCAAAATTTCCAGGATAGTGAGGTGGAACTGCCCCTGGGGTCGGTGATTTGCCATAGTCGCAGAAATAGACCAACGTTAAGAAACAAAAACACAATATGTGAATTAAGTAAAGGATAAATTTCACTTTACTGGTTACGTTCAAAATGAAAACTGTTGTAGTTCACCCAGTTCAAAATGAAGCAGCCAAGGTTGCAGTTTTGTCAGTATTGGTAGTAAAGATAAAAAAACCAGATAGACAACCAGGTAAATGTACAAACCTATGCCTAATCAATCTTAACACTAAGACAATCGTGAGCAATATCAACACTAAAACATACATAAAACATTGTACCCTACACAGTACACTTTCAATAAATTCAGACAAGCTGACTCCCTAAGCTAAATACAACAATTTCACTACTAAAAATCCAGGAATTTTCATGGCCAAAGTGTAGGAAAAAATTCCTGGAGTGAATACAAACTGTAATTGAGCAATAATGCATTTAGTTTTTTTTTTAATGCTGGGATTGTGGAGGTATCTCTAACAGTATGTGGGATATAATTAAATATCCTAATTGGAAGTACATAATGCTATTTTCTGTATGAGTCAGGGTATGTGGATGCAAGCAAATAAATGGCACTGATCTTAAGTTATAGTCTTGGGTAACATCAGCTGTCGTTGTGTACTGACTGAGATTATCCTTGACAAATATGGCACAATGCAGGATGTAAATGGAAACCGTCATGAGCAGCTGCAAATTTTTAAACAAATCCCTACACGAGTGACTATTACTTTTAAACATGATGGTTCGAATGATTCTTTTCTGTATAATTAGAATTTCATTCATTCTTTTGTTACTGCCCCATGAAACTACCCCATAAGAGAGCATGGAGGCAACCTGTGACAATATGACAATACAATATGTCTGTTTACATGGTATCTGAGTTTCAATAAAACAAAACAACTTGTATTCATTTTCTTAAGTAGAATGTCAACATGTTCCCCCCATGTCAACATGTTCCCCCCATGTCAACTGGGAGTCAAATGTCACCCCCAAGAACCTATGGTTACAGTGCCCGCCTGGATCTGGGTGGGACACAAAAGTGGTGTGTAAGTGAATTGCATAATTTCTGTTTTGTGAGAATTGAGTATGAAATGGTTTTCAACACTGAACCGATACACTTCATTAAAGTAATCAGAGCCCTTTTGTCTTAGACCTCTCTCGTCATCATCTGTTATGACTATAGATACATCATCAGCTAACAAGGATAATTTTGCAGCTCAATTCAACCCTGTATATTTAATATTGTCAATGAATAAAAAAAAAGTAATGGACCTGAAAAGCTGTCCTGAGGTACACCCCTTTCAACATCCCTCAGGTCAGAGGTTCAAGTTTCGTCATTGGTCTGAATAATTACTTTCTGTTGCCTATCTGCTCAGTAAGATGCTAGCCAACCGTCTCAAAGGCTCACGAATAATAAAAAAATAGGCCCACTACTTGACACTGTCGTCCAAAGACTCCAGGATACAGTTCACCATTGAAACAATTGCATCCTGAGTGAACCTACCCATACGAAAGCCATACTGAGCCCCAAACAACAAACCATGTTTCTCCAGAAAATCATACAACCTCACACAGTATGTTTTTCAAAATTTTTTGCAAAGGCAGGAATCAAAGAAATTCCCCTATAACTTTTAATTTTTCCTGTATCATTTTTCTTGTGAATGGGCTTGACAATTGATATTTTTACGGATGAAGGGAAACAACCCACAACAAAGGATTCAGTTATTAAATAAGACAGTATTGGGGCCATTTCACAGGAAATGGGCATTAACAGAGAACATGGTATGCCATCATAACCCGATGAGTTTTTCTTGGAAATGTCATTAATTATAGATACTATTTCAATATCAGTGACAGAAAAAAGGTATAAAAGATCTGAACAACCCAGAAAACCATTCATTTAAAGCTCAGGATTTAAAGATGTTGACGTCTTTAACAGAATCAAGAAAATAATCATTGAAAAAATTTGCTGCTTCTTTGTGGGAATTTACCTCTACACCATCTTGGGTAGTAAATTTCCTGGGATAGTTAGCCTCTGTAGTTAGATTGACCTCCCCTTTTATTATTTGCCAAATAGCTTTCCCCTTATTGTCACTATTTAAGTAAAAGTCTGCATTATGAGTATGTTTTGATTGAGAAATATTTTCTTTGTAATAGTAATAGTAATTGTAATTGTGCTTTTTAAATCTAGCCCTATAGTCAATTAAAGTTTCCAGATCGCCAGTATCCTTGCACTGTCTATGTAGCTTACAGAGGTAAGCTCCTTCACTTTTGATGTTGTCATTAACCCATCTTTTGTCTGAGCATTTATGGTTACTGTAGATTTTTTTCAGAACAAAAGGAAAAGCTTGTTGAACTTATTAATTTGTAAAGAAATTATCTCAAGCTTCTGGAGTATCTTGCAGTACTGTTTATAGAATCTTGAGGACTTATAAATTCCATCCATTCAAAAACTGGTTAGTTCATGAGTTGAATGAAGATGATTCAGATGATCACCTTCAATGTTGTGGATATTTAAGCGAACAATTATTAACTATGACTTCCACATCGTAACAATTTTCGCTTAAACGTCGTAAAAAGTGTTAAAACATATAGAAAATATGATTTGGGAATGAACATATTTTTTGTCTGTCTGTCGGTCTATATGTCTGTCTGTAGCTACGATAACTTTAGAACGAAGTGAGATTTCGTCTTCAAATTTGGTATACAGTTAGCACCCGGCAAAGGCAGTCTTCCGGGCAGTCTGCGGGGCTAGAATCAGGTCTACACTGGTTCAGGAGTACGCGGACGCTCTCAGAAGGTTAGCCAGGACAAGGGAGGTACAACTAGTGTGGGTTCCGGGACACTGTGGCGTGGTGGGGAATGAGGTCGCGAATAATCTCGCAAGGCTTAGTTCCCGGCGGCCGTTCTGTGGCCCAGAGCCGGCCATAGGTATAAGTAGGAAGTCAGTCTCCGTCGTCTTAGACAGGTGGACCGAGGAAGCAATGAAGAGGCACTGGGGGTCGGTTGGTGGCTGCAGGCAGGCGAGGGACTTCGTGGAGGGGCCGGACAGAGATAAAGCTGTCTGGCTACTCGGAAGGAGTCGACCTACGCTTCGCCGCATCCTTGGGGTGCTCACAGGCCACTGCGCCCTTAGAAGACACCTCACATTGATAGGCGTAGAGAGGGATCCCATTTGCCAGGAATGCGGCGAGGATGAGGAAACGTCCTACCACTACCTGTGCGAATGCGAGGCTTTTGGGAGTCTTCGAGCAGAATTGTTCGGATCAAGGACTCTGCAGAGGAATCAGGTAAGTACCGTCCAATTGAAGACCGTCAAGGCCTTCATCTCTAGGTCGAGGCGGTTTGGCGACGGAACCGAGGAGGAGTAGGGCATGGTTGCTGGGTTGCTGGGGTTGGCAAAAAGGGCCCATTGTGGCCTACTTGCTTGACGTTGGCCTCCCCACCACTGCTACTACTAATACTACTAGCACCCGGCAAACAGACGGTTCGGATTGTTTTTGTGAAAAGTCTTTCTAGGAGGTATGGGATGAATAGGGCGTGATTTGGTGACAATTGACATTTTCTCATTAAAACTCGAGTAATATAATATTTTAGGGTTTGTTTATTGAAAAAACAACTTTATTTTCATCAAACATCTCATATTCTGTGCTGAAATTAAATGGGGGTTGAATGTGTGGGGTAGATTATCAGTGACAGAAATTTCGATTTTTTTTGCTAAAACGACGTAAAAAGTCTCAAAACATATAGAGGACTTGAGCCTGAAACGAATTTTTTTGTCTGTCACACTGTACGCCTGTCTGTTAGTAGGCGTAGTGAGTTTCGAACGAATTGAGATACAATCTTTAAATTTTGTATCTAGTTAGCACCCAGTAAAGGCACGCTTCGAATTGTTTTTGGGTAAGATCGCTTCAGGGGGTAGGAAATAAATGAGGGGTGATTTGGTGAAAATTCACATTTTTTCATTAAAACTCTTGAGTATTATAACGTTTCAGAAGTTTATGGGTACACGAATATGAATACTTTCTTTGTAATCAAGTCATGGACCCTGAATTCATTTCATCAGAACTTCTTTCTGAGGAAAGTAGATTATAACAGCTATGTGGAAGTTATGATTCAATTTGCAGCACTATTAATAAATCTATTATACAATCCGGACGAGTGTTAATATAAATAATATTAACATGTCAAGTAGGAGTGTCAAAATTTTTGAACTAGAGAATACAGTTTTTAGAGAACTATTGGTTTGAAACAAGGAATCATTTTAAGATTGAACGATCAAACGGATTACAAATGGTTGTAACAGGAATGTTGGTGGGAATTAGAACTGTAACAGAAAGAAAATTTACTTGAAACTTAGAAAGTAACAGAACAAAATAATTTGACATTTAGGAAGAGGTATTCAGCAAAACCATGTCTCAATGCAAGCACAAGCATAGCTTCTTTGTACGATATACCGTATAATTTGAATTAATAATAAACAAGTATGAGTTCCTCCTTTTCGAATGGCGAAGTAAATAGACACAATTGTTGATATTGGAACATTGAGAATCTTCATTTGTTTATCGAAATTAGTACTCTCGAAAATTGAATTTTGGGTTGGCATTTTAGGAAACCACCTGATTATAACACTTCTTTATTGAAGGTAATCTGAATAGACAAACTTATTTACATTTATTGGAAGATCAGGTTGTACCTATGATTACCGAAATTTTAGAAAATGATAATCTTTCAGACAATGAATTAACTTTCCAACAAGATGGTGCACCTCAACATTTTGACTTTCCCATGTGACAATGTTTGAACGAACTTTTTCCAGGAAGGTGGATTGGTAGAAGAGGTAGTGTAGCACTCTAGATCACCTGATCTAATTCTGTTGGATTTTATGGGGTCACCTTAAAACAATAGTTTAGCCTACACTGCCTGATAACCCACAAGAGTTACATGTGAGAGTTGTTAGGGAATGCAATTATTGACACAGTATAATAATAATAATAATAATAATAATAATAATAATTTATTTACTGATAATATACAGTCTGGCCTTTAACAAACAATACAGCAACAATATAACATAATTAATATTGACATTTTTTTTCCCACAATCAGTAAATAATAAGAAACCGACAAAGTCAGAGACTGTGTGTCGGTAAACTTCAACATACATTTGCCTACTTTGTGGGTGATTGAACAGAAATGTGTCCCGAACCAAACTAACATAGTGAACAAAAGAATATTACCACCACATATACCCACACATAGAGAGCTACATGTACACATTCGCAATCCTATACACTCGCATACTCTTTCTTTCTCTCTCTATCTCTCTCTCTCTCTTTTTTCTCTTAAACACACACACACACATGCACACAAAATCTGCAAATCCTTCTATTACAATTTTCAAACCAACTGCTCAGCTTTTCAAAGCGACACTCGACAATACCCAGTCTGATTTTTAACAACAAATAACAATATTAACACTGAAAATTTTTTTCCACGGTTACCCGGTTCCCCCTTTTTATACACCATCAGCAAATAATAACAAGCCGACAAAGTCAGAGACTGTGCGTCAGCAAAATTCAATATGGATTTGCCTACCTTGTAGGTGATTGAACAGAAATGCGTCCCGAAAACCAAACTCTCATAGTGAACAAAAGGAAATTACCACCACATCCACCCACACAGAGAGAGCTACCTACACACATTCGCAACCCCATACACCCGCATACTCTCTCCCTCTCTCTCTCTCTTTTTCTTAAACGCACACACACGCACACATATCCTACAAATCCTCACATTACAACTACTAAACCAAATCAGCTGTTTTTCAAATCGACAATACTTTGCACTAATTTTCGTGGTACTGTAAGGAGCCAAGTTTTTACCCTGCTTCTGAAAACGAACTCCGATCTTAATTTTTTTATTTCTAGTGGTAGTATATTATACAACCTTGGCATAATAAAGGTATAATACCTCTGTCCCACCGTTTTATGCACTCTAGGAAGCTTCATGTACTGTTCTCTTCGCCCTCCATACGTATGATCCACAATATCAAACTCACCCTTGTGCTTATAATAATATGTCAAGGAAGAATATGAGTACAACTGTCTCATGTCTAACACATTGGCCTCTGCGAATAACAGATCACTGGGATACACCGAAGGTCTACCATATATAATTTTCAGGAATAGTTTGTGGATAACTTCCAAATGTTTAATATGGCTTGCCAGCATTCCTCCCCACGCCACGATTCCATATCGAAGCAGACTTTCCACCAGAGCAGAAAATATTATTTTTAGGTACTGCGTGTTGAGTAATTTTTTAAGTTGCTTTACTTTACCAACAAGCCCCCTTAATTTGTTTACCAAATCTGCATCATGAGAATCCCAGCTTAGGTGTCTGTCTACAGTAATGCCAAGATATTTATTGGCGTCGGCACTACAAACGATAAAACTCTGATCAACAACAAGAGGACCCATCTCTTCAGTTCTATAACTCGAGAACTGTATATATTTAGTTTTTTCGCAGTTGATAGCCATTTTTTTATCGTTGAAATATTCCCACACTCTCCTCATCCCAACCTCGGCCTCAATTTTCAGATCCCCCCAGTTTTTCGCAGAAAAGAATATGGCTGTATCATCAGCAAAGCTAATGATCTGTCCAGAGTTTTCAACCTGGTATAAATCACTTATATATATGTTGAATAAAATTGGTCCCAAAACCGAGCCCTGTGGGACACCACACCTAATAACCGTGCTTTCACTTAAGACGCCTCCAACATTTGTGCACTGTTTTCTATTATGCAAATAGCTCTTCATTAAGGTCAAAGGAAGTCCCCTAAAACCCACCGATTCCAGCATTTGACAAAGAACCTCATGATCAATAGAATCAAATGCTTTCGATATATCCACAAAGACTACCAGTGCTCAGACCTATCAACAGACTCATATACATATTTCATCAGCTTTGCTATAGCATCCTGGGTCGACCTTCCTTCTCTAAAGCCATATTGAAACTCAGAGAGTATATTGTTTTTTGACAGATAAGAGTTTACTCGCATTGCGATAACTTTTTCTATGATTTTTGTTATTACACTCAATAGAGATATTGGCCTATAGTTACTGATACGTCCTCTATTACCGCTCTTGAAAAGAGGCTTAATGACCGACACTTTAAAAATGTCTGGGAACAGACCCGTATCAATGATTCTATTTATAATGTATACCATAACATCCACTACCTCCTCTATTACTTTTTTAATAGTTATAACCGTCAACGAATCGATTCCTGGGGCTTTTCCCAATTTTAGGTCTTCTACAATTTTTCGGACTTCGGTTGCGTCGGTATTTGCCAAGAAAATCGTGTTCATCCGATGATGCCTGTTTACCCTTGATGTTTGGTTTATTTGCCTTTTGATGTGTTTGTAAATGTTAAAGCAAGATTTGAAAGAAGACTATATCACTGTATGAAAGTGTGAAGCTATAACTTCATTAATTTAGAATTGGTTTATCATAATTGACTTTTTACTAATGTTATAAATCAATAACAAATTTTCTGGACATTGCCGATTCTTTTAAAGTACACAGTTGTACAGATATGTCACTAAACTCTCCTTGACATTTAAAAATCTTTAGGGGGTTGCTGGCAAAAGGCATTGGGAGTGGAGTTAGGGGTATTACTTTTATACCCCCTCGACAGGACAACTGATATATTTAACAAAATTTTCAGAACACTTTTAGTACTTGTTATTTGTTCAGGTTTTAGATACATTTATCTATTTTTTTGTTTAATTTATATGTTGTTATCTACATATTTTATTGTGTTGTGTATTAGTTGCATTCTGTAAACGGGTCCTGAATCTATAGTATGTACCTGAATGAATAATTTAAAAAATTACCTGCAACATATCATCGATCAATACAAGAATGTACTGCAGAGTCTGATCTTTGGAGACATGCCCCAACAAGTTGAGGAACGTTTGTGCGCATTGCATGCGATTCTTTTTCAACAGTTCTTCACGTTGTGCACTATCGGGAACATCAAAAGCTGTTATGAAGTTAAAATCTTCTTGTGATATCATATGAGATCTGAAATACAAACATAAGTATTACACCAAAAAAAAGTGTTTTGAAACCATTTTAATTTCCAATCCCCTATGTCAATAACCAAAACTTTAATTTATATTTAAAAAGTTTGAGTTTGTTTCTTTTACAATGATTGATAAATATTCAAGTTTTTATGTGACCATAATAGGAGAAGCAGGTTTTAGTAAATAAGGGCTGAGATGAGCAGGGAGAAAGCAACCGGCATTTCACTTATGTGCTTCATATGGAGTGAGCACATGCAAGTTGCAGCGATACAAGGAATTTGGTACGTTGCTGGGTTCAAAAATGACGTCAAGAAGTTGTAAACATGACATAGCCTCATTGTTCTGTTCATTCGAGATCAAACAAATTGATTAGGCTACAAATTTAAACCTTTGTGAAGCTCATCAAACTGTCATGTTATGGTATTAGAGGAACACCTCTTGAATGGTTTACTTCTTTTGTGACAGGAAACAAAGTGTGGAAATCATTAATACAGGCACTAGTGTGCTCATATAGGTCGCCCACATTACCAGTTACATGTAAAGTCCCACAGGGATCCATGCTGGGTCCTGTATTATTTATTTTTTATATAAATGACTTACCATCTTTTATTAAAGCATCTATTACAGTGTATGCAGATGATACCACAATATTTTTGTCTTCACCTAACCGATTTCATTAAATTCTATCACCATGAAAAATTTATATACACTGTTTTGTGGTAATAAATTCATTCTGAATTTTGATAAAACGAATTATGTTTTTTCACAATGCACAAAACATAGTCTCCTATGATCAAGAAATAATATTTTAAAATATCTCAATCCAGAAATTTTCACTAAAATGTTTTTAATAGCAAATATGTGTGTTTTTTCTTTAAGAAAGCAGGCATTTGGGTTACCAGTATAACCTATATAGTAAAAACAATGTGCCATGTTTCGTCAAAATAACTTTATTGTTTGAAAACGTACAAAAATTTCCGAAAGTAAACTTACAGTGTTGCTGAAAAAAAAACCGTTTCTTGGTCAACCTTATAGGTTAATAGCAAATTGAGCTTTTTAAATATGAAGCATTTAATCAAAATTCGCTACCATAACGCAGTTGCTGCGTCAAGAATCTCTTTTCATTATATTTCAATGAAAAATGTAAAAATGCAATAACATAAGGCGTGTTTGACTAAAAACAAAAAAAAATTGTTTCACCAACAACTTACGGGCCACCCTGTGATTGTAGAAATAATTGTTTAAGATGTAGGTCAAGACACCCTATAATTAATGTATACAATTTTTTTCATATCCTGTATAATGACGGATATATTGAACTTTATTGATTTTTTTACGAAAATTCGACAAAAATTATATACCATTAAACGATAAACTCTATAGCTAAGACTACTGCCAAGCATCAGAGAAAGGGTCTATTTGAAATGAATATTCTGGAAACATTTTAGTAAAATGAAGGACAATGACGATTGAAACTAAGACTTCAGGGTTTGTAAAACATTCTTCTTGAGACATTTTCTTTCCATAGCCCGTATTAGATTCAGGTTCTTTGCCTAAATGTTGCCAATTTTGACGTTTTAAATCGCGACTTTGACGTTTCGAGGAAAACTCCAATTTATTTTTCTTTAAATGCCTGTAACTTTTTTGCCTTTTGACCTACAGAGCTAAATTTTACCTATAGCGAAATAAACCCGTGTACCAAATTTGGTTGCCCTTACTTTGTTATTTCCGGAGATATAATTTTTTTTCGAAAGAAAACACAAAATTTTCGGGGAAAACCTCGGCCGATTTTCCTGGCTAACGAACTTATGCAAGCCACTTGCAAAAGGAAGGTATTCACTAAATTTAGTCAAAATCGGCCCATTATTTTTTGAGTTATCGGTGTGATACATACATATATATATATATATATATATATATATATATATATATATATATATATATATATATATATATATATATATATATATATATATATATATATACATAAACATATAAAAATCGAAATTGACCTCGGGCATGTGTTCTAGGAAGCTTTATTAGAGCTCATTTGAAGAAATTTTTTCAAAATTCAAAAGTCGGGATCTCCCCATTAGTGAATTTTTTTTAAGAAAATTCACTAAAAAGAGACAATGAAGTTTTTGGAAATCCACTTTTAGACACTGAAGTGGAATGTATATTGTGATGGACCTGCAGCTAGACTAAATGTCTTTATATTTAAATTAAGATCACGCAAAGCTAATCTTAATTTATTTTTCTTCTCGTCTTTTGGTGCTCGTCTCCCCTGGTTCGGCACATATTTATGCTACAAAAAAGGATGATAAGATTATGGAGCCTAAACACGTATTGATGCTGCGAGTGTCCATAAAATTAGGCCTTATGGAATAATTCGTTAATACCTTCGTCAAGATACTCGAGCTTTTCAATATTTTTAGATTTTTTTTTCTTTCATAATTTACCTGAAACCAAAGATAAAGCAGGTATTTTTGTTTAATCACAAATAAAGAAAATAATGGCCAGTGACGAATTTCGACAGCTATTCAAATTCGTGACTCAACTTATTATATAGCTTGATACCTGTACACATAATACTATGTTAAGCCAATTTCACAAGCTGATAAGGTATCATGAGTTAACATACGCGGCACTGGTCTGGTGGTCTAAGGTGACACAATCCAGTGCCAAACAAAAACTAGGCAAGATACAAAGGATGGCTTGCCTAGGCATCACAGGGGCTATGTCTTCAACCCCAACAGCCGCCATGGAGGTGTTGCTGGATCTGGCCCCCCTACACTTGGTTATTATGGGGGAGGCCAGGCTAGGACTATACAGACTAGACTGAAATGGTAGAATGAAGATCAAACTAGGCTTCAGGGGCCACTGCAAAATTCAGGAGATCGTGAAGGAGCCCATGCTTGAAATGAGATCAGACTTCGCGAGCCCGCGAATGTGCAGGGAAAACAACTTTACAGTGGAAATCCCCGACCGCGAGGCATGGTGGGAGGATACGCCAGGCATACCACGGGACGCGCTCGTCTGGTTCACGGACGGATCCGGCGGGGAGCGTGAGACGGGGGCAGGTGTTTACTCGGAAGGATCGAGGGTAAGTCATAGTATTTCCCTCGGAGCCCATGCAACAGTGTTTCAGGCCGAGATGTACGCCATCCTGCACTGTGTGCGGGAGAACAAGAGGAGGGGCTACACCAACAAGCGGATCCTCATAGCCACAGACAGCCAGGCAGCCCTTAAGGCACTAAGTAGCCCACGGGTAAATTCCTGGCTGGTGAGTGAGTGCCGAGACAAGACGAGCGACCTGACTTGGGTGACCCTCATCTGGGTGCCGGGTCACTCGGGGGTCAAAGGCAATGAAGAAGCTGACAGTCTCGCGAAGAGAGGGTCAGCAGAACCATTTATGGGACCAGAACCGGCCCTGGGCGTGACAAAGAGCACTGCCAGGGGAGCCATTAAGTCCTGGGTCAGAAACCAACACAAGTTGTACTGGGCGGACTGTCCAGGGCTCAGACATGGTAAGTCAATAATTGACGGACCCAGTTCAAAGAGAGCTGTGGAACTGCTAAATCTTAGCAGAGGACAGCTCAGAAACACAACAGGTCTCTTGACAGGACACATGGCCGTCAAGAAACACCTGCATAAAATGGGGCGGTTCGAAGGGAACCTCGCATGCAGACTCTGCGGCGAGGGGGAGGAATCAGCCCAGCACATCTTGTGCGAGTGTAAAGCTCTGGACCACAAAAGACAACTGATCTACGGTCAGTCTAGACCAGAGACAGAGCAATATAAAACTTCACCCTACCAATCGCTGTGCAGACTAGTTCAAGGCACAGTGATTTTGGAATGGGTGGAGTAAGACTAAGGGTATGCACAATCAACCAAAGGTTGCAGTGCTATCGGGGCGACAAGGTCGCGGACGAGCCCTAAGGGAAAAAAGTATCAGATCATTACCTTGCCTCATGTTGTATAAATGGTAGGTGGCATTTACTTAACATTTTTCTTTACTTTTATGGATATAAGCTAGGCAAGCAAGTAGGTTAATTTTCAAGCAATTTGCACTGTGCCACTCTCTTGTATCCTTCTTAGTCTGACTCACTTTCTGTGCTGCTTCATCATGGTATTTATTTAATGTTCAAAAATGCGATGTCACAGCAAAAAGAAAAATATTGACCTCAAAAACTTTTGCAGGTAAGTTGTTTATATAAACCACAAACTGGACCTAATATTGATCCTTGAGGTACTCCAAACGTGGTTTCTTGCCATTTACACAATTTACCTTCTATCCTGATACACTCTTTCCTATTTGTGGGATAGGTAGGAAGTGAATAGCCTCTTATTCCACAGTAATACAACTTATCAAACAGGACATCATGTGATAGGAGTGTCAAACACTTTGCTCACGTCGCATAAAACTACCTGAGGATTTCCTTCTTAATCAAAGGCTTCTGTGATCTTTTCTACCAATTTTGTCATAGCAAATGTTGTAGGTCTTCCTTCCCTAAATCCATGCTGGTAGTCATCAATAAGTTTGTACTTTGTGAAATATTTTACTAATATTTCTTTTTAAATAGCCTCAAGTGTATTGAAAAAAAAAACAGGAAATATAGTGTGATGCTCCGGCTAAGCAGAGGCCCGACGGATAAGTTGCCAATCCGTCATTCGGGCGTGACCTAAATATTCTAATCTACATATCCTCGGGCGCCATCTTTATTCCCTATTGAATAGGACGAGGTCAGATCCCCGTGAGGACTTCTGCTAAGGCCCTCATAGAACACCACAAAGTTACTGTTTCATAACAGCTTTGTCCTAGGGTAACTCGAGTGGAGAAGAAAACTATAGCCAGGAGTCGTAAGTTATTGTATCCCATAGAGTTCTCGTGAGGTAAGTAGGCTTTAATTACTCACTCCCGAATAATGGCTGTTTTCCCTAACTTACAAAGTTGGAAGCAGAAATGTTCTAAGCAGGTACCTATCAATTACGATATACCTCAGCTAGTGACAATCCATCACAAGATTCTAGCTCAAACACACCTACACTAGCGCAACTATCTACAGGCAGTGCAGTGAAACGCAACTAATTTCATAAAACCCTCTAATAACATTTAAAATATTTACAAAATGAAATTGACAACAATAACAATCCATAAAATAATTAAAACCAAAAATTCGCTACAATTCATGTGAATCTCAGGTCAGATAACGTTATCTCTGATAAGACATTCTTTCATAGTGGAATTTACACAAATATGTTAATATTTAAAAATACAAGGATATTCGATTAAAATAACATTTGTACTAATTATTACAAATAAAGCATGATATTATCATTAGCACAGTACTAGGTGGGTAAACAACGGTTCCCACGCTTATAAGATCCTAACTGGCTAACTAATTCCACCGGGTAACTGGTTCCCTATTCGTATCGAACACCCTCCATGGCTAACAGTGCCCTCCAGCGGTTACGTACCATTCTGGATCGATCTATGCTTCCTTCGAGGACAGAACGTCCCTCAAAACAAGCGTAGTCGACCCAATACAGCACCAGGATGCCGGGCACACTAAGTACTACCCTACATCAGCACTGTCCGTGCTCCAGTTTTCCTTATATGGGTACGAAATGTGACCAGCTTGGCCCTTATCTAGGCTGGACACTCTAGCTAGTTAACCACCTGGTTTAGCGAGCGCATACCCTCCAGAATAGATCTATGCTTCCTACAAGGACAGAACGTCCCTCATAACAAGTATAATACACTTTGATTCGCTAAAACCCCCTAATTACACTATAATACGGTATAATTATTTACCTGCCTTCAACCTCCCTTAAATGGGTAACCATGACTAGTTTTGTCACTACCAAATACCGTACACTCTGTATACGTGTGAAATCCTAACCCGCTGTTAACATTTCACATAGAACAGCATTAATAAAACAAGAAAAAGGTTTACCAGTTTGCAAATTATACTTATGCACGTTTCCCGAAGTATAACTAACCTTGCAAACTTATCCTTTTACAGAACACAGTCTTTCTAGACTCTCGTTCTTTACTATTAAACGACTAACACGCTGCTTTTCCACTACTCTGTAGCACAGCGAAATAATCTTTCCAGGTATTACACCTAAACAGAACACAGTCTTCATACTCTCGTTCTTTACTATTAAACGACTAACACGCTGTTTTTCCACTACTCTGTAGCACAGCGAAATAATCTCCCCCAGGTATTACACCT
This sequence comes from Tillus elongatus, assembly GCA_964006375.1. NCBI lineage: Eukaryota > Metazoa > Arthropoda > Insecta > Coleoptera > Cleridae > Tillus > Tillus elongatus. The sequence continues at coordinate 93,699,742 of OZ023268.1, forward strand.
AATTAATGCTTTAAAATTACAAACAACGTACGACCGACGGTGACCTGTTGACGCGAGCGATGGCTGAAGGCTTCTCTCGATCGCGTTCCGTCTTCTCTGCCCCCGTACCTGACATGCGCTCCATGACGTACCTAGAATAAATTTCATCACGCTTGTCAGACCGGCGCTGTGCGTTCCGTGTTCTACAAAATGTATGTTTCGCCTGTGGCGACTTTTCATACTTTGAAGTGTACCTAAAATGAGTCAGATTTATTGTCCAGCAAATATCCGTTATTTACACCGCCTAAACGACTTATTAGCTATTTAAATAACCGCAATAAATCGGATTTCATTACAATATAAATACGGCGATAATTATTCAAGGATGTGCAAGCTCCCCACTTATTAACGGGTATTACCTTACGGAACTTTAAGGATCAGGGGAACTTCCTTCTTGAAATCACTTGTTTATCAAGAATGTTAGGGGATCAAAGTTGAAATGATTACTTTTTTCAGCATCCTCACATTTAATCCACTGGTCATTGGTTTCTTTGCTTTTCAATAATTCTGTAATGTCTAAAACTTCATGTGCAGTTATCTCCCTCATAAAAAGACCTTTATGTGTCTTGGTTTCATTTCCTTGTGTTCCCTTATTTTTTGGAGGACATTTCTCACATTTATAATAAATGCATTGAATTTGTCTGGAGATATATCACTTGGCTTGTTAGGTGCTGTAATTTATTTGCTTGCATCTCTAATAATAACTCTTCATTCAGCTTTCTGTGGATTGCTTGAATTTATTGTGATTGGGAAACTTTATTATTTGTTATTAGTTCAGGAAATAATTTAATGTAATATGTTATGCAATGGGCTTATAAATTCTGATGTAATCAAAATTTTTTTTTTTTCAACACCTACTCACTCAAAAATTGCGTTCGTTTTCTAAAACCTTTTTTCCTGTTGTTATCAGTTGACCAAATCTCAAGGTAGTAAATGTGTTGAAATGGGTTTAAGAAAACTCAAATTTATAGTCATTTTTCGCTAAAGTCAAATATTTCAAAATAACAGCCGATATATTTACCTAAAATTCATGTATTATAACATTTCATACATTTAACTGGATGAACCTCTTCTCCAAGCTGAAGTTAAAATGTTAAAATAGTATCTTGTCTATTGAATGCTTGCCTGCCATCACGATCCTAAGAGCTTTCCTACATTTACCATCATCCGTAATAATACTTCCAAGGTATGTGAACATTTAAAGTTTTGTTCAAGTTGTCTCCTGTTTAGCTTTATATCCATTTTCATAGTACTATTATTATTTATCTTCATTCAGGACGATTTTGTAAACATGATAACTTTCGCCCGAGATAATGGTATCATTTTCACTAAATACAAAACCCTTCTCCAGTTTACTCATCCTCATCCTCTCCTGAAACCACATAACACACCCTATAGAAGTTTCAACTAAATGGAGCTAACCTGGACTTTATTAGGGCTCTAGTTCGGACATCGCATATAGTAGATGTCACTAGTAGTGCTACAATTCTACTGAACAAGCTGTTAAGTGCGCCATTTTATCATACATTCAAAATTCAAATGTTTTGAATGCAAAAAAGTTTTTGTTCGCTTCTAGTTCTTGCGTTGTATAATTATAATACAAGTTTGTTGCAAAACGTTTCTTTTAATTAAGTTTTACCTATATTAACTTTTAGTGGATACTTTACAGTGTTTTCATTGTTCGTCGCTTTTGTGTTTTAGAGGTGCGTTTTTTTTTATGAATCAAAGTATGATCGTTATCATAAGCTTTGTGTTCAAACAATCATGTAATTTCAATTCTATTTTCAGTTTTCTTATCAAGAAAGCAAGGTGCTTTCATAGTTCAAGGTGTTTTGATGAAACATAATTACAACTGTTTTAGTTTTCAGGCAAGTTTAGAACGTTTTAGTAGTTCATAGGTTATAAGTAAATAACGTTTTCTTACAGAAGCTTTGTGGATATAAATATGATACCAACCAAGAAAACGATTTACTGTTAATTGTGTTCCGGGGTGCCTGGAATTATTTAGCAAAAGACATCGTTTTTCGTTGAAATCATCTGAAGACAAAACCCTAAGATGCTTGGTTTATATCCACAAGCCATTTACGATAGATTTTATATTTGTGATTGTCATTTCGTTGATAAGGATAAAGTGCCTGAAATGAGAAGAGGCCTGAAAAGAACTGCTGTTCCCATATTACATCTTCCTTTGAGTAAGTATTCATATATTTTAAAGTGCAAAAAAAAATCTATTTCTATTTATACAACATCTCAGAAGTAAACAATGGATCGGGTGGATTCGGAAAGCGACCAGAAAGCCTGATAGTGTACACTGTTGCCAGATGAATATTACCAAGTGTCATTTTAAATAAAGAAGGAAATTAAAGGGTGCACAAATGTTTTTCTAATAAATGACAATATGACGTCATTTATACATACCCTAAAAGAAGGAAAAACCAACCTTGCCATACATTGTGGTCATGTGAGCATATAAATCTAATAGTGTACAAGCATCAGACTGCTGTAATATACCTACCTATCGATAACGAATGGCAATATATACTTCATCTTACTTTCAGAATTAAAATGGTTTTTAAATCAATGTAATAAGAACACTGTTCTAGGTTTTTAAATAAATGTAATAGTAATACTGTTCTAATAAAACACAAGTGTATTTTATCTTGTTTGATTTTCCATTAATCATATCGATAGTAAAAACTGAAGCTGCAAGTGTTAGAAGGTACAAACTGCCAATGAATTTTTCTTATGGTTGCAAAGCTTAAAACATGCATATGTGTGTTATTAAAACATAACTTGTTTTGCTTTCACTATAAAAATCGTTAAAAAATTATTTGACTAATTTAACCTCTTTACTGGCAGTGGTATAAAATTAAATAGAATTTATTTGGATTTGCTAAATGACAATGAAATCAAATTTCCCACGTGTGACTAAAATTCATCGCATCTGCCAGAGGCGCTGCAATATTGTTCAAAACGTCAGCATTGACGTTTCCCTTCTATAGGGGTGTTCTGTGGCTGAAACTAACTTTGTCAGCAAAATGATTGCCAGGTCTAAAAAATGCATGATGGCTAATTGAGTTAGCCAGTGTACTTAACAATCCTTGTCATTGTGAAATAATCATTTTGTTAATATAATAACTTATGAAATACTTGAGCTAATGGCATCACTTTGTTGCGAACAATCATTGTAAGTGATACAATTGGAGTACTCAAACATGGTTTGATTTTTAAGAATGCATGGGTTACATAATAAGATAATAGTAAGCCATTAATAATATTTGATGGCTGTTTTAAGTAAATTAGCCACAACAAATATTTACATCTTCATTTTCTTAAGAATTTTCACTGTTTATCTTATACTCATATATCAATAAAATGGTTGTCAGACAGAAAAACTATGTCTCAGCTTAATAAACTATATCCCAAGTTTACAAGGCATTTTTGTCATTTTGACTTTATGCCAATAAATAACATTCTTTAAATTTGAAACAGTAAACGAATAAACTCAGAAATTAAAAATGATATTACAAAAATTGTTTAAATCAAAATTAGTAATAATCAGTAACTTTAAATAATACTTCAAGTTGGTAGCTTGAAGGTATCGAACTGTCACTTGTCATTTAAATTAAATTTATTTTGAGAAATAGGTCAAATCTTGCTGGTAAGGCAGCAACTTAAACTACACCTTTTTGATTTTAAACTGCATGGATACAGTACTCTTAGATCACTAAAAACTTGATTGGTGCAAAGTTCCAGTAACTTTAAAAATGTGATAAATAAGTTATTTCTTTGAGGTTATGAAGTTAATCAGGTCAAGGGATCTAGAACAATTTACTTCTTTCAGTTGGCAACAAATTATTAATATGTAAAGTTATAGTGAAAAAGTGGAAACATGGGCTTTGTATTTAATGTTGTAATAATTGTGTAAGTTAATGTGGGACTTAATTAATTGAGAAATAAAGGAAATCATGGTGTGCTTAATAAGATGAAATTAAATGTTTTGACCGTAGTGAAGCTCTGTTTGTTAGGAAACTATTGAAGACTGGTAGTAAAAAACATTACAGTATTTTTAATCTAAATTAAAAGCTCATAAATAAAGTGCATGTCAGGTTTCACATAACACCAGGTTATGTCCACAAACCTCGGGTAACTGAATTAATATGTGAAGTTTTGTGTATTTAGAAATCTTTAAATTTTAATGTAAGTATTTTCAGAACTTTTAGTTATACGGTATTCATTAGATATTATTTATTATTAAATATGTTTTGATGTTTTCCAAAACTGTCAAAGCTTTTGTTGATAATGATAATGCAAAAATTGTGATAGCGAGTTTCAGAGTTTAGAGGTTAAGCAAATGTCAAGTACAACAATACTCAAACAAATAAGGAGTAAAATCTTTAGACATGTTTTTGATTACAATGTTACCCTTGAAATTATCGTAACGTTGAATTAGTAAAGAAAATCAACAATAAATTAGAATAATTCATACTTACTGAAAATAGGACTGCCAGTTTACTTTTTGATTTCTAATGTCTGTAGCTCTTTGCTGTAGGACACTTGTGGCAGCTAACATATCTGAAATGGCCCACATAAATGAATTTTCTGACCTAGCTATTTTTACAAAAATATATCTGCCTTCCAATAAAGGTTATAAATACATAAAAAAATAATTCTATACGTTTGACAACCACTGGTATTCGAGTCATTTCTGTTGTCACGTGAGTATTTCACGCCTTTTTTTCAAATAAGTTTTACATCGATAATTTACATTTAAAGGCTACTAAATTTTGATATATTCTCTTGAATCATTTTATAATAAAACTTCAAAAATTGACAAAACAAACAATAAAAAAATTCAGGTAGGGTGGGCTAAATAATTGAAAACATTATATTACCTATTTTATCATCATCTAAAGAAGTTATTATATCTTTTATTTTAGGATCCGTGGTCGACGGTAGTTGTGAAGTCGTCATTTTTCAGAATTCTGTTCAAACTTCACCAACAAATATTTTTTATTTGCTTCTAATCCACTTAGCAAAACACCTTTTTACGAATCTGGACAACCTTTCAGCTGCAGTCTTGTGATTATTGACAAAGGTTAAGTAACCTTTCGAATGAAATTTGATACGGATTGTATATCTACAAGACAGAGATAGAAACATAGTACTGTAGTGGTGTTACTGACACGAGCGCGTAATTTGATATGAAACTAGCAGAGCCAAAACCAAAAAAATATTGCAAATTAAAACCACTATTACCATTACCTATAATTCAAAAAAGTAATGGCGAAATTCATAAATTTAAAGGTAAATATATGCATTATTCGGTTGTAATTGATGACGAAAACGAAATGAAAGAAATTGTATCGAATGGATACTTTGGAAAAGCGAATTTTTCAAGAAGTTTTCCGACGTTTATGCCGAAAAAACTGACTGAGATCCTTAGAACGAGACAGTTCCGTAATAGAAACAATTGGGGTAAAAAATTTGGTAACAAAAAGCTAAATAGGAAATGTTTAGTGGTGCCAGATAGTGATGAAGAGGATGGAGAATATTTTGTCGATTTGAAACCAATGTACGAAACTGATTGTTCTGGGTTAAAGGAAAATGTGCATTTGTTGTTAGAGGAAGCTTTTTTTCTCAGCAATTTTGTTGAATGTTTGGAAATAAGTCAGTCAGGGAAAGTGTTGTCTAATAAAGAGTCCTGGGAATTATTTAAACAAACTGACAGCAATTTTGTGGCCAATTATGTCGTGTACCAGTTTTATCGTTCTAAAAACTGGGTGGTCAAACCTGGAATGAAATTTGGAGGTGATTATTGTAAGTATAAAAATTTACTGTAATTTTATTTGAATAGTAATAGGTAGTTTTTATTATTATAAATGTACAAGGACACTGCGCCCCTATATGACCTATACATTTTATATGTCACCCATTTAAGATGGAACCACTCCTGTAACTTTTGTATTTATAATTCGGTTTTATGAACATAAAATTATTTTTTTTTAATTTCAACAACACACCACCTAAATACTATCGTACTGTGGGTGTTGACAAGGAGGAAAGAGGCAACTTGTTAATTCTGGGCTTGAAGGTTTGGAGGCTCGGAGGAGAAGGAAAAACATGTGCCGGCAAGGAATTCCACAACTTGGAAGTCCTCGGGACAAAAGAGCGGGCATAACAAGAAGTTATATGTCTGGTGACCTGGACAGTAAAAGGGTGCATTCGCTCTGCTCCCCTGGTAGATCTGTTGGGGGCAGCAGGTGGGGGAACTATGGAGGAAAGCTCCTCTGAGCACTGCCCGTGCAGATATCTATAAAATAGAGAGAGGTAACCAACGGCACGTCGGTGGGCAAGGGATGGCAGCCTTTGGGTGAGGGTAGGGTCACCAATGAGACGTATAGCTCTCTTTTGAATGGAGTCCAGGATAGCGAGTGTAGAAGCGGCAGCTGCACCCCAGATGTGGGAGCAGAATTCGAGGTTTGGCCTTATTTGTGAAGTATATAAGGTATAGAGATTAGCTGGTGAAAGGTATTTGCGAGCCCGGAAGAGGAAACCTAATTTCTTAGCAGCCGCTTCTGCAATTGATGTGACATGTTGGTGCCAATTAAGATTTCGATCCACAGAAATGCCAACAAGAGAAAAGTACTCATTGCTTTGAATAATTTGGTTGTTCATTGTGATGGGTCTAGGGCTGGTGTATCTCTTATGAGAAAGAAAGCAAGACTGAGATTTGGTGTAGTTGAATTGTACAAGATTTCTACTTCCCTAGTCTAATATTTTTTTGAGATCCGCGGAGACAGAATCCTCCATGAGTCTGCGATCCTCATCTAATTGGGCTAAAGAGACAGGCTTAGCTTATTATATATTTGAGTAGAGGGTGCTGTCATCCGCGTAACTGTGAAGTGGGTTGGATGTGCTAGAGAGGAAGTCATTGATGTGGAGAAGAAACAAAGTAGGGGCTAAAGCTGAACCTTGAGGAACTCCTGCATTAATTGGATACAGTTTAGAGGAATGGCCATCCACAACAACAGAAATGCTCCTGTTGGAGAGAAAATTTGCTGTCCAGGTACAAAGTTTTGGTGGTAGGCCATAGGCCGCAAGTTTATTAAGTAGCGCTGCGTGCCAGACCTGGTCGAATGCTTTGGATATGTCTAGAGCGACAATCTGGGATTCACCGTGTAGTTCTATAGACTTGTTCCAAGAATGGGTGACAAAAGAAAGGAGGTCGGCAGTCGATCTGCGCTGACGGAATCCATACTGCCTGTCGTTGATTAGATTGCATTGCGCAGGAAGCAGTGACCATGCCGTGGTCTGAGCGGCCAAGGGGGGTGGTGACTGATATGTTATAGCATTCAGGTTTTGTAGTAAGAAGAAGATCCAAGGGGTATTGAGCTGTGTGTTGGGATACGAGGAAAGTAAGTAGGTTGCTGAACCATATTGGCTAAAGAATTGCTGACTGCAAAGGCCTCTGCTGCTCTCCCTTGTGGATCGGTTTTTGAAGATCCTAGCCATTCCTTATTATGGACATCGAAGTCACCAAGAATAGTAACCTCGAAGGAAGGATATTCAGAAATCAGATAGTCGGTTTTTTCAGAAAGGTAGTCAAAGAGCTGGACAAAGTTGTTGTCAGAAGGTGACTGGTAAATGCAACAGATGAATTTAGTTGCAGCCCTGAGAGAGAGTTTTATCCATAGTATGTCTTTTCTTCCAGCTTCTAAATTGGGGAATCTAAAGATATAAGAGGAAAAACTATATAAATTGTGTGAAAATTGTTCTCATCAATGTCACCTGACCAAGGTCTACTAAATGCAATTTTTCTATGTCAAAAATTGGGAACAATGGTTAGGGCCGTTTTTAGGAAGAAAATAAGTACGACACATCCTTCAAGATAGATATATACCAAATTTCATAAAAAAAGATTCACTATATCCGTTTCAAGGAGGTTTTTGTGTGACTCTTCTAATATTGAAACATCACTGTAACTTATTGGTATTTATAACGCGATTTTTTTTTAACGAGATCTCAAAAGTTGGAAAAGGAAGAAGTCTATGGATCGCGTGAAAATGGTTTCCTATGGCATTATAGCCATTAGATCCCACCCTACTCAAACTATTTTCCTATTTCAAAAATTATAAAAAAGTTTGAAGGTTGGTTTTAGGAAAAAAATACATACGCCATTCTTCAAAACTGTTGCCTACCCAATTTAATCAATAACTATAATGAAAAACTGTGAAAGTCAACAACATTTCAAAAGTTGAAGAAAAAAAACTATAAATGCTGTGACATATGAAAATAGTTTTAAAAACGACCACAACCCTTTCCCCGTTTTTTTCTTTTTTTGAGATAGAAAAACTGCATCAGTATGCCTTGGTCGGGTGTTATAGAGAACAATTTTCACAGCATTTATAGTTTTTCATCTTACACCTTTTGATCTTTTGTTCATCGAAATCGAATTACAAATACAAAAGTTACAGGGGTGTTTCCATCATAAATGGGCCACACTGTTATGTATGTATATATATATATATATATATATATATATATATATATATATATATATATATATATATATATATATATATATATATATATATATATATATATATATTATATATAGATAATGACAATTCTTTTTTTTAATTTTTCAACAATCTTTCCTTAACTCTTTAGGTTTGATTATGAGTGGGCCATACTGGTCCCTCCACCGCGACCATAAGGTCTATTGTGGCTCACGCCTAATAGTCTATATTTCGCCCAACAAAGCCAGCCTCCTGCAGAGGTCGATAATCTTTGTGGGCGAAAGTTGATCCAGATCCTCCGGAGCAAGCTTTGTCTTGCCAAAGAGCAGGTATCTAGTCCTGTCCGCCGCCGGACAGGAACACAGTACGTGCTCTGCTGTCTCGTCACTCTCCATAGACAGCCGGCACTCGGTCTCCTGACCGACCCCAATACGGTGCATGTGGTGACGCAAGCGGCAGTGTCCTGTATACAGGTCGACTAGAGTACTCAATTGTTGTCTGTTTAACTCTAGAAGTTTTTGAACCCTTGACTCAGGCAGGCCATTTATGAAGGCCTTAGAGTGAGCTAATCCTGGAAGATTTTGCCAATACTGGATTGTTATTCTCTCTGTCCAGGTCTTTAAGGTGCGTTTTGCTGTGCATGATGTTATCCCCAGCACCGGTTCTGGTCCGACAAAGTCTCTCTGGGCACCACTCCTGGCAAGCGCGTCGGCCGCAACATTGCCATCATGGTCCGAGTGACCCGGTATCCAGACCAGCGACACCTCATTACAGCTGCCCAGTTCGTTAAGGGCAGATTTACAACTCCATACCGTTTTTGAGTTACACCGGTAGGAACCAAGAGCCTTTATTGCAGCTTGGCTATCTGCATATATCTTTATCGATTTGTGTGTGCACTGGTTTTTTATACTTTCCCTTGCACACATCTCGATGGCGTACACTTCTGCCTGGTGTATGGTTGCGTACTTGTCGAGGCTAGCGGATAGTCTAGCATCGGTGCTGCCCCCATATGCGCCGGCTGCTACTCCCATATTGGTTTTGGAGCCGTCAGAGTACCAGCAGAGATCGGCTCTCAATAGGGTCGTTTGTTATCGCTCCCTTAACTCTTTACTTAACAGGATTTTATACAAATGCGATGACCTAACATTTTTTCAGTTTCCTCTAAGTAAAATATAATATTGTTTCCCCACCTTCTTCAAACCACTCATTTACAGTCACTACCACTTCATTATCTGTCAAAATCTGTCTGTTCCCTCGTGAAGTGTGTTTTGAGTTTTGGAAACATTCTGTATTATAGTTATTTAATGCCTGATCTGGAAAATAAGGTGGATGCTCTTACCAGTTCAAAGCTGTCAGGACTGTAAATGGCTACATTGTGATAGCTGACATGTGACTTAGTGCATTGTTTCAATAAAAGAGTATCACTTTTCTCCACTTTCGGCAACGTTTTCTTTTATGGCTTCACACAACTTAACTATTAAATTGGCATATTACCTACTTATTGTGAAGCCTTTTTTCAAACAACTTGCCACAATTAGGCCACCTTGGGTATCACAGAAAACAGTGTTTTCATTGCATACTCTGACATTTATTTGGTCTCGCAGAATCATATAGTGATGGACGCAACTTGTCTGCTCTGTACCTGTCACCAGCAGGGTAACCGGCATGCTAAATTTTGACTACATAAGTTCGTTTACCTAAAATGTTTGCAAAAATGGATTCGAAGTAGACCTTTTACGCCAGTCTCCCATGAAAACCTACAGTATTTCATCAGTTTCAAGAAACCGGGCCGCAGCAAGTACATGAAAATTTGGCAGGATTTTGTAAAAACTTTTAGAGAAACCTATATTAGTTATTTATGTACCAAGGGTATAAATAGATGTTTATGCCCGAGAGCGACGATTTTACAAATCCGAAGGCCTCCGGCCCGACGGTTTGTAAGTCGCTCGAGGGCATACACCTCTATTTATACCAGCGGTGCATACAAAATGTTATGTCATACTAGTCATACCCAAACAATGGAACATTAATTACCGTTTGCTGAAGGCAACCTAACCATCACCGGATCGTTTCAGAACTGTCAATTTTATGTTACTTCGACTAAATAATGTTAATTAAATATTTACATATTACTTTTATTCCATTATCTGTAATTTCATTAATACAGGTTATTAAAGAAGTCAAACAAAAATTATTTGTTTTGATGTGCGCGCGGGCCATAAAGTGTACGTTTTGCCCGCGCGGGCCATAAAGTACACTTTATGGCCAGTGGGCATAAAAGTACACCATTATGTAGTTGGCAACTAAGCAATAAAAACACAATAATGAACTAGTATGACATAAAATTATTTCTATTCACTGGGCCCTTGTTGTTATATTTTTCCTCCCCAGTTCTCTCTTTAAACATTCTTAATTGTATTTATGAATAAACGGTATAGGCAAAAGATTTGCTTAGAATTACTGATTAAAATAGCTGTTAAAGTAATGTAAAACCCATTGAAAAAAATCTTCGCATCTGCATTCTGTTATTTTTTTTTCAAGTATTATATAAACAAGGACCACCGTTTTACCATGCATCATACCTGGTGATTATTGACGTTGTCGACCATGATTTCAATAGAATCGAGAGCATGTCCAGGAGAAGTATGGCCATGACCCATTTACAATGCCTGGATCGTTTGTGTGAGACAGCAGCCAAGGTAAAACCTCTTTGTTAAAAATACGTATTTTTTATTACTTTATAGGAGCCCTCGTTTGATTTGAGATACTAATTTTCAGGATATACTTTTTTAAAGTAAAAAATAGTACCTATATTTAATAACCACCTCAAAAACTAAGTCCTCTTAAGCTCCAAGGGCAGCAAACCCTTCTGGACTCTTGCTAAATCTATTGGGAATAATTTCTGCTAGAACATGTTCCCACCTCTTGTTTCAGGGGATGAAATTGTTTCTATCGCCCTGGGCAAGGCTGAACTTTTTGCCAAGTTGTTCGCCGGCAATTCTACTCTCAACCCACCTCCAAATGTTCCACCACCAACAGTCCCCAATGTCGCGCATAAAATGACGGATATCATTTTCAAAACTAAAAAGGTACGAAAGATGCTCTCTTCTCTTAATACCAGGAAAGCCTCTGACCTTGAAGAGATTCCAGCAATTGTTGTCAAAAAATGCGCACCAGAACTTGCTCCTGTCCTGACTCGTCTGTTTCAAACATCTTACAATAGAGGTATATTCCCTAGTAACTGGAAAACTGCTCGAGTACAATCCGTCCCCAAGAAAGGATCCAAAGCGCTTCCTAGCAACTACAGGCCTATCTCTCTCCTTTTAGTCATCTCTAAAGTGATGGAAAAGTATATAAACACCGAGTTAAAATTTCTTGAAAAACACAATCTAATCCACGACAGGCAGTATGGATTCCGTCAGCGCAGATCAACTGCTGACCTCCTTTCTTTTGTCACCCATTCTTGGAATAAGTCTATGGAACTACACGGCGAATCCCAGAATGTCGCTCTAGACATATCCAAAGCATTCGACCGGGTCTGGCACGCAGCGCTGCTTAATAAACTTCCGGCCTATGGCCTACCACCAAAACTCTGTACCTGGACAGCAAACTTCCTCTCCAACCGGAGCATTTCTGTTGTCGTGGATAGCCATTCCTCTAAACTATATCCATTTAATGCAGGAGTTCCTCAAGGTTCAGCTGTATCCCCTACTTTGTTTCTTCTCCACATCATTGACCTCCTCTCTAGCACATCCAACCTAGTTCACAGTTACGCGGACGACAGCACCCTCCACTCAAATATACAATATTCTAAGCCTGTCTCTTTGACTTAATTAGATGAGGATCCCAGACTCATGGAGGGTTCTGTCTCCGTGGCTCTCCAAAAAATATTAGACTGGCGAAGTAGAAATCTTGTACAATTCAACCTCACCAAATCTCAGTCTTGCTTTCTATCTTATAAGAGATACACCAGCCCTAGACCCATCACAATGAACAACCAAGTTATTCAAAGTAATGAGTCCTTTTCACTTATTGGCATTTCTGTGGATCGAAATCTCAATTGGCACCAACATGTCACATCAATTGCAGAAGCGGCTGCTAAGAAATTAGGTTTCCTCTTGCGGGCTCGCAAATACTTTTCACCAGCTAATCTCTATACCTTATATACTTCGCAGATAAGGCCAAACCTCGAATACTGCTCCCACATCTGGGGTGCTGCTGCCGCTTCAACACTTGCTATCCTGGACTCCATTCAGAAGATAGCTATACGTCTCATTGGTGACCCTGCCCTCACCCAAAGGCTGCCATCCCTTGCCCACCGACGTGCCGTTGGTGACCTCTCTCTCTTTTATAGATATTTGCATGGGCACTGCTCAGAGGAGCTTTCTTCCATAGTTCCTCCACCTGCTGCCCCCAACAGATCTACCAGGGGAACAGAGCGAGTGCACACTTTTACTGTCCAGGTCACCAGACATAGAACATCTTGTTATGCCCGCTCTTTTGTCCCGAGGACTTCCAAGTTGCGGAATTCCTTGTAGGCGCATGTTTTTCCTTCTCCGAACCTCAAAATCTTCAAGTCCAGAATTAACAAATTGCCTCTTTCCTTCTTGTCGACACCCACGGTACGATATATTTAGGCTGTAAGCCCTCGTGGTGTGTCGTTGAAATAAAAAATAAAAAATTACAAAATAATTTTTGGTATGTACTTATTTATTATTTCCAGGAACTTATTATTTGCAAGGTGGTTTGGCCACAAGACTTGACAAATGTGGAAATTGAAGAACTATCCAAGTTTCAAGTGAAAGAAATTCTGGTTCAGCGATGGTTGCCTTCTGTTGAACGGCAGACAGAATAGATGCATGAAAGTCAGTGGAGACTAAATATTTTATTTTATATTTTAGCAACTTAAGATTAATTATTACCGATTATCTATATTTTATATGATTAAGTGTCATTTCTTTTATATTAAGTGACATTTATGTCAAACTATTGCTTTCTTTTTTAGATGACAAATTAGCTAATAATATCTAAAGTATCTAACTCATGTGTTAATAAAACTTCGCAAGACTACAACTGAGCTAAAAAATTAAATAAAAATCAAGTCGAGCAAATAAATTGGAGATATTATTAGCACTGTATCGGGTAGGCCGAACATTTGGCACATAATATTCACCAAGTAATGAGTATTTGGTGCTCAGTCTTGTATTAACTTTCACTACATAGTTACTTAGCCAAAGTAACAAAAATTAATAGAAAATAAAAAAACAATGAAAAAAAAAACGACTTTTATTTATAATTTTCAACCAACAAATAATAATTTGCTGAAAGCTATGACATAAAAGACTTATTATCAAGTGAGACACCTAAAAAATAAACACAATTTTTTTCTGCAATTTTAGCTGTACAAACATACCTAACTAATAATAACTAGTAAATATCGAATTTCATATTTCCTAATAACAATAACCAAACTCTCAGAGAAATTTAACATACCACTTTATTCTAAAGTAAAGTAAATACTCTAACTCAACCTCAGTGTCGCCGCATCCCAGAGAAAACTTATGAGGGGGTCGTTTTCTTTGTCAGAAAATTCTGGAATTCTTCGGGACACTATATCTATGACCCGAACACTATGGGGAAATTTTAGACCGAGTTTCCAGGTTAATTGTTTAGTGTTAGTAAGTGAAAGTTGTAATCTTTGATGAGCACTGATAAGTACACTTGAAGAACCCAAATCACCACAACAATTCTTTTTAAAGAACTGACGATCGTTTCGCTAACAAAGTTAGCATCATGAGAGAATGAAAAATTTGAACTGGTTTCTACTACAACACCGTCTATTTATAAGGAAGAAAACCGCCACTCTAAGTTACATTTCAAATGACTCACACCATATAAGTTTGCAGAAATAGCAGCTGGTTTAAATTTCTTAGTAAATAGATTGATAAAATTTCCCTTAAGTAAGAGTATAGATATAGTATAGAATTGGAGTACATGAAAAACGTGGCTAAAGATAACGGATATTCGGGTTGCTTAGTGGAAAAATTAATTAAACAGACACAGAACAAAGAAAATGCTAGCGGATGCACCTCATTCAGGAAAGATAAAATAAAGGAAAAATTTGTTTGCCTGCCTTTTGAACGGTATCACAAGGGGTCTTGAGAGCATTTTTAAGAAAGCCGATTTGCAGCTAACTTCCTCGACACAAAATAAGTTAAGAAACTTGTTAAGTAATACAAAATATAAGATAAAGCCGCTGAAATGCCGGGTACTATCTATTAGATAGTTTGTAAAGATGGTAAACTTAAATACGTTCGGTAGACTAAGAGAACCATACTCCAGGAGGCAAGCTGAGGAAGCGGAAACAACAACATGAGCTTTTGATGAAGCTTTCCCCAAGACTGTCATGCGCGGTGATGAGCCGCATCTTGAACAACGTGATCCTGCTTATAACTAAACATGACGGATCTAGACATGGAGGTCGAGAAAACTCCCCCAATCCACGGTGTCATGGACCCGTGCCTAGGGATGGATGGCACCAGGGTGATGGTGTCGTGAACGGAACCTCTGGAGTACCGGGCACCCCTCCAGAGTAACCCGCCTGGCACCACACAGAGGGTTCTGATGGTGTGGACAGTATTTCCCCCATTCTCGTGGGAACAACATGAAGATAAATTTGAATAAAACCAAAACCAATTAGGCTCGAGCAGTGGCTCCGGCTACAGACTCGTGCCTTGCGTTTATTCCGGAGACGAGCCAGGGGGCGGCAGCGTCTGCGAACTCTGGAGGTCACACGACCGCTGTAGATACGGGGATCGGGGGTAGCTTCGGCCACAAACTTGTACCCGACACTCAAGCGCTGGAGGCTGGGTCCCACCGTAGGGCTGCGAGGTCCGCGGACTCCGGGGGCCCCTCCACCAGTGAGGATCCTACTGCAGGGGTAGAGGGTCTGTCCTGGCAGTCCAAGCGTCCTACCGGGGCGCAAAGAAAGAAGCTCCGGAGGGCGCAGAACATGGCGACCGGGGCATGGACAGTTGAGAAACCTGTAAAGGCGCAAGAGGGGAGGCGAGTCAGAAGAGGCCGCGCTCGGACTCTAGCACGCCTACTATACACATATGTCCCAATAGGGCCAGGGCACCTGTAAAGGCGCAAGGGGGGAGTGCGAGTCAGAAGAGGCCGCGATCGGGCTCTAGCACGCCTACTATATACAGGCATCCCAAAAGGGCCAGGGCCGGAACACCGGCGCAGACTGGCTCGTATAAGGAGGCTGGCGAGGGCCTCGGGATGGCGGTGATTGACAGACGCCATCCTGAGGTCACGCTAGACCAGGGGAAGGCGGACCTGATCCAGGCTGCGGTGGACTCTCTTTAGGAAGGGGAGAGCCCGCCTCAGTTCCACCGGACGCGCCTGGCGGGAGGCATCCTCTGGATAACCTGTGCCGGCCCGCAGTCGTGAAACGCTGCGGAAAACGATCGGGGGCCTCGGTCAGATTTGGGAGGGGACGGACTTGACAGCGGTCGAGCCCAAGGAACTCCCAAAGAGACGCAAGGTCCTCGTACGGATCCCTGACACTGTCCCGCAGGAGTCGGTGATCAGTGGACTTAAGATCCAGAACCCTGAATTAGGAACACAACACTGGTCGGTTCTAAGCAGGAAGGCAGGGGAGAAAGGACAGACTCTCGCCTTCTCGATCGACCAGGCGTCTTACAGAGCACTTGGAGGAACCTCCTTCAAGGCATTCTGGGGCTTGGGAACGGTTAGCTTCTGCCCACTGGGGAAGCAACCGGAGGTTAATGGGATTTAGGTTCCTTCAGGTCAACCTTCAACACAGTAGGGTAGCCACGGCCGAACTACTGATGGCTCTGAGGAACACGGACGTGGCCCTCATCCAGAAACCGTACTCATATAAAAGAGAGATCGCGGGACTCGGCGGAGCTGCTAGAAAGCTCATCTACAGCAGAACCCCAGGGCCTGCATTTTTGCCAGGGAAGGAATAGAGTTTCTGCCTTTAATGAATTTCTGTTCCAGGGACCTGGCAATGATCAAAATCCGATGTGGAGGAGCGGATGAGCCGAGGGACATCACTGTCGGATCGGCCTATCCGCCAAGGGACAGCAAGGACCCTCCTCCACTCAATGAATTGGAGCAGCTGATGGTGGGTAGCAGAGCAGGTGGATGGCAGACCATCATCGGCATGGATGCGAACGCGCACCATGAGTTGTGGGGAAGCTCGGACACAAACTCTGGGGGTGAGTCACTTTTATAATTCTTTATAAAATTTAATTTAGACATATTGAATAGAGGTAATAAACCGACCTTCGTCACAACACGGCGTGAGGAAGTTTTAGGTCTAACAGTTTCCACCCAGTTTCTGGGTGACTTTGTTAAGAACTGGGCTGTGTCTGGCGAAGTGAGTAGCTCAGATCACAGATACATCCGCTTTGAAATCGCCAAGTCGAAAGACAAACGGTATGGTACCGGAACCCTCGCAAGGCGGACTGGGAAGCCTACAGGGCAGAACTAGCAGTGGAACGGCGGGGGGTTAAGAGTACCATAGACAATTCAATAGACCTCAAGATTGCGGCAGCCCAATTGCGAGACGCAATCACCTCGACCTATAACGCCAAATGACCCCTAAAACTGAGGGTGTGCACCAGGAATGTCCTGTGGTGGAACGAGGACTTCAGGCAAAAGAGGACGCATGTTCGTAAGCTGTTTAAGGCGGCCAAAAGGTCGGGAGCATGGGATGAGTATAGGCATGCCCTAACGACCTATAACATAAAAGACTGAGGGACGCCAGGAAGGAGTCGTGGAGGTGGCACTGCGAGGAAGTGGAGAACACATCCAAAAGTGCTCGACTACACAAAATCCTGTCCAAGGTCACTCAGACCAACATAGGCTCCCTTAGAACATTCCATAGGATGCTTTACAAGCTAGTAGGAGGAAACTATGGAAGTTTTACTCCAAACGCACTTCTTCGGCTGTAACATAATAAACCAATCACCCCCGGACTGGGAACACTCAGAAATAGAGGCGCCGTACAGGCGGGCATCTAGAGTAAACTGGGCAGTCGCTAAAGAGGTGGTTACTTGGAGCAAAATCAGATGGGCCATTAACAGCTTCAAGCCATTCAAATCCCCGGAATTTGTTGTAATAATGCCTATCATGCTCCAACAGGTTATAGACATACTGGCGCCAGGGCTTACCCTCATTATGAGGGCCAGCCTGACTCTGGGGTACATTCCGAGGGCATATAGACTGGCCAGGGTTGTAGTCATTCCAACAGACTAGGCACAGTCCCTGAGGCCAATAAGTATCATGTCCTTCTTGCTAAAAACAATTGAAAAACTGCTCGACCGGCACATTAGGGTCGGTATACTCGAAGCATATCCCCTACACTGCGGGCAATATATGCATACAGAGCAGGAGTCTCAACAGAAACAGCACTGCACCAACTGGTGCTGAAACTGGAGAACAGGGATGTGGTGCTGGGGGCCTTCCTAGACATCCTTCAGCAACACCTCATTCGGATCGGTACTGGCAGCTATCAGGGGCGTGGAATAGAGGAGACCTGCTGCAGGTGGATCGGTTCCATGCTTAGGGATAGGGCGGTGGAGGGAGCGGTATGGCCCACTCACATTCAAACCTAACCTAACCTACCTTTTAGATCATTATCAGGTTCGAGAAAATTAAATTAAAATAATGTGAAACCAGAAAAGAGCTCTCTCCAAATTACTCTTGCCTGACTGTAAAAGGCAAAACCAGTTGCAGAGAAGGAATCAAACACTTTTGACTCCAAAGAAGCCTCTTAATTCAATTTTCTTCCATCTGAAGATGCCATAAAACGCGAAACTGGTCGTAGAGAACAACACAAGCTGTATTTAGCATAGATGTTCTATGGCATTTATATCGGGACTGTTAGGAGGTCATTCAATGAACGAAATATCAACAGCATTCATTATTTTGTAAGTTAAATAAATAAACATATTATTATTAGGATTTGAGTAGTGAATAACCTGTTTACCCATGTGATCAGCATTATCCTGCATGATTAAATATTAGGTTCCACAAAAGAAGCATATGGAATTACATTTTCAACCGCTATATTTTCCAGATAATAATCTGCATTGATAGACCTGCATGTATAGAAACCAACTATGTGTGGCCGTTAAAGCATAGTCTTCGCCAAAATATTATGGAGCCACCACCAAACGAGACCCATGGAGAGATATTACAAGTTTCATATCTTTCTCCCGTCCTTCACTACACATGTTTACATCCATCGGGAGATTGGAGACTAATTCTCATCTCATCAGAGAACAAAATATCATTATTATTATCAACAGTCCAATGTTAATATCTGGCGAAATGCAATCTTTAAACTTTATGCTCTCTCGTCAGTTACCGTTTCTTGATAGTACTTCTACTGCTTAATGCAGTTTCATTAAAACATCTTTTGATCATTTGAAACAATACTTCGAAATTTTCAAATTCTGAGCTCATTTTTCAGCACAATATTAGTGATTCTCTTGTTCCTAAAAGTGGATTGCCTAAGGAAACTATGATCTCTTCGTTGGTAAATCGTTTTCATCTTTGCCATGGCCTTCAAAAGTGCGACTGTCTCGTTAATCATCTACCATCCGGCTTATACGGTAATGGCTTCTTCCTATCACATTAGCAACATCCCGCATTGAAAATTATGTATATATATATATATATATATATATATATATATATATATATATATATATATATATATAGAGAGAGAGAGAGAGAGAGCAAGTGCAAAACAAGGTAACTAATACTGTTTATCGAGGTCATTCCACAACTGAGCAGTTCAGTAGGTATTTAGCAACTGCAAACAGTTTAAGTGTAGGAGCTACTGGATCGTTGAACCCCAGTTATATCAGTCATCAGGTAAAGTGCTGGTTCCATGTTATTTAGTCCAGTAATATGGAGTAAAGTGTTTCATGAGGCTAAAAACCGGGATATATATATATATATATATATATATATATATATATATATATATATATATATATATATATATATATATATATATATATATATATATATATATCCCGGTTTTTAGCCTCATGAAACACTTTACTCCATATTACTGGACTAAATAACATGAAACCAGCACTTTATATATATATATATATATATATATATATATATATATATATATATATATATATATTGTGGCGGTGGTTCCGACCGCAGTGTTTTAGTCAACACTACCCTATGTTTCTCTTGACAGCTAAAACGTTGCGTTACGTTATTCGACAGCAAGCTGTCAAGAACTACTATATAAGAGACACCAGGGATCTCTCTCGCTCTCTCCTCGCTACTAACCGACACAGTGAAGATACGTCTCTCCACGCTCGGTCAGTTATCTGTTATGTGCTGTCTGTGATTGTTTTATAGTTAAATGTATAGTTTATTCAGTTAGTGAAATAATAAAGTATATTAAATGTTTACGTATGGATTTAATATCAACAAGTGCAATTAACATCCATATTGGTGACCCCGTGCCGCAAGCCGAAGATGCCCAGCCTGATGTTCCAGCCGACGTCGCCTAACTTCGACGCACGTGCTCATGCCTACAGAAAACTAATATCTAAACAGGTCAGTCTTTTCTAATTTAAAAATTATCTGATTTTTTTCACAATGGCCGAAGATTCTTCAAGCAGCAATATCATGGCAAGGGTTGCAATAAAATTACCTCCTATATGGAGACGTAACGTGAAAATCTGGCAAATGCCGGTTGACGCCCAGTTTGATATATCGCAGATCAGTTCTGAAAAGACAAAATTCAGTCATGTACTCGCTATACTCGATCCTGATGTCGCAGAGTCAATTTCAGATTTTTTAACCCAACCATTATCATCAACCCCCTATTCAGATCTAATGAAACGTCTTTTATTAGAATTTGAAGAGTCCGATAGTCGCAAACTAAATAAACTTTTAACAGAATTAGAATTAGGCGACAGAAAACCATCGCAACTTTTACGCGAAATGAAGTTTTTAGCCGGTAGTCAGATTGGAGAAAATTTCCTTAAAATTTTATTTCTACAACGTTTACCAGTCAACGTTCGTTCAATTTTGGCTTTGAGCAACGATTCTCTAGAAAATTTGTCGGTTACAGCAGACAAAATCGTGGAATTTTCCAGAGATAAATACAACGTGGCTGAAATTCAGTCACGCGAGCCCGACAAGCTAGCCAAATTAGAAGCGCAATTAGAGAAGCTAACAGCATCAGTCAACGAATTGCGAACGCGTTCCCGATCTACCTCCCGAGAAAGACCCAAGCTTTCTCGAAACTCCATAACCGCAAATTCCTCAACCTCCACGTGTTGGTATCATGAACGATTTGGCAACAAGGCCAAACGTTGCATCCAACCTTGCAATTTCAAAGCAAAACATGTGTCGGAAAACTAATAAGGCACTCCCTCCACGCGGCAGGAGACGAGAGCCACCTAACACGCCGCCTTTTTATTTTTGATAGACGCTCCAATATGAAATTTCTAATCGACTCTGGAGCGGATATTTCAGTTATTCCACCCACTCACGACCAACGGAAATTTCAATCGAAACGTACCTTGTATGCTGCAAACGGGACCCCTATTCATACCTATGGCGAACAACTATTAGATTTGGATCTAGGTTTACGCCGTAGGTTCTGCTGGCCCTTCACACTTGCCGATATCAAGCAACCAATTATAGGCGCTGATTTTCTAGCAGAGTTTGCTTTACTTGTAGATATGAAACATAGACGTTTAATCGATACAAAGACAAACCTCTCTAAGACTGGTGCTAACCCACCACCAGGATTTAATTCTAAAATTCATCTCGTAGACCCGACACACCAGTACTTCAAATTGCTACAACAATTTCCTGACCTGTTTAAGGAAACTTCTTCTAGCAACCTTCCAGAGGTTGAGTTCTTCCATACTATAAGTACGGAAGGACCACCTGTCACTGCAAAAGCTAGAAGATTGCCCCCGGAAAAGCTAGCTCAAGCAAAGCTAGAATTCCAGCACATGATGGACTTGGGAATTTGTAGACCCTCCAAAAGTCCATGGTCAAGCCCCCTCCACATGGTGCAAAAAAAGGATGGCTCATGGAGACCATGTGGGGATTACCGAGCACTAAACGCTAAAACAATCCCAGACAAATATCCCATTCCAAATTTGCAGGATTTTAATGCCCAGTTAGAAGGCAAACGTATTTTTTCAAAATTAGATATCATTCGCGCTTTCCATCACATCCCAGTAGCACCTCAAGATATTCCCAAAACAGCAGTCATAACTCCATTTGGGTTATTCGAATTTGTTAAAACCCCATTTGGCCTTCGTAATTCAGCACAAACATTTCAAAGATATTTACATTCAATTTTAAGACATCTTGACTTTGCCTACTCCTATCTTGACGATATTCTCGTTGCATCAGCCTCTGAAAAAGAACATCAAGAGCATCTAGCAAAACTTTTTCAGACACTTCAAGACAACGGCATCCGTATCAATTCATCTAAATGTGAATTCGGAGTGGCCGAAATTTCATTTTTAGGTTTTCGTGTAAATAAATCTGGATTATTTCCACTTCCTGAACGCATCAAAGCTATTACCGACCTACCTCTTCCCGATACCATTGAAAAACTCAGAAGATTTCTAGGTCTCATAAATTTCTACCGTCGTTCTCTTCCACGTGCTGCGGAAATTCAGCAACCACTATTCGACCTCTGCCAGAATCCCAAAAAACGCGACAAACGTAAAATCGAGTGGACTCCTCAGACTCGAGAAGCATTCGAACGTTTGAAAGAGGCACTAAAAAACGCTACACTAATAGCTCATCCGTCTTCTTCGCTACCACTGATTTTCCATGTCGATGCTTCTGATTATGCCGTAGGCGCTTCCCTCCAACAATTACGTGATCAAACACTAGCACCCCTAGGTTTCTACTCTAAAAAGCTTATTTCAGCCCAAAAATCTTACAGCACCTACGATCGCGAACTTCTAGCTGCTTATCAGGCAGTTAAATACTTTAGATATACCCTAGAAGGTCGCCATTTCACCATTTATACGGACCACAAACCTTTGACATACGCTTTTGAACAACGCGTCGATAAAGCATCTCCAAGGCAACTACGACATTTAGACTTCCTAGGTCAATTTACCACAGACATTCGCTACATACCAGGTCCTACAAACATTCCCGCAGACTATTGTTCTCGCATTGAAACAATTTCACTTTCTTCCACTGTGTCACTCCAAGAAATTGCGCAAGCTCAGTCATCTTGTGAGGAACTCAAACACCTTCTGCAGTCTAAATCTTCCTCATACAAATTTCAAAACATGCCTCTTGACAACGGAATGAATCTTATTTGCGATTCTTCTTCAAAGAAACTTCGCCCATTCATTCCGCTCAAATTTCGCCGAAAGATTTTCGATTCTATCCACAATTTATCTCACCCAGGCATATCAGCTTCAGTCGATCTGGTCCAGGATATATTTTGTTGGCCCAAATTGAAACGCGATGTATCTCTTTGGTCTAAAACTTGCATTCCCTGCCAGAAAGTCAAGATATGGAGACACACTTCCAGTGCCATTGGACAATACACCCCAGCCATGAGAAGATTCTCGCATATAAATGTTGACATTGTGGGACCATTACCACTATCACAAGGTCAACGCTATCTGTTAACAATAATAGACAGATTTTCTCGATGGCCCGAAGCAATTCCATTGTCAGATATTACAGCAGAAACAGTAGCGAACACTATTTTATCATGCTGGATCTCTCGTTTCGGTGTTCCGCAATACATCACCACAGACAGAGGTAAACAATTCGATTGCCACCTTTTCACACACCTCACTAAAACACTAGGTGCAGACCACATCAAGACCACAGCTTACCACCCAGCAGCAAATGGTGTAATCGAGAGATGGCATAGAGTTCTGAAACAGGCCTTGAAAGCTCATATGGACGAAAACTGGGTCGCTAAATTGCCAATTGTGTTACTAGGACTCAGATCGTACATAATTCCAGAATATCGCTCAACACCCGCTGAAATAGTCTATGGAGAATCAATCAAACTTCACACCGACTTTTTCAACAGCACACAAGCTCATGATGTTCCACCACTTATATCTCAGCTGAAAGAAGACATAAGGAAACTTCGACCAGTACCTTTTAAACACCATACTGCAAAAAAGGTATTTGTCCATCCTAAGCTTATGGAAGCTCCTTTTGTTTTTGTTCGCATTGATATTCCGCGAAAAACTCTCGAACCAGTTTATGACGGCCCCTTTGAAGTGTTATCCCGAACTGACAAAGTCTTCAAAATCAAGAAATCACACGGAGAAGAGACAATTTCTGTTGACCGTCTTAAACCCGCATTCATTCTTTGTGATAACGAACAGACAACTTTCCACCCTCAGAGACATCCTAGTGAAACTGAAAGTGACAGTGAAAGTCCAACACCTAGTGAAACTGAAAGTGACAGTGAAAGTCCAACACCCAGTGAAACTGAAAGTGACAGTGAAGTTCCCGTTCCCGTTCAAACTACACGCCATGGACGTAGAGTTCGATTTCCACGAAGATACTTGAACTAATAGCGTTGCCACTGAGAGGGGAGTATGTGGCGGTGGTTCCGACCGCAGTGTTTTAGTCAACACTACCCTATGTTTCTCTTGACAGCTAAAACGTTGCGTTACGTTATTCGACAGCAAGCTGTCAAGAACTACTATATAAGAGACACCAGGGATCTCTCTCGCTCTCTCCTCGCTACTAACCGACACAGTGAAGATACGTCTCTCCACGCTCGGTCAGTTATCTGTTATGTGCTGTCTGTGATTGTTTTATAGTTAAATGTATAGTTTATTCAGTTAGTGAAATAATAAAGTATATTAAATGTTTACGTATGGATTTAATATCAACAAGTGCAATTAACATCCATATATATATATATATATATATATATATATATATATATATATATATATAATATATATATATATATATAATATATATATATATATATCCCGGTTTTTAGCCTCATGAAACACTTTACTCCATATTACTGGACTAAATAACATGGAACCAGCACTTTACCTGATGACTGATATAACTGGGGTTCAACGATCCAGTAGCTCCTACACTTAAACTGTTTGCAGTTGCTAAATACCTACTGAACTGCTCAGTTGTGGAATGACCTCGATAAACAGTATTAGTTACCTTGTTTTGCACTTGCTCTTGGGATTTATTGGACAAACTATTAATCGTCGATATACTCATTTTTTAATCTTCAATATACTTATTTTGTTGTCTCATTTAATTTGTTTCTGTATACATTTCTAAGCATTTTATTACATTCCTTAATTCTATGTGTCCTTTAACTTTATGTCTAGTTTGTAAAACAAGAGATCAAGAGATACTTTTAATCTTCTAATTTAATCACCATTTTGATTTCTAAAACAGCTTTTCATTTTTGATATAGGAGGAATGAAGCACCTTGGGAAACCACTCATGTTAAATCGATACATGATACAAGTTAAATGATAACAAGTTACAATTTTTGCTAGCATAAGCTAGAGCATTTAGAAAGGCTGAAGGGCTCCATTAGTTACACGTTCTACAGTATTTAGCGCAGCTGTCAGATGACCACTCAGCATACTGTTATTAAAGATATTGAAAGTATTCAAAAATATGTTTTTTTTGTGTACAAATTTAATATAAAGTCTGATCTGGAAACAGTGCTTTTAGCTATGTTATAATTGCAACAAAACAAACAGGTAAAAGAAACTTAAAGCAATAACTAATTACTTGCTGAAAATAATTTAAACTGAAAACAGAACCAAACCTATAAGAAAAATTAAATAAATCTCTCTCAAGCACACTCTTAAGCATTGCATATTTTTCACTATCTGCTCTTGTGACTATGTATAAGACTCAATTTGTAGCAAAGTTGGTTTCATAAAACAAACAAATGATGAATAACTATAAATGCTTTCATCTTAGCAACACATTTATGTAGGGTAAACGATACAGTTATTGGCCATTTGTACGAATATTAAGGTTACAGCGCTCCTTCTTGTATATTAATCAACTAGGAAAACTGTAGTCGCACAGTATAATATAAGATATATTATTTTTGATGATAACATACTTTTTTTTGACTTAAACTGTTCAAAAAAGAATAAAAAATTCTAAATTGTTGACCAACTCATAAAAGTAGTGATTGGCCATAGGCATATAGTGATTGGCCTAACATCTCTTACAGTGATTGTCATACCCTTCGATGTCAGCTGTAAACAATTAATTTTCTATGGGAATAATAAACAAACATCATGCAACAATTTATTTTTCAATTAATGGAAATTTTTAAGCACGATTTACAATGAAATATAGTAGAGTTTGATTTATGTAAATTCATTTTCCTTATACAATTCAGATGAAAAGCTCTGGTGCAGGATTTACATTTTATACCAATATTTGATTCATTCATATTGTTGGTGCAAGTAAAACATAAGCCGTTAATTTTTCTCACATTATCTTCTAAGCTCAAACCACAAGTCTCTTGTGCATTCTCTAACCTAACATTGGATAAAATATGTATCCTTGAACTTGTACCATCTTGAGAACTGTATTCATTCTTGGTGTCACTGCTACCAAAAAGATGTTTGGTGGCTTGTTGTATTCTTAAAAGTTGGTATTGTTGGCTGCCCGATGTGTTCTCTTCATCATCA
This sequence comes from Tillus elongatus, assembly GCA_964006375.1. Classification (NCBI taxonomy): domain Eukaryota; kingdom Metazoa; phylum Arthropoda; class Insecta; order Coleoptera; family Cleridae; genus Tillus; species Tillus elongatus. Next base: position 93,726,053 of record OZ023268.1, read on the forward strand.
AACTCACGTCCTATGTTTTCCCTATTTCTTATATTTTCATTCACATCGTCATGTGGATTTGACGCTTCTGATCTACATTTGTTTTTACTCTTAAAATATTGCTTTTTAACATTTTTGTTTTCTAATTTCTTGAAGTTCTCTGCTGTTTTCCTCAATTTATTCTCAAGCCTTTTAACTTTCCTCTCTTCTTTCTCAGTTTCTTTCTCTTTTTTAGTTTGTTCCTTATCACTCATGATTTTCTTCCATTGAGTTGATGTTAAGACAAACGGAAGTCTTTCGCTTTGCCTCTTACCCTTTCTCGCAGGAGTTTGAGGCCACTGTAAGAATGTATCAAGACTTACATCTGCTGAAGTATTTTCAGTATCTACAGAGGCCATGGTTAAATGGTCTATCTTATATAAACAGGAGTCCGTTGTAGGGCATATTCCGGAAGCATTATGATCACTCACAAGTTTTCCAGATTGACATGGTTGTGTTAGTTGAAAAATGTCACCGTTATAATCTTCGAAAACAATTGGTATTTCTTCTATATTGATATTTCTCAAGGTAAGGGTTGAGTCATTGTTTTCCAAATAGGTATCGAGGTTTGCTGCGCTGGTTGATTTTAGCCTAGCACTAATATCAAGTCCGTCTGTGCTTTCTCTGGCTATTGGTGATGCATGAGTTTCCTGTGACAATTCATTAGGATTGATATGTGTGGGATTTATTTCTTCTACCGATACTTCAGAAATGTCTTCTTTTGGTTTGAATCTCTTCCACATACTGTACAGCATACCGAATTCTTCTGAATGGTTGTTGATGCAATGCTGTCCTTTTTGAAATTCATTAATATAATTTTCACCAACAATTTCTTTAAATGCTGGATACGACAGGACGTAATTTTTTTTCAAACCAGTTTGTTCGTATGTATTGACTTTAGCAGCTCCCAAACATTTTGTGACGTCTATCGCATTTGGATTCCATGGGTACAAGCCACAAGCTTTAAACCCATTTTGGATGATAGTTGACTTTGCAACGTTTTTGATAACATTTTCAAGAACTGTTGCAAAGTGCTCTTTGCTTAATGTTTCATTGGTATGGTCGCGTCTCCACTCAACTACTGCCTTCTTCCAACCATTTTTTATCGGTTTGAAGGCTGCCACATCAGCAGGCTGAAGAATTCGTGTGGCATTGGGATAAAGGCAAATCAGTATAATTTCCAGTTGACTACAAAGTTCACTTAGTTGATAGGTTAAGTGTGTGCTGTGCCCGTCTACAAAGAGAATGATGGGAAATTTCACATTATGTTTTTTTAAATAGGGGTGCAGTACGTTTGAAATATATTCATAAAATATCTCAGCACGCATCCACCCAGAATCACTCAAGCCAACTCCCCATTCATCAGGAACTGATTTAGCGATATTAGCAGGCAACCGTTTATAAGGGTAAATCACCATTGGTGGTGTAACTTTACCAGATGCAGTGAAAGTAAACATTACTGTAATTGCTGTTTTGGACGGCGCGTGTTCAACCTCATAAACATTTCTGCTTCCTCTTGGAGCAAGAACTTTTGTATTTTTCGGACACAAGTTAAAACATGTCTCATCTCCGTTGAGTATTCGTTCTGGGTCTTTTAATATGCCTTCCAGATCTTTTGACTTTAGATAATCATAAATGTTACCAAACCACTTTTTAAGGTCTGATACTGAAATGGTTGCACTTGCGGCAGTAACTGCCTCAGATATACGTATTGTTACCTCTGGATGACGACGAAGAAAGGCTTTGTACCAACCATCTCCTGGATGATTTCTTATAAATGGATTGGGACGTGGATTTTTCTCTAAGAATAACCTTACTGATTCTTGCAAGTCCTCTTTGCGACGAGGAAATCCTTTCTTGTGGTTCTCGAATACCCATTTAACCAGAAGTTCTTCTTCATTGGGTGTGAGAATAGGATTCGGACCTAAATTTGACTTGATAAATTTGGTACTTCTCCTGAATTGCAGGGTTGCTCTTGGAACCTTAAAATATCTTGCTGCTTCTCTGATTGAGGTTCCTTTCTTGATTAGTTCAAGAGCTTTTTCAATATCCTGATCACAATATTTTTTTGTATATTTGTCACCCACTCTGACTTTTGGCATCTTTTGTAAACCTACAAATATACAAGTAATATAGTGATTGGCCAGTAAAGATGTCAGAGATTGGCACCTGGCCAACGACTGTTTAAAGAAGGTTTAAAGTCTGTATTCCCTCGAAAAGCATTTGAGATTAATGAAACAATTTATTTAGTTGAAGTTTTATTGTAAAACTACCCGTTAATATATATTACAGTCATTGGCAGGAGTGGCCAATAACTGAATTTATTGTAAATGTCGTGTATAGTGATTGGCCTGCTTAAATTTCATAAGTAATTTTAGGTTAGAGACATATAAACAGTTTTTTCGAACACCCTAACTTCAAATTATAGTCCCTATACTGTTATAATCATTTGTTCCAAGCATACGAATAAAATAATCACTTACCTGATACACAGTGACGCTAAGCAAATGCACAAGCAACGTGCTGAATATGGAATAACTTCAAACAGGCACAAGGAAAAGACCGCCAACGACATTCACCGCTGCCAACATATCAAAGTACTGTGATCAAAGCAACAAACGGTGTTGTCACTTTGAACTGAAACAATCACATTTCGCTTAAAACGACGACAATGCTTGTTATTTTAAAAGAAAGTCGAATGGCCAATCACTGTAAGTATATTTTATAGTGGCCAATAACTGTATCGTTTACCCTAATCTATATGTGTCATTAGTGTCACAAATCAAGTTCCATTTGAAAATAAATTGCTATTATACAGGATATTGCATAAAATACTGAGACATCAAAGTTGCATTTCTAATAGAACTTTCCCTTAATGATTATTTTTTAAATTAAAAGACAGTTATAATGGAGTGGTTGGCGACAAAAAAATAACCAAACATTTTTGGAAATAAAAAATGAAAGAATAATGAAAAATGACTTGTCCTAAAAAGTTGTTTTCAAAAAGATTAAATCATTTCTAGTGAAAGAGACTTTGCCAACTACTGTAATATTAAAAGAAAAGATTCCTCAACGGCATATGCTTAAAATCCCAAGTAAGGTAGGAAGCCTACTGCTGGTTAGATAAGTGAGCACGAGGTAAATATTAATATTCAGTTTTTCCAGAAGCTTAGTAACTACTAAATTTATCACCTATTAAACACTGGAATAAGTAATTCAAAACTGGGTAACTTTCAGTAAGAATGGAAATGCATGCAAATATACAGGGTGAGGATTTTAAAGTGTTACAATCGGATATCTGAAAAACTGCATTGAGTATTTTGCAAAAAATCTGGAGAAGAGCTTATGACTCGCTAATGTAAGCAGGCATCAATGTGTTTACTGGTATGCCTATATGGCAGAAACAATGTACCATATTTTATCAAAATTACAACAAACCTTAGGTTAATAACAAATTGAGTTATTGAAATTTGAAGGATTTAATGAAAATTCGCTACCAAAACGCACTTACTGCCTCGCGATTTTTTTTACAAACATGCATCATATTTCGATAAAAAATGCAAAAACGCAATAATATAAGGGTTTTCAAAAAAAAACAATTGTAGGGATCACCAATGACTTATGGGCCACCTGTGATTGTCAAAATATTTTTATAAGATGCAGCTTAAGACACCCTATAATTAACGTATACAATTTTTTCTCGTATCTTATATAATAAGAACTAATGTAGAAATCGTCACCTTGTATATATGCAAACAGATAAAAACTGAAAGTAAACCCGAATATGGATTCTAGGGGGTCTAGTTTGCGCTCATTTGAAGAAATATTTTTTTGCTACAAATTATAGACTCTTAAACCATAAACTTAACGTAACCTACAGCCAAAGTATCAACTTGACTAAACCTACATCCAAAGCATCAGAGGAAGGGTCGATTTCAGATGAATTTTCTGCAAATATTTTAGTAAAATGAAGGACAATGACGGTTGAAGCTGAAACTTAAGGGGGTGCAGAACACTCTCCTTGCGACATTTTCTTTACATAATGCGTATTTGTTTCAGGTTCTTTGCCTAAATCTTGCAAATTTTGACGTTTTGAGGAAAACCGAATTTCTTTTTCTTTAAATGCCTATAACTTTTTTGTCTTTCATCCCTGAATCTTGGTATGTGGGTCACTATTTATAATACAAACACGCATACCAAATTTGGTTGCCCTTACGTTGTTATCTCCGGAGATATAATTTATTTCCGAAAAAAAAATCCGGGAAAACCTGGGCCGATTTTCCTGGCTATCGAACTTATCGAAGCCACTTGCAAAAGGAAGGTACTCACCAAATTTTATCAAAATCGGCCCATTATTTTTTGAGTTATCTGTATGACACACACACACTCACAATATATATATATATATATATATATATATATATATATATATATATATATATATATATATATATATATATATATATATATATATATATATATATATCCACACGATAACTCAAAAAGTTATTAACTAATTTTGATGATATATTAAAACATAAAAATTGAAACTGACCCTGGATATGGGTTCTAGGGGGCCTAGTTCCCGCTCATTTAAAGAAATTTTTTCAAAATTCAAAAGTCGGGATCTCATTTGTGATTTTTTTTTAAAGAAAATCCATTAAAAGTATAATGATGGTTGCCTTCTAAAAAGTGTTTGAAAAGTCCTTCATTTAATTCCTAACATTTAAAAATTCTTTGGCAAGAGTAGCTCACATTATTCAACATTTTGGGGGTTACTAATATACATGCTTGCCTAATCCGGTCTCTCATATTTTCTGGAGTGGTTGGTGTAACAGCTATAACTTTTTCTTTTTTATAAATCCCCAGAAGAAAAAATCTAAAGGCGTGAGATCAGGAGATCTTGCAGGCCAGTTTACTGGGCCACCATGACCAATCTATCTATCTCCAAACATGTTATTTAGAGTGTCTGTGACTAGGCGCGTAAAGTGTGGCGGGGCTCCGTCCTGCTGAAACCAAATTTCTTCTGTTGATTTTCTATATTGTTTAGAAATTGAGGTAATAATTGTGCCTTAAAAAATCATTGTACATCTCCCATTAAGATATTTCATGCTAATTATTACGCTAATTTTATTTTGAGGAAAATTCATAGGTATGCAACCCGTAGAGCAAATGCAACGATTTTCTACGCACATAATACGCAGTCTTCATGGAGAATCTAATTTTGAAAAAAAAAAGATGACCATTCTATTTGACATTTATAACGTGACACTGTCACTTCAAAATGAGGAGGTGTAAATGTTAAACATATTTAAAAATGTGTCCTCCAGCCTACTTATCACCTCACCAAATTTTTAGCAAAATACTCCGAGTAGTTTTCCAGATATCCGATTGTAAGACTTTAAAATTCTCACCCTGTATAAGCTTTTATTCACTGAAAATGGATAACTAATTATCCGACATCTTTCAATTCTACATTAAAAATACAAATCTTAACAATTTGACTTTTATTTAAGTAATTTCTGACAACTGTCCCTGAGGTTGTTACAATAATACCAACCATTAAGCGAAAAAAATTTTTAATCACAGTCTACTCTAATTACGAATTTATTTGAAGGCACAGTATAATCGTTACCTATAGCTAGTAAAAGTTTTTTTAGAACTTGGTGGCCGAGTATAGTACATGCTACTTGGCACACAGCCTGTGTCCATAGCCATTGTACTTGGTACTGAGTGAGATAAAAATACTGACTGGACTAAAATGATTAAGAATAAGATATACAAAAAGTATGTTGATTGCTTTATTTTGTGTCTAAAAAAAGATACAGGTGTTTTCCTAATTCTTTATAGCAAAATAATTTGAAATATTATTTGTATATATATATATATATATATATATATATATATATATATATATATATATATATATATAATGTAGTAGTTGTTTGTTGAAACCCGTTTACACTACCTTGGTGGACAAAAAACGTTTCTGCAATCACTGGGGTATAAAACTAACAATGTTTACTCCTAGATATGTGAATATCTATTACTATGACAAAAATGTATGAATTACCAATATCAACTTTTTACAAAATACCTATAGACAGACAAGTTACTATAAAAGAGAAATACAATGACCTAAGTGCAAGGACTAGTTTAACCACCTCTTTTAATAAGTACAGGTATTAGAAAGTCTTGGCTTGATCTTCTTATATTAAGGTCGTGGCTATTGGTATGTGTGCCGGCACCCGTAACATTACACATGAAATAAATGTTCCATGAATTGCACATGTAACATTAGATATCAAACAAATGTTACTTGCGGCATGCCTGTATCTGCAGATGTAAATTATTCTCTACATGCACGGATATCGAATTATTTAAAAAATACACAAACATTGTAAGCTGAAATTAAAAAATATCTGTATGTACATAAATATATATATATATATATATATATATATATATATATATATATATATATATATATATATATATATATATATATATATATATATATATATATATATATATATGAATTTGCAGATTACCTCCCGAACAGTTTTAGATAAAACGACCACTGACAGACAAAGTTTGGTGTCTTACATGCACGCTGACTCTATTCCTACCTTTTGTTCTCTTTTATTTCCCGAGTTATTGCCATTTAAAGTTCCTTGCACATTACACACTTTTTTAACACGTTTCTTCATTGTGGTAATTTTCATTCCCCTATTGCGTGCATACAGCCACCCTCCTTGCACAAATCATGAGAAATTTTGTTTGTTCATATCGTCCAAGGAAGTTTCGAGACCTGAGGCGAATAGGGTTAGGCAGGGTTTAAGGAGGATATGGCTTCAAGATGTGAAAAAGACAGCTTTCAAGCCGTTCATTTTCTGCTCATGTTTCCTTTTTACTACCTACCCTGGGGCAAATAGGGGTGCTGTTCGGGGTACTTTCAGGCGGATGTGGCTTCAAATAGACATCTTTTGAGTCGTTTTTGGCATTTTCTGCTCATATTTCCTTTTTACTACCTACCCCGCCCAGCACCCCTATTCACTCGTGGTCCTGTAACTTCCTTGTGGGGTCTGAACAAGAAATATTTCTTGTGGTTTGTGCATCCAGGGGGATGCTAGTCATGTTTCTGTAAACAATTTTTTGAAAAGCGTTCGGAAGGTAATCTGCAAATTTACCATTTGTTGTTTACAGGATAAACAAACAACCAACCACATTGTCTTAGTTTTTAGGTAATGAAGACTTTTTATCTTACATATAGGTACACCTTATATTTACATATTTGAAGGTACTCTTTGTTGTTGCTTTTTAGTTATACCAGTTCTCCTATATTCACTTCTTTCTTCCAGATATTCTTTTGTGCACCTTCCTTTGAAACCTTCATCATTATACCATTTTGTTAAACATTCTTTGAGAGCGGCATTTTCATTTCGGCAACTAAAAACCATCAACAGACTATTACCTTTACAACACTCTGTAAATTCTGCTGCTTCCTTAAAACATTTTTCGGTTTTCGCTATGTCACGCATTTTCTTAGGTATCATCACTTCTTTTTCCACTTTTCGCAAAGATTTATCCTCTGGGTCACCTGAAATATATTTTAAAATTCCCACCAAGTTTCAATGTGTCAAAAGCCAAATATTGCTTTTTCGTAAAATTAAAAAATATTTATTCTACCAGACATTCAAGGCATGTAAATTACCTAAACCATGAGGACCTTTGCCATATTTTTCGTGTAAAACACTTTTTTGAGCTGTTTCCGGCATTTTTTCGCCATCTAGTTTCATCTTAAGTTAAAGGTTAAAATTTCTACACAATGTTGCCAATGCAACTGCCAAGCCAATATGATATTATGATATACCTGTGTTTAGAGTGAAACGATTCTCTATGCTTTTATTTTTTATCAGAAATGACCTTTATTAATTTACTTTGGAAATACTTAACTCACTACAATATAATATGTGTGTAAAGCGTAGAGAATGGTTAAAAATCATGTTGTAAATTAGCTTTTATGATTTTCAATGTTTAAATTGAAATTTTCAATTATTAAGTTATTCATCATAGATTAGCACTCAAATTTTTGCTGCATACAATTTCAATTTCAGCATTATGGTGGACCTGTAAACATGATTATTAGGTTTAGATTTTGTTGTGTCAGTGCAGTGTCACCTGTCAACGTCAGAACGTCAGCGAAAAGTCATGGAGTCATGAGTTGCATTTATTTTATTTAACGCCAGTTTTTGTTGTCAAGTGTGAGTGTGATTACTATTAAAAAGACTCTATTGTTTAAAACACAATAAAATAATAAAATATATCGAACATTCAACCATAAGTGTGTAAGGTAAAACTGAATATTTTTTCTAAGCAAAATGGATCGTTTGTTACGTTTGGGTGGTGGAATGCCCGGTTTGTCTCAAGCGCCTCCACCTGCCGACGCCCCAGTTGTGGACACTGCTGAACAGGTTTACATATCCTCACTTGCCCTCCTGAAGATGTTAAAGCATGGTAGGGCTGGAGTTCCCATGGAAGTTATGGGTCTTATGTTAGGTAAGAGGTTATGTTAAGATTGCTGACTTGCATAGAATGCAAAAACCTACTGAGATACATTATATTATATTATATATACATTACATACATATATAGAAGTGTGTTAAGTCAGAGGATCGTATAAAGTATGTCTGAGGCAATATTTTCATTAGAGTTTACACAATTTTGGTTTTGGATAATTTGCAATTTAGTTCACAGAGCATTTTTAGAATATTTTTTTCAGTAACATGCTTAACTACAAAAACATTCTTTGGAACAACACTCAAGGTGAACAGGGGTGCTGGGCAGAGAACAAGATAAAAAGAAAATATGAGCAGAAAATGTGAAAAAGTGCCTTTCTCCCATTTGACAGCTATACCTCCTTAAAACCCTGCTTACCCAGCCAGGACCCCTATTTTCCACAGGTTCTGAAACTTTTTTGGGGGTTGTTCCAAAGAAATTCTTCTTGTTGTTTATGCATTGCAGGTGGTTTTAGGCATGCAGAAGGGGAAGGAGAACTCTTGGCAAAGCAGACCCCGTCACCATTTTTTCCCAAGTGATAAGCTAGGAGAAGGAAAAGCCATGTCACAATATAATTACCCTAGTTTGCACAGCTAAAAGAGAACATATCGTAGCAAATACTGTCAAGCGATCGAAATTAAAAAAAATTAAATTTCCATAACACTTACTTTTTTCGTCTCAAGCAAATTAGGTAGGTCCGGCCCTTGGCTGTACACAACCTGCCTTATCACATTTTCCTCATTACAAAAACAATGTAGGAAACAAATAATGTGACAGATCACAAGAAATCACGACATACATGTTCCAACCACTGTAACTCTAGATCATTATAAGAAAACAAGGTGAATAGGGGAAGGTCGACTTAATTGCAACCGGAAATTACCAAAACGGCACACACCATAAGAAAGCGTATGTAAGATAGAGTAATAATCTGAATTTTTTTTACGGAAAATCCATAACTAACATTAATGGAGAAATTAAGTTCTCAAAAACACCATTTGCATGTTTCGAACTGTCAATTTTCAGCAGCGTTGCCACATTTAATATTTAATCCCAAGGGTGTTTTGCCGCTTTAACAAAATAAAAGATCTAAAATGCTTTTTTTACACAATCCGGCCTACCTGACCTTCTGGACTTGACAACACCCCCTATCTGCATCAAATATGTAAACGAGGTGTGCAAAAATATACATTTTTGTTGCAAATCGAAACGTTTTAATTGCGTTTATCATGTAAAGGTTATGAAAAACGAAATATACCACATTGTTTAACTTTATTAAGGCATGTACAACTTTTTTAGGCCATATTCTATTATAATCATGTTAATATGTAGTTGCGGTTAAGTCGACCATTTCCGGTGAATAATGCATGATTTCAGAAATAAGGTCTTGGAACACATGAATAATTAAGAACCCGATCATCCGGCTCTGTATAGTAAAAGCGATCTGGTAATACAAGCACAAGCCAATAGTCCAAAGAACAAGAACTGCTGGGTCTGGAATATTATATAATATATAAGTATATATCTTATAAATAATATAACACATACACTGGATATAATGCAGAACGGGTATGATGAGGTGCCCTCAGGCTCAATGTGGATAAGACCAAGTGTGTTTATTTTGAATATTTGCCTTCTGTTGAACCTTTTGGTTTTGGACATGATGGTGCGTTTCTCAATTGTGATATAAGCACGATGTTCTTGGGAGTCAGGGTGGATTCTAGATTTGTCCGTCCACACTGATTATCTGGCGAACAATATCAGTAAGTATTTCTATGTTTTGGCGCGACTCTCGGCAGTAGTTGATCTCAGAATGGCACTAGTGACCTGACCTGACCTGACCTGGCCTTGGTCGAGTCTAGGCTGTGGTATTGTGTTACGCTCTGGGGAACTTCGACACATGTAGATAGACTTTATATTGGTGAAGAGATGTGTAAGAAAGATCTTTCATTTGAATTATAGGGAGAGTTGTAGAGACCACTTTATCTCTGCTGGTCTCACATTTCTATGGTGAATGCCATTTTTAGTTAAACAAACACATTGATTTACACTATTTTATTGAATGTATAACTGCAGTTTCTCTGAGGTTCTCAGCTTTGTCAAATACAGAATGAAACTAAGATTTTAATTTCCAATATCTACTCCTTGTTGAATTAACCTTTGTCTCCTCAGGTAAACAGTATCCTCTCAGACTACCTGTTTTTATGACATAGTCGGGTCAGTAGACACACACACCCCCCCCCCCCCTATTATTTCGTGCAAAGCTGCTTATTAATGGACTATTATTAGCTTGGTCAATTTGAGCAATTAGTAAATTTCCTGTATTTTTTGTTTGTTAACTTGTACCGTTTCTAACAAATTTAATTTCAACCTTTCATACCTAATTTGAGGATGTCGAAATCATCCTCAAATTGATTATTCTCAATTAATAAATGACTTGCATAATTTGAATCAAATTTATTATGTTCAAAGCTTCTTTTATGTTCGCGAATGCGTGTTTTAAAACTCCTAAATGTCCTACCAATATATATTTTGTGACAGGCACCACATGAGAGTTTATATACTCCAGACATCCGATTTTTCAACTGTAGACTTATTGTTTTTTATGTATTTGCTCAAGTTGGTGTCAGTTTTATATGTTGTGCTGATACTAAATTTAGAAAATAGATGTTTAAATTTTTCGCTAGTCTTATTTACGTAAGACAAAGATGCGAATTTATTCACTATTGTTCTAGTAGATGGGAATGTTGGTTGTAAAGCGAAAGTATATTTCTTTTTCTTTATCATGTTATTAATTAAATATGGATTATCACCATTATTAGCTGCTATTTGTTTTATCAAATTAAGTTCTTTTTGAAAATTTTTGTTGGATAAAGGTAAGCGGTGTATCATTGCTGCAACTTTGCGTGTGTGTGGATAATGGGAAGTATAATGTATGTTTGTATCTGTGTGAGAAGGTTTATGGAAAATAGAAAAATCAAGTTTATTGGTTAATCTGGTGATGTTATGGTGTAGGAAGGTAATTTGTTTGTCTACCTCTAATTCTGCTGGGAACCTAATTTTGGTATGTATAGAATTTACAAAATTCTCAAAAGTGTACAATAGACAATTTGCATGTTTTTTTTTCTTTACACACCTGATAGACATCCCACAAAGATCATTTTTAATATTTTTGCATTTCACTACTACAAAAATAACGATGCAAAAAAATATTTGAAAGTGCGAAATTCATAATTGATTTCAAACACCACTATTTTGTCGGGATGGTCTGTGACGTCACTGGACGGTAATGTCAATAATGACAATGAGCTTGAGATCCCGATAAAGAATAAAATTCACCATGGTGTTGAGAAACAAGCGACTGTACTTATCATACCATAAGGCAAATGTAAACGCGTAATTTATTCACTGTCCAAGTATGTCACGACCAATAACAGAACGTTCGCGGTCACATGATAATCATTCTAAATTTTTTGTTTTTAAAATTATTTTTCTGTCTACTACAGATGTTTTTGGTTATTTTCATGCATGTAATAATGTTCTATGTATGAAAAATTATTACGTAAATGTTAAATTCATTTAACGGAAAACCCATGCAAATTGTCTATTGTCTGTCGGTACCTCTAAAACAAACTATAATATGATCTACAGCTTGTACAAAAGTGTTGAGTGGTCAACACGATCGAACGCTTTGGAGAAGTCTGTATAAATGACATCCACCTGACCCTGTCGATCCAAAGCTTCACTTACATACTGTGTGAACAGGAATAAATTCGTCAGTGTTGAGCGCCTCTCCATAAACCCATGCTGGTATTGTGACAAGCGACACTTCACGGCAGGATAGATAACACCATACAGAACTGCCTCAAAAATTTTAGCAAAATTACATAGGATACCTATAGGCCTGTAGTTGCTGACCCTCAAACGGTCCCCAGACTTAAAAACAGGACAGATCCGAGCAACCTTCCAAACCTCAGGGAAGCAATGTGTGCGCAGCGACAGGTTAAATAGGGTTCTAAGAGGTTTGAGAAGAGCATGCGCACAGTCCTTAATCAAGAAGAAAGGCACCAAATCTGGTCCAGCAGTAAACTTGTTCTTGAGCTTCTTGATGGCGTTAAGAATGTCCTTATCACCAATCACTGTCACACTGACTGTCATATGCGATGGTCCAGAGGTATCCACTGGTTCAGTTATGCATTGAAGATGGTACACACTTTTAAAATGGTTTCCAAAACAGTTAACAATTGTTTGTGGCTTATTATAAACCATGCCATTTTCGTCGGACACAGTACTTGGAATGTTACTTGCTCGCCTCCTTTCCTGTATTTGAAACCAAAATCTAGAGGGATCAATCTTAAGAGACTCTTCAGTTCCATGGACATACTCAGCATATGCCTCTCGTAGCTTGTTTTTAAACTATAGATCTAAGAAAACTATACTCTGCATGATCACTGTCACGTTTATGCCTCCTATATCTTGCATAGCACCTCTCCTTATTTTTTATATCATTTATTACTTCATTAGTAAACCATATCATTTATTACTTCATTAGTAAACCAGGGAGGAAATTTTCTAGATGACCTCTTGCACTGAGGAACATGTTCAAAGATACTGTAAAGTCTGCCATAAAAGTAACTACATGGATATGTAGATGATGGACAGCTGATAGAATTCTTGCGATCTTACTTGACTAACCGTGTGCAATATGTTTTTTATAAGGATTTAAGTCTGAACCCTTCACTGCTGGCTCCGGCGTTTCACAGGGTTCCAATATTGGCCCGCTCCTCTTTTTGTTATTTATCAACGACATAAGCTCTGCAATTTCTGGTAATCATCTATTATTTGCTGATGATCTCAAATTATACTCCAGTGTTCACTATATTGGTGACTGTTGAAGACTCCAGCTTGACCTTGACAACTTGCAGCTGTGGTGTGTTGAGAACAGACTTAAATGTCTCGAAGTGCAAAGTGATGACATACACGAGAAAAACCAGCCGTATAGATTTTCCCTACAAAGTGGGTGGTGTACCATTGGCTAGGACTGAAACGCACAAGGATCTTGGCATTTTATATGATGCACATTTAAGTTTCACTGGACATATTCAAACAATCACAGCATCCTGTTTGAAGTTGATGGGTTTCATTATGAGGAATAGCAGATCATTTTCCAATTTGGATAGCTTGAAAATTCTCTATTTTGCCTATATTCGATCGAGGCTTGAATATTGTAGCTTGGTTTTTGATTCCTTTTATAGTGTTCATATTGGTGCTCTGGAAGATGTTCAGCGTAAGTTTTTAAAACACCTTGTATATAGGGAATCTGGTACCTACCCACAGAGAGGATGCGATCATGGCCAATTGCTGATGCAAACTGGCATACCCAGTTTGTATTCGCGTAGAAAGTTGCATGCAGTAATGTTCCTGCATAACTTGTTTCACGGTAAAGTTGATTGTCCAGACTTATTGATGCAATTAAATTTCTCAGTTCCACAGGCTGCATCTAGAGTGATGAGAGTGTTTAAGCCTCCAATACCAAGGACTAACTCGTATATGAAATCACCTGTGTACACAACGAGCTCTGACTTTAATGATATTGCAAACTTGTGCGACTTTTATTCGGATAAGGCTGCAGTTATTCGTAGGGTGTCTATATCTTACTTTGTCAGTTATTAAGGCCATTATATGTACTGTTTTGTGGAATTTCTGCCTTGTGGTGTTTTGCACAGTATTTTAGTTTTGTTTTAGAAGTATTTTTTGTTCATATTGTTACATATTGTTCTTTTTGTTTGGTGCCCTATTAATGGGATTATCCTGTTGGGCATGTATTCAATAAATAAATAAATCTATACCAGAAAAAGCATAGTTTAAATAAAGGATGTGTTTGTATTGTTTTCTCAATGTTGTTCATAAATATTTCTGCTAATAAGGGACTGAGAGTGTTACCTATAATTAAACCGTTCTTACTTGGGTAAGTTTTATTGCTAAAAGTGAAATAATTTTCTTACAAACAAGTTTCCAAAAGGTTTGAGATATCTGATTGAATTATTGGATTTATATGATTAGATTGTATATTTTTTTTTACTGGCTCTATTGTTTCTTCTGGAGGAACACTGGGAAAACATTTTTTGACGTCAAATGAAATTAATCTCGCGTTATCTGGTAATCCAACATCTAGTTCTTAATAGAACATTTTGGACGGATTTTGCAATAACTTTGAAGAGTATTAATAAGAGAATTGGAAAGTTTGTGTGCATGAGCTGTCAAATACGATTCTACAGATCTAATAGGGCAACCGTCTTGATATGACTTAATTAATGAGTATAATTGTGGTGGTTGTGGATTAGATTTAATTATTTTATATTTATCTTTGTCTGGTATGATAGATTTTGCTTTCATCTGTATTTGATAATGCTGCAAACTTCAGCGAAACTGCAGTTATACATTCAATAAAATAGTGTCACATTTGTCTATGAGAATTAAGTTTAGGAACTTTGTTACTTCTATGGTAGTGTGTTGGTAACAGCGAACACTCTGGAATGATATTTCTAGCAGAGACCAGAAGTGACAGGTGTAGAATAGTGTAGAAGATCTAGAATCTCTATAGACAGTATAAATAGACGAGCGGTGCGGAGAGTAAGTTAGTTCAGTATTAAGTCGGTGTGGTGTAAATAGTGATAATAGAGTATTAAGCGAGTTAGCAGTAAGTGTTGGTGTTTAAGAAGCGATCATAGAAGGCGAATAGTGGAATATAGTTCTATGGACATTTAATAATAGAGAAAAATTTTAGTTGATACTGGTGTTGGAAAATAGTTGGTAATAATAAAATAGTAGTTTTAAAAGCTGTGTTTTGTTAGTCAACGAATCTAGAACCCCGTAGAACGTAACAACTGGTATCAGAAGTGGGATTTTGAAGCTGCTAGCAGAAATATTTTCCAGAATATTCGTTGAACAACGTGAAAATTTCTAGAATCTCTGGAAGATCAGTGTCAGCAGGAAGTCATAACTGGGTGTGTTTTTTGAAACAGAATAAACTGTGTACCAGCTTCAAGTACGTCTATGCCTAAGACATGTAGCGCAACAGCCAATATGGACGCCCAGCTATTGGAATTGATTAAAGAAATGAAAGAAGAAGCAAGAAAACGAGATGAAGAAATGAGAAAAAGAGACGAAGAATCTAAAGAAGAAGTCAAAACAAGAGATGAAGAGGTTAAAGAAGAGCTGAGGAAAAGAGATGAAGAGGACAGAAGAAAAGATGAAGAAGCCAAAGAAGAAATGAGAAAAAAGTTGGAAAGGGCCAGAAGAAGAGACGAAGCTAAAGAAGAAGCCAGAAAAAGAGATGAAGCAGCTAGAAAAAGAGACGAAAAAGCCAAAGAAGAAATGAGAAAAAGAGACTGAGAGATCAGAGAGGAACTGAGAAAAGGGGACGAAGAAGCAAAGGAAGAAATGAGAAGAAGAGACGAAGAAACAAAGAAAATTCTACAAGAACAGGCCAGCAGAATTGAGAATATTACTTTATGTGTCGACGAACGTATGAAGCAGGTAAAAGACGACATCTTCCAGCAAGTAGAAAGCAGAGTAAGGGGTATCAGCGACGATGTACATGACAAGCTGACGGAAGTACAACAGAAAGTGCATTCACTGGAAAAGAAGTGTGAAACCCTAGCCAAAGGAAACATCAGGCTCGAAGATAGCCCAGTCGGAAGAATTAAGGTCCCCACATTTGATGGCTCAGTCCCGTGGGGTATTTATCTACGCCAATTTGAAGCCGCTGCTACGGCAAATGGTTGGGGCGAGAGAGAGAAAGCGACTTCGTTAATGGTGGCTCTCAGAGGAGATGCCCTAGATGTGCTCCAAGGTATCCCCAGGGAAGAACAGGACAGTTTTGACAGCATTAGATATTACCTAGAAATCAGAATTTGGTGACCAGCATTTACAACAGCTGTACCAAACTCAGTTAAAAAGCCAGAAATCGGGCGAAACTCTGCAACAATTTGAAGCCGACGTTGCCAGACTAACACGATCAGTCTATCCCACAGCTCCGGTGGAATTTTTGAACCAACTGTCGCTGCAAACATTCATTGATGGCATCAGGGATACCGACACTCAACAGGCACTGAAGATGGCGAGACATAAAAACTTGAACGATGCTTTGGCACATTCTCTACAATTTGAAGCTGCCAAACAAGCTTCTAAAGGCAATGTGAGGGTTCGCAGTCTTCAAGTCCAAGAAGAAAATAAAACAGATCCATCCAAGATCATGGAGCTACTAGAGAAAATAGCAAGAACAAATAAGGCCGACGTCTCATGGACACCCAATAAGAGCTCACCGTGCAAATCCCTTGCGCTGCTGGAACTGCGGCAATGTGGGACATATAAGGGGCGAATGTTGGGCTCTAAGATCACGCGCAAGGGGGAAAGTGAAGCTAAGACCGGTAACCATTTCTCAGGTTAGCGATTCTGGCAGCGCTCTTATCGTAGACGGATACGTAAGCGGTAATAAGACCCAGATGGTCTTCGACACAGGCGCACCTAGGACGATTATACGCCGCGACATGGTTCCAGGATGGCGAGTAAGAGAACCAGACAGAGTGTACAGAGTAAATGCAGCCGGTGGTGATCGGATCCAGGTATTTGGCGAAACTGACGTCGAGCTGCAAATTGGGACATGGAAGACAAAGCAGAGAGCCATAGTCGCCGCCATATCAGACCCGATTATAATTAGCTTGGACATACTTCAGGGTCAGTGCGCTAAACTTGATCTTGGCACTAACATCCCCACTATCGACGGTGAAGAAATAATAATGTCCCCTGGCAGTAACCTTGTAGTGCGGAAAATCACCATAAAGGAAAATAGCAACGCCTGCCGTGAAAGTGCCATTCCAGTGAAGACAGCTGTGAGAGGAAGAGATGACCCAGTTACTCAGCCAGAAGCAAGCGGAAAAGAAAGTTCGAGAGAAATACAAGACGAAGGGTGCAAAGACCACGTAAATGTAAAGCCAGCCTAGAAAAAGGCCAGTAAACACATTTGTTGGAACAGAGCCGATGTCGAAAGAATGAATAGGGCCCGCCGATATATTTGTGCAAGTAGAAACATCAGAACAACAGCAACTACACGGAAGAACCAGTACCACCTAAGAACTTCGCTTGAAGGAAGCCCCGACATATTGACGAAAAGGAAAGCCATCCACTCTGCTGTCGGAATGGATATACGAATAGAAAGCGACCACATGAAGACCCGTTATGACGTGGCACTTAATTCAGCTGGTTTTAAAGAAGATCGGGCGTTGTTCTACAAGCCAGTACGACGCAAGCGACGGTCACCTAAACTACAGAAATTATGGGAAGGTCCGAATAAGGTGGTCACCAGGATCAATAGCGTTGTCTATCACATTCAGATCAGCCCGAAGAGCAAGATGAATGTGGTCCATATGCACAGGCTTACACCATACCAAGAAATGTCAGAATTCGACCGGGACGATCGATTATAAGAGGGGGGCAGTGTCACATTTGTCTATGAGAATTAAGTTTAGGAACTTTGTTAATTCTATGGTAATGCGAACACTCTGGAACGATATTTCTAGAAGAGACCAGAAGTGTAGAATAGTGTAGAAGATCTAGAATCTCTATAGACAGTATAAATAGACGAGCGGTGTGCTGAATAAGTTAGTTCAGTATTATGTCGGTGTGGTGTAAATAGTGATCATAGAGTATTAAGCGAGTTAGCAGTAAGTGTTGGTGCAAACAAGCGATCATAGAAAGCGGATAGTGAAAAATAGTTCTATGGATATTTAATAATAGAGAGAAATATTTTAGTTGATACTGGTGTTGGAAAATAGTTGGTAATAATAAAATAGTAGTTTGAAAAGCTGTGTTTTGTTAGTCAACGAATCTAAAACCTCGTAGAACGTAACAATAGTGTAAATCAATGTGCTTATTTATCTATTTTTATTGTAATCTGTGTTTACATTCTTTGTTTATTTTTTAATAGTAGTGTACTGCATTGTTTTTATGTAGCTGATTATGTGTGAGCATTTTTTGTGTTTTATCATTGTGCATTTAATAATTTTGACGTGCTCTATACTGACTGTAAGAAAGGAGCAAATAAATAATCTAATCTAATATTCTAGTGAATCCCATTGTTATGTTTACCTTAAATTTTAATGTATAGGAGGGAAAGGAGATGTCACGGAACAGATTGGTACTGGGAAAGTATTGAAAAAGCGTGAAATGTTTAAAAAGTTGTAATGTAAATACCTCTGCAGAGACAAGGAAGCAAAACGTAAAGATAGTATCAACATGCATGTAAGATTCCAAACTGTATCCATCAGCAGTCGATTTATCTAAAACTGTCTGTGGACTAAACTGCAAATTCACCTAATTTCTAAGTTATCATTACAATGTCAGTGTTTGAAGAAAATGAGGTTTTAAACAGTCTGAAAAACAATTTCAAAGTATTAATGTTTGTATTTTGTAATATAGTTAAATTGTATTAATGTGTATTTTTACAATTAATGCCTACTTATGCGATTCCCATAATAATTATAAATTTTTCTTTTATTTTTTATTGTAGGTGAGTTTGTTGATGACTACACCGTCCGTGTAATAGATGTGTTCGCCATGCCACAGACAGGTACAGGCGTAAGTGTGGAAGCAGTGGATCCAGTCTTCCAAGCTAAGATGTTAGATATGTTGAGACAAACTGGCCGGCCTGAGATGGTTGTTGGTTGGTACCATTCTCATCCAGGTTTTGGTTGCTGGTTGTCTGGTGTAGACATCAACACACAACAGTCTTTTGAGGCACTTTCAGAACGTGCTGTAGCTGTAGTGGTTGATCCCATACAGTCAGTGAAAGGAAAGGTTGTTATTGATGCTTTCAGGTAAGAGATGAGTTATATTGTGTGATATATTAAAAAAAAAACTTTTTGAGTCAAAGATACTTTTTCCAAAAAGGTAATTAAACACGCTTCTATAATTTTCATTGTCACCAAGTGATTTTTTTATCAGTGGCGTGGCTGATCAAACAAAAATTAAAATTATACACTTCTATTCAAATAGTGCCATCTATACCTACTTTCTGTAGATGTCTATAATACCTTACAGAATGCTCTAATAACAAAGCAGATTTCATTGCTCCTCCTTACAAAACTGAATTCACTCTTACCACATGTTTCTATTAAGAATGGTAACTTTGCCAATAATGTGATTTTGAGTACCTAATAGATTTGTCTCAGAATACAAGTTTCATTAGCTACAGATTTTTATGTCAAATAAATATGTCAAAATTTATTATTTTATTTATAAATACACTTATATTATTTGGAAACTAAATTAAAAATAGGCAAAAGTGCAAAATAATAACGATCTAACACAAGTAATAGCGAACAGAACAACAGTGTTTTTAAAGAAAATTTGGAGGTGACATTTTTGATTAAAATTTAAAATATTTGATTCAGCTAAATGTGTGCTATGTAAATGAATTTTTATTAGTAATATACTAAAATAAATCAAGTATTTTTTTATTTATTTATACATACATTTTTTTACAATTTTATGACTACGTAATTTTTTAATGGGAAAAACTTGGTATACATATCACCTAGTGAGAAAATGAGGAAATACAAGAGGAGCTGTATAATTTTCTGTTATACTTGCATCAATATTATATATATAAAGTGATACAAAAAAGTGTTGGAAAAGTATATAAACACTGAACTACTAAAATTTCTTGAAAAACACAGTCTAATCCACGACAGGCAGTATGGATTCCATCAGCGCAGATCGACTGCCGATCTCCTTTCCTTTGTCACCCATTCTTGGAACAAGGCTACGGAACTACACTGTGAATCCCAGATTATTGCTCTAGACATATCCAAAGCATTCGACCAGGTCTGGCACGCAGCGCTGCTTAATAAAGTTCCGGCCTATGGTCTACCACCAAAACTTTGTACCTGGACAGCAAATTTCCTCTCCAACAGGAGCATTTCTGTTGTTGTGGATGGTCATTCCTCTAAACTGTATCCAATTAATGCAGGAGTTCCTCAAGGTTCAGCTTTAGCTCCTACTTTTGCTTCTTCTCCACATCAATGACCTCCTCTCTAGCACATCCAACCCAGTTCACAGTTACGCGGACGACAGCACCCTCCACTCAAATTTACAATATTCTAAGCCTGTCTCTTTAGCCCAATTAGATGAGGATCGCAGACTCATGGAGGGTTCTGTCTCTGTGGATCTCCAAAAAATATTAGACTGGGAAAGTAGAAATCTTGTACAATTCAACCCCACCAAATCTCAGTCTTGCTTTCTTTCTCATAAGAGATACACCAGCCCTAGACCCATCACAATGAACAACCAAGTTATTCAAAGTAATGAGTCCTTTTCTCTTGTTGGCATTTCTGTGGATCGAAATCTTAATTGGCACCAACATGTCACATCAATTGCAGAAGCGGCTGCTAAGAAATTAGGTTTCCTCTTCCGAGCTCGCAAATACTTTTCACCAGCTAATCTGTATACCTTATATACTTCACAAATAAGGCCAAACCTCGAATACTGCTCCCACATCTGGGGTGCAGCTGCCGCTTCTACACTCGCTATCCTGGACTCCATTCAAAAGAGAGCTATACGTTTCATCTGTGACCCTACCCTCACCCTAAGGCGGCCATCCCTTGCCCACCGACGTGCCGTTGGTGACCTCTCTCTCTTTTATAGATATCTGCACGGGCACTGCTCAGAGGAGCTTTCCTCCATAGTTCCCCCACCTGCTGCCCCCAACAGATCTACCAGGGGAACAGAGCGAATGCACCCTTTTACTGTCCAGGTCACCAGACATAGAACATCTTGTTACGCCCGCTTTTTTGTCCTGAGGACTTCCAAGTTGTGGAATTCCTTGCCGGCACATGTTTTTCCTTCTCCTCCGAACCTCCAAACCTTCAAGTCCAGAATTAACAAGTTGCCTCTTTCCTTCTTGTCGACACCCACAGTACGATAGTATTTAATCTGTAAGCCCTCGTGATGTGTTGTTGAAATTTATTTATATATATATATATATATATATATATATATATATATATATATATATATATATATATATATATATTGCATACTGCTTGACAGCGAAACTATAGTCACAGAAGCATTGAAGAACATCCTAGAACTTCCAGAATTCGAAGGGCCACTTGCTCCAGTTAGCTCACGCGCTGGCTACGTCCTTCACCTACAAAAACCAACAGTGAAGCGAGAGAAGTATTCTCAAAGTCTGTATGCAGTATGGACAAGTTTCACCAAGTAAGGGCAACAACAATCAATGAATATATATATATATATATATATATATATATATATATATATATATATATATATATATATATATATATTGTAAGGGGGCTCTTTCGGAAAATTCGGGAAACTTTTGGGACACTATGTGTGACCTGAAAACCATGGGAAACCTTCAGGTTAATTGGTTGATATTAGATCTCTAATCTATCTCGGTGGGTGGGTGCGTGCATGCGTGAGCAACTGAGTGAGTGAGTGAGTGAGTGCGTGTATGGGTGTGTGTGTGGGTGCGTGCGTGCGTGTTGCCTGCGTGTGTCTATGTATGTATGCATGTATGTATGTATGTATGTATGTATGTATGTATGTATGTATCAAAAAATATTTCACTGATTTGGATAAAATTTGGGGACTATCTTTATTTTGCTAATGACTTGGATGAGTTGGTTCATCAGATCTTAACGCCCAATTTGTCTTAAAGAAAAATCAAAAATTATTTTTGTAGACGCAATATAACTAACAGATAATCTCAAGCTGTTAATGAAGCAGAGGAATGACGCCTTACAGAAATTTATATTAACTTGTATAAATGCAGACTGGGAAGCCTATAAAGACTGTCGTAACTATACCTTCATGATGGTAAGAAATTAAAAGAGGGGATATCTACGGTCAGTGGAGTTGTGGAATAATCCACGTAAATGTTGGCGGGCACTGAAAGATTTGAACGTTCATGGCTCTCCTCCTGAGCGATTGCCATCTCACCTTTCTGACCAATGAAAAATATCTGATTATTTTAGTCTTTTTTTTAAAATGTGAACAATAATTGTGACAACTTGATAGAGTTTTATAGTCAAAATAATATTTGTGAGGAAACTCATTTGTGTTTACACTTACTAGTGAAGAAGAGGTTGACAGGATACTTAACAGTATCAAAACTAACGCTACTGGGGCTGATAACATTCTTGTGCTATCCTTAGGTATTGCAGTCCTTTTATCAATAAATTTATTGTTCATATTATAAAGTCTTATATAGAAAGGAAGTACTTTCCTCTGTTGTGGAAGATTGCTAACGGAATGCCACTGCCTGAGGAAAATGACCATAAAGAGTTCTCGGACCTCAGAATCATTAGTATTTTGCCAATTTTCTCAAAAAATTTTGAGAGAATTATGTATAATCAAATAATTGGTTATTGTAACGATAAGAATTTGTTTCCCGATCTACAATGTGGATTCAGGAGGGGATATGGTGTGAGCACTGCTTTGGCTAATGTCACTAGTGACATATGGAGGCTAATGATTCTGGACTGATTAGTGTGCTCGTTTTACTTGACTACTCTAAGACCTTTGGTACCATAAATCACTAATTACTCTGTGTCAAACTTTGATATTATGGTTTTTAAGAGTCATCAAGGTTGCTGGTCGAATCATATTTGGCTGATAGAAACATGCAAATTGTGGTTAATAACAGTTTTTCCACCTATACAGATATCCTCTCTGGAATACCACGGGGATCCATTTTGGGGCTTCTGCTTTTTATAATATATACTTCTGAAATATTAAGTTCAGCGAGTCGGTGCAAAATACAGACCTACGCGGACGATACTCAGCCAACTTTTCAAAAGAAGACCACTTACAAGCTTGTCAATACATTAATGAAGATATAGTAGCAGTTCAAGATCAGTCCTTAAAACATAATTTGATGTTAAATCCGTGCAAATTTCAACTCATGTGTTTTGCAAATAAAAACAGCAAACAAATTATTATCCACAATTTTCATATTGACAATGTTCTAATTCTTTTCACGAACGAGGCTAGAAATCTGGGACTTACTTTTGATAGTGACTTGAGGTTTAAAGATCATCTAAAGCTCATACTTGCGAGGGCATAGTCTAGTCTAAGGCTTCTATATTGTAACAGATTCTTACTAGACCAGAAAGCGAGAAAGTTGTTATGCGAGTCTCTTGTCTTGTCACACTTCAACTTTTGTGATTTCATTTATGGTTCTTGCCTAACCCAATTTAATAAAGATAGAGTGCAAAAAGGACAAAAAAGCTGCTACCGTTTAGTACATGGGGTTAGAAAGCATGATCCAATTACATATAAAATACTAGAGGACGGATGTCTTAATATGAGTTCTAGAAGACTACTATATTTGGGAGCTTTTACACATAAAATTGTGAATGACCCTGCAATACCTTCATCTCTCAGACAGAAGTTTACACCTCATAAACACGTTCACTCTAAATCATCTAGGTTTAATGAAAATTTTGTTTTACCACATCATCAGACAGCCATGTTTACACGTAGCTGTATGTATCAATCTATCTCTTTGTATAATCGACTAGCTAAAAAATTTAAAATGTTCAATATCAATAAATTTAAGTATAAATTAAAATTGTTTTTGCTCAACAATCAATCGGTAGAGGTTGGTTTCCATGTGGTGGGCGTCCATTTTTTTTTTTCCTCAGGGCTCGTCCGCGGCCTTGCCGCCCCGATAGCACCGCAGCCCTTGGTTGATTGTGCATACCCTTAGTCTTACTCCACCCATTCCAAGATCACTGTGCCTTGAACTAGTCTGCACAGCGATTGGTAGGGTGAAGTTTTATATTGCTCTGTCTCCGGTCTAGAGTGACCGTAGATCAGTTGTCTTTTCCGGTCCAGAGCTATACACTCACACAAGATGTGCTGGGCTGATTCCTCCCCCTCGCCGCAGAGTCTGCATGCGAGGTCCCCTTCGAACCGCCCCATTTTATGCAGGTGTTTCTTGACGGCCATGTGTCCCGTCAAGAGACCTGTTGTGTTTCTGAGCTGTCCTCTGCTAAGGTTTAGCAGCTCCACAGCTCTCTTTGAACTGGGTCCGTCAATTATTGACTTCCCATGTCTGAGCCCTGGACAGTCCGCCCAGTACACCTTGTGTTGGTTTCTGACCCAGGACTTAATGGCTCCCCTGGCAGTGCTCTTTGACACGCCCAGAGCCGGTTCTGGTCCCATAAATGGTTCTGCTGACCCTCTCTTCGCGAGACTGTCAGCTTCTTCATTGCCTTTAACCCCCGAGTGACCCGGCACCCAGATGAGGGTCACCTCATTCTGCCCAGCCAGGTCGCTCGTCTCGTCTTGGCACTCACTCACCAGCCAGGAATTTACCCGTGGGCTACTTAGTGCCTTAAGGGCTGCCTGGCTGTCTGTGGCTATGAGGATCCGCTTGTTGGTGTAGCCCATCCTCTTGTTCTCCCGCACACAGTGCAGGATGGGTGGGCGTCCATGCTAGGGTGTTTTGGGTGGTTCCATTCTTAGTTTAAGTTTTGGTCTTTAGTTGGGACTTCTCGGAAATTTAGCATTTTTTAAATTAGATTTTTCTTCAGATTTACTTCGTAATTTTATTTTTTCGTATTCTTTGCTGAAGATTCCCAGTTGCATATGATGTGCCCTATTTCCACTGACGGTTGGGGTGGAGTGTGAATAGCTCTGCTAGACTTCGCCCTCTCCTGCTGGTGGTTGTGGGGTTAGAATTATAATTTAGTTAATAAAGGTGATATTTTTTATTTTATTTATTTATATCTTTGAAAATGTTTAAGAGATTAAAACGAAAATTAACAAGTTAAAAGAACATAGATAGACGTGTCTGTCTACTAATTTTCAAGCCATTTGAGCAAAGAAAAACAAAGTTATTCGAAATTAAAAATAAATAATCCCCGACATCACTTCAAATTTTGTAATGAAACATCTACAGTGTTTGACAAAGAGAGATGACGTTACCTGTGTGCGGTCTGCTGATCTGTTATTTAATATATTTCGCCATTATATCGCTTCTTCTGGTACTAATGTACTTCAGATACTTGAAGAAGCTATATATAGTGTAAGTCTAGATGTATTCTCAAGATAATTAGAACCGCAGACCGGTTTTGCTCTAATTAGAGTTTATCAGTACGGTATACTAATTACAGCGAGAACACACCTATAAAGTAATGTGGCTATGGTAGCTAGCCTCCTAGAACATTGTGGGATGTACAACAGGGTCGCCATCTTGGTGCTGAACCAGGTAGTATGTTGTCACTACAGGGTGGTAAAATATATTTTAATAGAATAGTGTAAATATTCCATTCATTAGTTTGATTAAATATTTGAAAATGGAATATGCTTGTACATATTGCAAACTTAGATCTGGCCCACATTATTCTCTTTGTAGTTTTTATCTATTAAAAATTAATATGCTTCGTGTGTACTGTATGCAACATTTTTGTACAGATTGATCAACCCAAACATGATGGTATTAGGTCAAGAACCACGTCAGACCACATCCAACTTAGGCCACCTCCAGAAACCATCAGTGCAAGCCCTCATTCATGGTCTCAACAGGCATTACTACTCTATCAGTATTAACTATAGAAAAAACGAACTCGAACAGAAAATGCTACTCAATCTCCACAAGAAATCATGGATGGATGGGCTCACTTTAGCAGACTATTCAGAGAACTGTGGTGTTAACGAAAAAACTGTTGCCAACATGTTAGATCTGGCTAAGAACTACAATAAAGCTCTGGAGGAAGAAGAGAAGATGACTCCTGAACAACTTGCGATCAAGAACGTTGGAAAGCAAGATCCAAAGAGACATTTAGAAGAGAAAGTAGATGTTTTGATGACTAATAACATAGTACAATGCTTAGGTGCTATGATTGATACTATTGTGTTTAAGTAAGCTTTTTTTATTTAATAAATATCTTTATATATACTTGTTTTTTCTTTTTTAACTGATATTCTAGCTGAAGTGGTCAAAACTATTCAGTGTTTATGAAATGACGCACACATAATGCCTTACAATATAAGGGAAGCCTAGTCACCTTACTTCAGACATTCCGTGTATATTTATATTAAATTCTTCCACTTTTTTTGCTTCTTTGGTTTTCCTATTCTCAGCATGGTTTTAACATTTTTTAATTCTTTATATGTTCTCTGTTCATATCTTCAATTTATGTTCTAGTTGCTGAGTTTGGGATTTGGGAAAAAGTTTGGTGTAATGAAGGTTTGAGAAGTCTGCTTTACCCTATCGAACCTTGAGTTCCGATGTTCTTGACTAGTAAAATGATTGGTTTGGCTTTGTCTGTCTGCTGCAGTTTGGGAAATTACGCAATATGGTGGTTTCTCGTTGCCCTCTGTAGAATTTGGTAACCAGTTGTCAGTACTTTTATCAGTTGGACTGTAGCCTGATAATATAAACCAGGCAAGCTCACAACTTTTCCTTAAACTGGAATCCACACCAGTGTGGATCACTCGACAGACCAGAATGACGTGACCCAGGGCTCATCACTAGAAGGTTCTTACCAGGAACCTCAATTTGTTGTAGAAATAGCATTACCGTGTTTCGATGCAATATGACGGAATGGAGAAATCTTGTTCAGTCTTCAGTTTTCCCTGATACTTTTGAACCCTAAAAGTAAAAGAAACCATAAAGTTCATTTGCATTATTATCATTTACCATCTTAAACCTCTCTAACTCTACGTTTTTTAATTTAAAGCCTTCGTTGTTAAGATAATAAGTCTTCATCAAAGAGAATATTAATAACAGGTACTTTTAGACAAAAATCTCTGCTCTTGTTTTTGATATGCAACACTTCTAGATCTTACATTTGTGTACCGTGTCGAACAAGAGAGACTTATATGCTAACTGAAGAGCCTATATATATATATATATATATATATATATATATATATATATATATATATATATATATATATATATATATATATATATATATATATATATATATATATATATATATATATATATATATATATATATATAGGAAAAGAGACGAAAACAAATAAAAAAGTACTGGATGAATGAAGAATGTAAAGCCGCACTAAAAAAAAGAGCAGTATTAAGACATCAAATGCTTCAGGCGCAAACGGAGGAAAACCTAGAAAAATATAACGAACAAAGAAAGAGAACAAAAAATATGTGTAGAACCCAGAAACGAAAATTTCTGGAAGACAAAATAAAAAATATTGAATATAAATATCAAAAAAATGAAATACGTAACTTCTACAAAGACGTGAAAGATATAAAAAGAGGCCACCAAAGCAAAGCAGTGTTCTTTAAGGATAAGGAAGGCAATTTGCTTGGAAACGATAAAGACATATGCAGGAGATGGAAAGAACATTTCGAAGAACTGCATAATGATGGAGATGAAGAAGAACTGAAAGAGTGTCATCAAGAGTTTTATGAAGAGGAAGAAGTTACAGAAGATCCAACGAAGCAAGAAATAGAAGAAATTATACAAACAATGAAAAACAACAAGAGTCCAGGTGAAAATGGCATTATGGCCGAAAATTTTAAATACGGAGGGACTACTTTGGTTGCCATGATGTATGAGCTAATAAAAGAAATTTGGAAAACAAAAGAAATGCCAAAAAAATGGAATAAGACCATCATGGTAACTTTATTTAAGAAAGGAGATATAACAGAATGCACCAACTATAGGGGGATAGCGTTACCAGATGTGGCCTACAAAATTTTAGCAACACTAATAAAGAAACGGCTAGAAAAATATATAGAGCCTTTGCTAGGGGAATATCAGGCTGGTTTTCGGAAGGGTAGGTCGACAGTTGACCAGATATGTCTGCTAAAGCAGGTTTTGACAGGCTGTTACGAGTACGAGATTCCAGTACACATGATCTTTGTCGACTTTAAGACCGCCTACGATTCAGTGAAAAGAAGTAAAGTAGTTGATATACTTAGAGAGTTCAGAGTACCAGAGTATATTGTGAAACTGGTAATAATGACACTATGTAACACCACGTGCGCAGTAAGGGTAAACGGAAATCTGACAGAAGAGTTTGATGTGAGAAGAGGAGTGAGGCAGGGAGATCCGCTGTCAACGTTACTATTCAATATAGTTCTGGAGAAAGTGATAAGAGAGAGTGGTATAAACAGAACTGGGAGCTTGTTTGACAGGAGTCATCAGTGCCTTGCTTATGCGGATGATATATTGTTACTGGCCAGAAATAGAAAAGAGCTGGAAAGTATCACTAGAAGTTTGGTGGAAGTAGCAGACAGTGTGGGACTTCAAATAAATAAGGACAAGAGCAAGTATATGGCAATTAAAAAGACTAAAGTGACTAATAGTGAACCTTTTACAGTGAAAATGCGAGGGGAGAGAGTCATAGAGTTCGAAGAGGTTAATAATTACATGTACTTAGGTGTATTAGTAGACAATAGATGTGATGAGGAGGTAGAAATTAACCTAAGGATAGCAAAAGCCAACAGATGTGCAGGAGGGCTTAACAGCTTCCTTAGATCAAAGAACATCTCGCGTGCTGCGAAACTCAGAGTATATAGGACTGTGATAAGACCAACCTTGACATATGGTTGTGAAGCATGGACAATGAACCGAAGACTGGAGGACAGAATAGCGATATGGGAGAGAAAGGTACTATGCAGAATCTTCGGAGGCAAGAAAGTAGATGGCATGTGGGAAAGACGTCCAAATGTGGAAGTGTATGAAATGTATGGAGAACCGCCGGTGTCTCAACTGGTTAAGGCACGCAGACTACAGTGGCTGGGACATATAGAACGAATGGGTGTGGAGAGAATGGTGAAGAAGTGTGTCTGGTCAAATCCAGAGGGTAGAAGGAAGAGAGGAAGACCAAGAAAAAGATGGCTTGATGCAGCACAACAAGACTTGCTAGAAAAAGGAGTCCAAAACTGGAAGACGATTGCACTGGATAGGAAGCAATGGAAACGTATTACCAAGCTATGGGCCTAAATGGCCTGTGAATGCTTCATATATATATATATATATATATATATATATATATATATATATATATATATATATATATATATATATATATATATATATATATATATATTGTGATCATCAAAAATATCACCTCATTGAAATGTAACCTCGAACTGGAGGGGACCCGGCTGTGCTTTCAAGATCAATTTTTTTGAGGCACATCAGTAGCATCAGTATCATTTAGATCAATATTAATAGGGGTGGTTATCTCTGTCACACAGCAATAAGGCTCGTTTGTAATGAGAACAGCTAAATTTTGTCATAAAGTTAATAAGTAGGAAAAAGACAGCAACACCTTTTATGCTCCTTCTATTTCTGTTATATTACCTGCAATACACCTGGATTAAAAGGTGACCGCCGACAAACACATGACTTGTCATTTCCAACTGTGTTAGACAAGGATGGAGAATGCACTGCTGTTCATGAATACACAATTAATTGTGGCTCTTTGAAGTGTATTCAATCCTGATTCATTAATACGGAATTTTAGTGGTTTGAAATAATAACTACACAAGATAATATGATAGCAAGTTGACATTTTTCAGTCCTGACATAATGTGGAGAATTTAAAAAGCCTGGACGCAGCAAGTGCGTTATGGTAGTGAATTTTCATACAAATGATCTGGCACAAAATATTTTATTATAACTTTTTTTACTTGTAACATAGAAATCTAAATTTTAGTGTATAGTTTACTTTTTATATCGTAAATCCAGCTACCAAATTTGGTTATAACTTTTTTATTTTTTGAGAAAAATTTTTTTTCAAATCAAAATTCAAAATTGTCCCGGAAAACCTCTTCTGATTTTCCTGACTAACGAACTTATCCAAGCCATTTACAAAAGGAGGTACATGCCAAATTTAATAAAAATTGGCCCATTATTTTCTGAGTTATCGGTTTGATACATATATATATATATATATATATATATATATATATATATATATATATATATATATATATATTATATATATATATATATATATATATATATATATATATATATATATATATATATATATATATATATATATATATATGTATATATATATAATTCGAAACTGACCCCAGATATGGGTTCTAGGGGTCCTAGTTCGCGTTCATTTGCAAAAATTTTGTCAAAATTCAAAAGTCGGGATCTCCCCATTAGTGAATTTTTTCTACGAAAATTCACTAATAGAAACAGTAAATATATTTATTGAGGTCGTTCTGCTCATCAATTTTCTTGCGTGAAAATATCAAGTTTTCTACTTATTAGATATATTTAGAATCGTTTTTGCTATAATAATTACAAAAGTTGACACCCTTATAAGAAAAAGGATAGGGCGATAAAGTTGTGTTCAGAAATTATTGATGAATGCTTACTATTTGATTTTATTAAAAAAGGCAATATTTGAGCTAAAACTTCAAGTTGCTAAACCAAAGTCATTCTAAACAAGTTTCACATACCTATAGTGCAAAAATAGGTTAAATAGTGTTAAAACAAATTTGTTATTTACCAAAGAAATGTCCCAAATTAGCATAACTTATAAGGCATTGAAAGGTAAACTTTAGAGGTACATTTAGAGTTAAAAGCATTTAAAAACGAAAAAATTCAAAAGTTATTACTCTATTTCATAACTTTTTGGTCATCCCTTAAAGCAGTCTTCCCAAATATCTAAATTCCTTTACTTTCTCTACTAGAAAACCATTTACCAAGAGACTGCAATTACTCGTTCCACCTTCGTTTTATCATAGGTTAGGTTTGAATGTGAATGGGCCATACCAGTCCCTCCACTGCGACCATAAGGTCTATTGTGACTCACGCCTAATGGTCTATATTTCTCCCAACAAAGCCAGCCTCCTGCAGAGGTCAATAATTTTTGTGGGTAAAAGTTGATCCAGATCTTCCGGAGCAAGCTTTGTCTTGCCAAAGAGCAGGTATCTAGTCCTGTCCGCCGCCGGACAGGAACACAGTACGTGCTCTGCGGTCTCGTCACTCTCCATGCACAGCTGGCACTCAGCCTCCTGACCAACCCCAATACGGTGCATGTGGTGACACAAGCGGCAGTGTCCTGTATACAGGCTGACGAGTACTTAGTTGTTGTCTGTTTAACTCTAGAAGTTTTTTAGCCCTTGACCCAGACAGGCCATTTTTGAAGGCGTTAGAGTGAGCTAATCCTGGCAGATTTTGCCATTGCTGGCTTGTCATTCTTTCTGTCCAGGTCTTTAAGGTGTGTTTTGCTGTGCATGATGTTATCCCCAGCACCAGTTCTGGTCCAATAAAGTCCCCTCTGAGCACCACTCCTGGCAAGCGTGTCGGCCACAACATTGCCATCGTGGTCCGAGTGACCCGGTATCCAGACCAGTGACACCTCATTACAGATGCCCAGTTCGTTGAGGGCAGATTTACATTTCCATACCGTTTTTGAGTTGCATCGGTAGGAACCAAGAGCATTTATTGCAGCTTGGCTATCTGTATATATCTTTATCGATTTGTGTGTGCACTGGTTTTCTATGCTTTCCCTTGCACACATCTTGATGGCATACACTTCTGCCTGGTGTATGGTTGCGTACTTGCCGAGGCTGGTTGATAGTCTAGCATCGGTGTTGCCCCCATATGTGCCGGCTCCTACTCCCATATTGGTTTTGGAGCCGTCAGCATACCAGCAGAGATCAGCTCTCAATAGGGTCGTTTGATTTCGTTCCCAG